>RSEF01000001.1:174170037-174194036 GCA_003993805.1 Himantopus leucocephalus | reverse complement strand
TGTAATAAAATATTAAAAGCTACTGCTATAATGTTCCAAAGGAAGACAGTTTAAAAGGGAGAGAATTTGAAAGCACCACCAATGTCTTCGGGTCCTGCAAGAGCTGGGATCCAAATTAAAATCCTGGAAATTCTAGGGAGCTTGCCACATATGCAGCCTACTACGTGTGAACTTCTACACATTTTCTGAATCCTATTAACAAGATTATACAGACCGTCCGTTATGATGGTCTGTTACTTCTTGTTATTGGAATTTCTTTATTCCCTATGTCATCTACAACTTTCACAAGTTTATGCTTTGTTTTCCCCAAAGTAATGAATTAATACACTGAAAACAACTGGTCCCAGGGCTATTCCTTTAAAAAAAAAAAGTCACTGTCAACTTCTCTATCCTGAGAATTATCCTTACAATACTATTTGCTGCAGTGTTCCCTCTGGCTGTGTTCCTGAACTGCCTTAGAACTCCCTGCACCCATCTCTGTTCCATTCAGCTCCTGCAGGGCATTGTACCAACCGACTTAGATTTCATCTAAGCATTAGTATCCACTCTTGTTCTAAGAAACCAATTATCTTACCATCTCTGACATAATCTTCCTTTGATAAAACTATGTTGTGATTTATCTTTCCTGCCCTCTGCCTCCCTGTTTATTCTTTCCTTCGAGAATTCACTATTCCTGCGTCCCAGGCAGACACAGCAGTCTGCAGCAGTCTCTGGGCTCTGTT
The DNA here is from genome assembly GCA_003993805.1 of Himantopus leucocephalus. Lineage (NCBI taxonomy): Eukaryota > Metazoa > Chordata > Aves > Charadriiformes > Recurvirostridae > Himantopus > Himantopus leucocephalus. The sequence goes on along the minus strand of RSEF01000001.1, from coordinate 174,193,314 downwards.
TTGGGACCCTCTGGGGACAAGGTCCAGGATCATCAGGGAACTCCTGGGAACCCTCTGAGAAACTTGAGGGTGTCTGCTTCTGTCAGGCAAGGGATAAGACAAAGGGAGCCACAAAGGTACATGCCCAAGGAAGCCCTGACAACTTCTAATGAGCATGACCAGATGCCCTTAACCCAAGGTGCCTGAAGCCTTTACTGCAGCTATCCCCTAATTAGGGAGGGTCAAGCACCCTTTCAGTTTGCGCTCGGGATAAGCCTACATAAAAGCCAGGCCCAGAGCACAGCTCTCAGAGGCAGCCAGCAGACACAGCGGCTTCTGCAGAAGGGTGCAAAGGAGTGAGGGAGAAACAGCTGTGTTCAAGTCAGCATAGACAGTCTCAGGTATGGCAGTAACATACCACACAGCAGTTTCTCAGCAGGTTTTGGAGCAGCTGACCCTGCCAGGGTAGAGGCTTCAACCCACATGGTTCTTTGGATGGTGGATGCAGCCCTCCAAGTCCCAGGTTGCAGAGTACCTGGAGCCTCTCTGATGCCAGGAGAGATGGACCTCTGCCCTGCAGGAATTGTGCTACCTTTGGAGGGCTGTGTCACTAAGTAGAGGAGTTAGAGGAGAAAATCATCAGGCTGCACAACATCAGACAGGATGAAAGAGAGAGAGACAGGTTCTTCTTGGAGACACAACAGTTTGAATAGCCCTAGACTCCAAGCTGCAGTGGAGATGCAGCCAGTGTCCATCCCAAGTGGGTGACCTCTGGCACCAAGAGGAAGGTTCCTGCTTCACCTAAAGGCTTACAACTATGAAAGAGGTTCACCACCCTCAAAGTTGAAGAGGAGCCAGATGTGCTTTCAAGCAAAGTATCTGGGTCAAGTGATTCTAAACCACTCAAGACCACCAGGAAGAAGTAGCAAGTGGAGAGACTGCCAAAGCTTGTCTGACCCTCTGACCATTACCCCCTACTGTTCTTCTACGTAGGCACCAATGATGCTGCCTAGAGAGTATCAAAAGTGACTTCAGAGCTGTGGGGGCAATAGTCAGGGGCATGGGGGCTCAGGTGATGTTCTCCTTCCTCCTGCCAGTGAGGGGAAAGGCTGTGAGGAGGAGAAGGCTGATAATGCATGTCCACCATTGGTTGTGGAGCTGGTCTTGGCAACTATGGGACCCTGTTTGCAGACTGTCTGCTTGGGAAAGATGGGATCCCTCTCACTAAGTGGGGCAAAGGTATCTTTGCCAGTAGAATGGCTGGCCTGGTAAAAAGGCACTTTAAACTAGGAATGGCAGAGGACAGTTACCAGCAGCACTGTAAGGGAGTGGTGGACAGGGAGGGCTGATGAACAAAGGGCCTGGAGTAATCCGACAGAAAGGGATCACAAAATCAACAAAATAAGGCTTAAGCAGGGTCACCTCCAACATTTGCATGTAAGCAAGGAAATGACTACAAGGCACAATTATGGAGAAATCCCCCAAATCCTTTCTGGGAAATCAGCATGCTGGGGTGCCTCTCTGAAGTGCCCGTACAATAATGCATGCAGCATGGAGAATAACATCTGTGTGCAGTTGTGGGACTACGATTTTGTGGGGCTCACAGAGGAGGTTGGATGGATCACATAACTGCAGTGCTGCAATGGAGGGATATAGTCTCTTTAGGAAGGACAGGCTGGGAAGATGAGGAGGGTGGAGTTGCCCTTTATGAGGGAGAACAGCTGGAATATATGGAGCTCTTCCTAGACATGGATGATGAGCCAACTGAGAGCTTAGAGGTAATGATTACTGAGCAGAATGCAGGTGATACTGTAGTGGCTCCATACGCTTTGAACAATCATGGCGACCAGAAGTGCCTGAAGACTGGAGGAAAGAAAATGTCAGGGAACTACAGGCCAGTCAGCCTCACCTCCATCCCTGGGAAGGTGATGGAGCGTATTGTCTACCTAGACTTCAGCAAGGCTTTTGACATTGTCCCATAAGACCCCCACAGAGAAGCTAATGGATCATGGGCTGGACAAGCAGACAGATTGAAAATTAGCTGAATGGCTGGGCCCAGAGGATGGTGGTGAGTGGCATGAAGTCTAGCTGGATGCCAGTAGGTAGCAGTATACCACAGGGGTCAATATGGTGTCCAATTCTGTTCAATCATCATCTTCATTAATGATCTGGAGAACAGAGCAGAATGTTCCCTCTGAGGGAATTTGAGGAGGGAAGGTTGCTGAGCATACAAAACTGGGAGGACTAGCTGATGCAGCAGGGGGTTGTGCTCCCATCCAGAGGGACCTTGACAGGCTGGATAAACGGTCAGACAGGAACCTCAGACAGTTCAACAACGGGAAGTGAGAGTCCTGAGCTGGGGAGGAATCACCCCATGCACCAATATATGCTGGGGGCTGACCAGCTGGACAGCGGATTGGCAGAAAAGGACCTGGTAGACACCAAGCCAAACATGAGACAGCAACATGCCCTTGTGGCAAAGAAAGCTAACAGTACCCGGGCTGCATGAGGAGGAGTGTTGCCAGCAGGTTGAGAGAAGTGATCCTTCCCCTCTGCTCAGCACTGATAAGGCCACACATGGAGTATGAGGTCCACTTCTGGGCTTCTCAATACAAGAGACACAGACACACCAGATAGAGTCTAGCAAAGGGCCATGGAAGTGATTAAGGCACCGGAGCATCTCTCCTGTGAGGAAAGGCTGAGAGATCTGGGACTGTTTGACCTAGAGAAGAGAAGGCTCTCTCATCAATGTATACAAATATCTGAAGGGAGGGGCAAAAAGAATGGAGCCAGGCTTTTTTCAGTGGTGTTCAGTGACAAGACCAGATGCAATGAGCATAAACTGAAACATAGGAAGTTCCATCTGAACCTCAGAAAACACTTTTTTACTGTGAGGGTCACCAAGCACTGGCACAGGTTGCCCAGGGAGGCTGTGGAGTCTCCATCTGTGGAGATACTAAAAAGCTGTCTGGACATAGTCCTGGGCAACCAGTTCTAGATGTCCCTGCTTGAGTAGGGGGTTTGGACCAGATGCCTTCCCGAGGTCCCTTCCAACCTCAACCATTCAGGAATTCTGTGAACTCATAAAACACTACGATCATTACTGATGTCCTGCATATAGTTACCTCAAACAGATATTGGATATCTTCAGATACAGCTAACTCAGATTTAAAGTCATACCTTGTGCTTTAAAGTAACAGTTTAGGTTTCAGAATGCTCCTATAATCCATATGTATGTCTAAATTGCCTTGGAAAATAACTATCTTTCTGGGACTTGGAATTAGACTTGTGATGTCAATTTGAAGGTGTTTTTGGTGCAAGACCTAAGGCATAAGATTTGGAAAGAGGAAGTGTCTCATTGATGTGTCCCACATTTCTAAAAGTTTTGATACAGATCAGTAGCTCAAACTATTCTACCGATCTGCAACAAGGTTGATTTTTGTCAGCCACAATTTGGAATAATTTTCCAAGCTTCCCAGTAATTTTCATGTACACCATTAGCCTTGTGCCAGTCACTGGGAGCAAACAAGCTCAGAATTTGCCAGTGGCAAATAAAAATTAAGAAAAAGGGTGGTAATGAGGAATGTCATTAAATTTACCAGGTCAAATCTCTCAAAGATGCTTTCTCACTCAGGTAAAAGATATCTTGTTTAACAACACAGGACATTTCTCACTTATGACTGACCCCCTACTCTGTAGCTGAATGTGCACAGACCTCATCCCATAAAGAGAGACAAACCTAGGGTAAGCTTCTATCTCCCTGCTTTCTTCACATTTCCTATATCATAATCCTATGACCTTCCTACAATCTCACGGCCTCTTAATATTTACCAGGACCCAGAAGAACCATGCTAAATCTAGTACTTCAGTACTGTTCAAAACCTCTAGGAGTCCCACTGTAACTTTGACAACTTCTTCCTTTTTCATTTCCATTGTATTGTCATCAGTTTTGCAAAGGACAGAGGAAATTCCCCATGGAAACACTCTTTCCTAGCAAGCAGAAACATCTAGATCTGCTACGTGCCCTTCTCCCTCTTGCAGGTGAGCAAACTTCTCAAAACCAAAAAATAAAAAGTTTTCACACTCCCACCATACAAAATCTTCACTCTGCACTTTGAGTGATGTCCGGTAAGTCTCCATGAAAGTTAAATTTCCACTTTTCCAAAGTACATGAGAATGGCAGGGAAAGTTATAACCACAGAGCCTGAGTATCCCTACAAATGGAAGCTTAGCTTTGGACAGATGAGCTGATTCACACCACAGTGGAATGAATGCGAAGATTAGGTCCAACAGAAGAGGAAGAAACTCGGGGAGCAGGGGGTGGGGAGAGGACTGCCCCTTTCATCAGCAGCCTGCAGTTAAAGGGTAGTAAATAAAACCTGAAACTACACTGGAAGCCAAACTATATGCAGATCAATCTGCCTGCTCCAGACAAATGAACAAAGACTGGCCAGATGTTAACTAACAGCTTACGTTCTTATTTCTCTGGGAGACTGCCTACCTCAGCCATATGTTACAGAGTGGTCTACATCAACGGGTTCCCTCAAGATCCCCAGTGCAACACTGTAGCACAGATAATCAGAGGACGAATGGCATTGTATTAATGACAGGGCAGATATAGGTTTTGGGGATGACTGAGAATATGTGAAAAAAATCTTAGAAGAGTAGTGTTAATCCTCATCTTCGACCCTTCCTTCCTTTTCTACAGAGTAAATTAAAAACATGAAAAGGCAGCAGAATTTTGACTGTGTGACACTACATATGTTCTCCTACATTTCTAGATTTGAAGTCCAAGAGCAATGACTGTGATGCCTTTTCTTAAACCCTTTTCTTAGGGAAAAGGTACCTCTCACCCTGCAAAGGTTCCACTCTCCTCACAGGGCACAAGAGGTTTTGCAGTCTGCTGAAACTCAATTCTGAATCATCACAAAACCATCTAAAAGCAAGAATGAAGACAGAGAAAAGATGGTATAAATTTGGGTTGGACACAACCAGAATAATACAGAAATAATCACAGTTCTTAGGAAAAGATTAGTTTAAAAAAAATCTAAGTAAATAAATGCATGTATGAACAGACAACAGCACTGAACAGAACAGACAAGAACACTTAAAAATTACTCTCATATCCTGATCTAATTCTAGCTTTAATCATTCATAACAAAAGTGATAGGATATGGACATATTTTTGAAATCAAACTTGAGTAATGGCCCGAGTCCTGCACATGCTAACTTCAAGCAGTTTAACAGCTGCTTTATCTTCTTTACTCCAGTGGTTGCAGATCACCTTTCATAGGGAATGGATTCTGTTAAATTTGCATACTCTTCCAGGAAGGTTCATCATTCTAAAAGACATGGATTTTGTTTTAACCTCTTAGCAATCAAGACCCTGAATTTTCATAAATTGTTTCAGAAATGGTTACTTCAGTGAAGTGAGCTTATTCTGTTCCAATTTGGACAATATCACATTTTCCTACTACATCATGTGCACAACTGTGCCCACTTTTAAATTTTATCACTGCACCATGGATTTTAATTTGAAAATATCCCGCAATTACCTGATGAATGGAAGATAATTAGATACCCAATCAAAACTATTGTATGTGGGGAATGCTTGCAAGTTAAATCACTGTTTAGAATCATATTTCATCCTTGTATTATCATTTTCTAAAAAACAAGCACCAAAGCATAGCAAAACCCAAAACAGAACTAGGACAATGCTGTGGTATGAGCAATACAATTTCAATGTGCAATGCTAACATCTGTTACAGCAAGCATTGTCTTGGAACATTTTTTCAATATAATCTAAACGGGGATTTTTTTTTTCTTTCTTGGTTTCTGATAAAGTGACAATTTTTATATTGGATCCATTAGGAAACTCTTAACTATATGGAGTTTCTCAGTCACGAGGTATTAGAGATATAGAAAGTACTGAGCGTTCCACTCCTTTATCTTGTGTTGCAAATACAAACCTATCACACATGCACAATATAACATTTAAACACGAAGGAATGGTGAGCAGTTCCCTAAAAAAATTTTCAGTTTGATTTAGTTTTGTTCAAGACATCTGAATTTTGACAAGGACTTATTCAGTTCATGGGAACCCTGGGGCCTCTTTGGGTGATAGTGGAGCGTGAATCTTCAGTGCAAGATGACACAACCATATAATACCACTGAATAGTTCTAATTCTTTAGCAGATGATGTTCTAACCTCTTTCTTTTTTGGTTTTTGGAAGCAAAAAAAAATTAAGAAATGTATTCAGAAACAGAAGAAAATGTGAAAAATACTGGATAAAATACTACTGCCGTAAGAAAAAAAATCAAAAAGTTTCCTAGCATAGATGACATTTGCACAACAGGCCAAAGAGACACTTATGCACACCCTTCAGAAAATTCCAGCAAGTGACCACCTATATTTTATATGACTAAATATCTTCCTTTCAGATTCTGAAATTCCTTCCTGAAATGTCTCAGTCTCTTCCATTTTAAATTACTGCCGTGATTCTTCCCCCTTAAACCACTTACAAACACCAGCGAAGATACAGTTTTCCATTTATATGAATAGTATCCTGTGATATTAGTAGAAGTCACTTTTAGAGACTGCCTTTCTGTGAAGATCTTAATGTATCAACTTGAATTACAGGAAAGCATAATTATAAGACAGAACAGGGGAATTCATTCCTCTTCGCAACGTCAAGAGAACTTGAAGTAAGTTGTTTCTACGATTTTGCTGTAGAAACCAGGCAAGAACCAGGAATAGGGCAATATGAAAGAAGATCTCGCACACATCAGTGCCTGTAATTCTGCTTTGCAGGACAATTTAGAAACCACAAGGAGGGCAGAATCTCCGTATTTCTGTTTATCGAACTCACTGGAACTATCTTAAGGAAAAGAAGACTGGGGCTTTTTGAGATTAGGAACCTAAAATAGGAAAATGCCAAGCAAACAAACAAAACCTCATTTCTTCATAATTATGTATAAAGTTGGATTAAATACAGACTTTGTTTCACTAGCATTTTTACATAAGTAGTTCACAGCTTTCAAGGTATACATTCAAGCTTAGTGAAAATTTGGTTTTGTTTTTCTTATAAACCAGTGAAAGAAAAAAAAAACCTCTAAAACCTCTTTGTTTGATATAGTATATATTTCAACAAAAGCTTGAAGGATATTTAAGGCCATATCAGGGCCTCTCAAGCACCCTCCAAACACAGGAAGAATAGACTATGTCAATAACTGCCCAGTAACAATGAAAAAAATGACTTTTCCCTCAAAAACTTCATATTAGTATTCCAAAGAAGGCCTAATAATGTATTTATTTCCAGTCAGTTTTATAAATATTATTGAACACTGGGCAAAAGTTATCTGTTTATTTTGTCCTGACTATAGCAACCTATGTTAGGAGAAGATTTTTCCTTCCCAAAAGCAGCTGAGCACATGGAGATGGGGAAATTCCTGGGTGGAACCAGGAAAGGAAAGACATAGCAGACAGAGATTTTTTCATCTCCTTTAGGGACAAAAATATGAATCAGTAAAAGAAATCCAAAAGGTTTTGTGGAAGAATGAAATGATGCAGAAAACAAACAAAAAGATGGATACAATATAGGAGGAAGATATGACACCTTGAAAAAATAATAAACATTAGGAGAAGATAGTTTGAAAAAAGTTCTACAGTTAAACAATGACATTTTGTATTGGGTTTGTGTGGCAAGGTTTTGGTAGTGGGGGTGGAGGCTATAGGGGTGGCTTCTGTCAGAAGCTGCCAGAAGCTTCCCCCATGTCTGACAGAGCTGATGGCAGCTGGCTCCAAGAAGGACCTGCCACTAGCCAAGGCTGAGCCCATCAGTGACAGTGGTAACGCCTCTGTGATAACATAGCTAAGAAAGGGAAAAAGTTGCTGTGGAACAGCAGCCAGAGAGAGGAGGGAGAATATGTGAAACAACTCTGCAGACACCAAGGTCAGTGAAGAAGGAGGGGGAGGAGGTGCTCCAGGCGCCAGAGCAGAGATTCCCTTGCAGCCCATGGTGAAGACCATGGTGAGGCAGGCTGTCCCCCTACAGCCCATGGAGGGCCACAGTGGAGCAGATATCCACCTGCAGCCCATGGAGGACCCCGCACTGGAGCAGGTGGAGGCTGTGACCCAATGGGAAGCCCACGTTGGAGCAGGCTCCTGGCAGGACCTGTGGACCCATGGAGAGTGAGGAGCCCACACTGGAGCAGGTTTGCCAGTAGGACTTGTGACCCTGTGGAAGGGACCCACACTGGAGCAGCTCATGAAGACTTGCTGCCCGTGGGGAGGACTCACGTTGGAGAAGTTCACGGAGGACTGTCTCCCATGGGAGGGACCCCATGATGGAGTAGGGGAAGAGTGTGAGGAGGAAGAAGGAGCAGCAGAAACAACGTGTGATGAACTGACCATAACCCCCATTCCCCATCCCCTTGCACCGCTTGGGGTGAGGAGGCAGTGAAATTGGGAGTGAAGTTGAGCCCGGGAAGAAGGGAGGGGTGAGGGGAAGGTGTTCTAAGACTTAGTTTTATATCTTATTATCCTACTCTGATTTGTTTGGTAATAAATTAAATTAATTTCCCTGAGTCAAGTCTGTTTTGCCCGTGACAGTAATTGCTGAGTGATCTCCCTGTCCTTATCTTGACTCACAAGCCTTTCGTTGTATTTCCTCTCCCCTAACCATCTAAAGAGGGGAGTGATAGATCGGCTTTGGTTGGCACCTGGCATCCAGCCAGGGTCAACCCACCACACATTTATAATGTCTCAAGTTTTCCTGCTCTCATTTTCTTCTCTCTATGCTTTTTCCCATATTTTTCTTTGACTGCCTTCTGTGTCTCACATCTCTTATCTTCTACCTCTCTTTTCTACTTTTCCACTCTCAAAATTGAAGGTACAGGGCTCCTTCTAGGATGAAATCACTGGCTACTATACAGAGTTTCCAACTTAAACATTGCTGTTATCTGGTAAATTTGATGCTTCCAAGCTCATTCTTAGAGGAAAAGTAGTATTTTTCTTGCTGCCCTAAAACCTCTTGGCAACTGTGATAGAGAGTGGCAATCTCTGCTCTTCTGTCTTCCCTCAGAAGCCAAGCCTGAGAAGTCAAAGAGTGTAATGACACCTTGAAGTCTGCACAATGTATGCCTACAGCCATCAAAACCTGGTGTTTCAAGCCTGTTTTCCGGCTGAAATTTGAAAGGTCACCAGATACCTCATTTCTTTTCCCTGCCTAATCCCTCTCAGCCCCTCAGTAACTCTCCCATTGCATCTGCTTATCCAGTGAATTCTTATCAGAACTGACCGCTAACTCAAATTCTACAATAAGTAAGCTTCTAGATTAGTAAGACTTCCATTCTGCTTTCTCTACAGGAATAGAAAAACACTGCTTTGAGAAGGTTTGTTGACCAGCTGCTTTTCGTTGGAACCATTTTCTTTTTTCCAGTATTGCATTTTCTGGGATGAGAATTGGAATTTATAGATGCTAGATACCTTCAATTTAGGCAAAATGGACCCTGACAACCTGCTGATTTTTGAAGTAGATGTTACTGTACAAAATGCAGTACAACCTTAAGAAATCCTAAGAGTTTTAATCATGTTAGCCAAAATAGTGCTATTCTGTCCACTTGAAACAGTTGTTTTTCTTTAGTTTTTGTCACCAAGGTATTTTTAGGTTATTAAACTCAATGAAGACTGTGATAGAGTCACAAGAGGAAATATTTAATCTTTTTTTTCATATTGTTAATCTATTTCATTAGCTTACTGCACACTTCTCATTTCTTCTGTCTTTTTGAAATGCCACCTACACTGATAAAATTACATTAGGAGTTCTCAATATTTCCAGGAAGAAGCAGAGAAATCACATAAAGAGATGACTGTTAAGAAGTACAGAAAAACAAAGAGTCACTTGAGACGATCAGAATTTAACTTGTTTTAAAAACAATCCCAGACATGATACTCAGTGGGAGGGAAATACATATTTTTTAAAAAAAATCTAGAAATATCACGAATATGCCACCCAATGTGAAGTTAAAATGCAGCTTCACTGAATTTTAACATGACAGGGGAGCAAAAAGAAATGACTGAAGCCAGTCTAGAGGAAGTGTCCTACCACAAAACAAGGAAGCCAGAATCCCTCTTAGTGTACCAGTGCAATCCAGTGCCAACTTTCAGTTTGAAGCAAAAATGTATATAAATAAAATGAGCTATGTGCAGGAAACAACAGTAAAATACTGACGGTAAACTAGAATTACTGGTTAGCAAATACAGCATTACCTGAAAACCAGCACATGATTACACATCTTTCCATTTCACAGTCACATTCTGAATCCTTTACATCTCCTACAATGCTGGTGGCTCCTAACAGCTTTCAGTTACTGGTAGTTAAGTATGACTTCATTCTCATGACTCTTCCCACCAATGCATGCAACAGAGCAAACACGGACCACAGGAATATCACTTGTTTTGCCTAATTCAAAATACAATCCCAAACAGTGCTAGACAGCAGCAAAATTGGAGGCACCAATTGCTGCATAATCTCCAATCAGCTGAAAGCTCACCTGGGAATTGGAAAGAGGACATGGTCAGCACTTGTTTGAGAACTGTGTGTGCAACAGCTGTAATTCTTCAGGGGTGATAATTATTAAAGCTAGCCTTGCTTTGAGCAGCAGGTTGGACCAGACAACCTACCGAGGTCCCTTCCAACCTAAATTATCCTATGATTATGTGCCATAGCAAACACTTGAAGCTGAAAATCCTGAAAATATTCTGTAACCTCATTTATAAACCTTTGCCATAGAATTATTAACTTTTGAAACAGAATCCTTCCCAGAGGATGAGAACAGGGCAGCAGCCCATAAAATCTAGGACACAGAAGCACAGTGGGTATGAACTTGTCCTAGTTAAGTAACAGAACTGATGAAGTTTGTATATTACCCTTATACCAAGATGACTTACACCATTTAATCATTAATCCAACGGAAGAGACATTTCTGGTTGTATAAACAGACCTGACTAACTTACAAAGAATACTAATAGTAAGCTGTGCTATTGGCAACCATAGAATTCAGGTCACTTGAAAAGTCATAATACTTGGGATCCAAGCAACGCCAAGAAAGGGAGCCTCAAGCCACGCTGGCGGTATCGGATATATAGATATTGCCCATGTGCTTCAAGAACTGAAAGCATGCTGGCATAAACTTCTCCCTTCTCTCTACCTACCCTTTGTCTCTCTATGTGATCTGGAGAATAAGGAAGATGTGACATTTGTTTATAAGAAAAAGAAGTTTTTCCATCAAGTAAAAGGAAATGAGTGATAATGCCAAGTCTCTGCAGGAAGGGTTCCCAAAGGAAATGGCTGAAATAAAAGGAAGAGATTTTCTGTAATTTTGGCCTCCAGAGATAAACTGGAGTAAGACTAATAATCTAAGCTATTGAGACAACTGCCTCATTACAAGGCAAGGTAAACCAACAAACAGGTTTATGACCTTCATAGGCAGCTAACTTGTGGACAAGTTAGGTGAGCTTTCATTATCAGGATAGAATATCATAGTACTGTGCCGGTTTGAGCGACACAGGACTAATTTCTCTTTCAGAAATTTTACTTTTCAGTAAGGTCTCTCCTAACGCTTGGGAAAACTGTACTTTTAGAAGACTCTAGTGTCTGAATTTGTGAAAATATTTACTTTATAGCCAGCTATGGTGTGTGGGTTTCAAGGTCTCAGTGTTTTCCAGCTTGCCAGGTATGGGGATGAGGAGGAGCGAGTCCCAGGCACTTGACCCAAGCCTGCCAAGAGGATTATTTCATACCATGAACAGTACATTCAATACAAATTAGAAAGTTTGCTGAGGAGTTCTCTCTCCTCCTTGATGGCTGCAATCCTGAGAATTTCTTGCCCCAGTGCAGGACCCCTGAGGCCTTCCCTTCCTCCTGAAGCCGTACCACACCTTTAGTCCTGTGTCTTCAGTCTCTGCCATGGACCTGCCCAGCAATCAGTAGACCTGACCCTGACCTGTGGATTGACTTCCCACCTTGGACTTGGACCTGCCTTATCACCATGGACTTACTTCCCTGATGGTCTGCACCCTTGTCAGAGCTTGGCCTTGACCTCTTGGCCTGTCCTCCTCTCTTGCAGTGGGGCTGGGCTCTGCCCGGCCACTGCATGTTCTCCCTCTCTGCTGCTGGTGGCTGCCATCCCTCACTGCTCCTGGACAGCCTATCAGTTATTTCCTGCAGTTTTTCCCGTGCTTTCACTGTCTGCACAGGAACACAAAGGGAAGGGGGAAACTCTGCACAGAGCTGAAAAAGGAAGGATGAAGCTCTAATAATTTCAAAGACTTAGGACTCAACACGCTCTACAAAAACCACCTAACTTCAAGGAAGTTTTGACTGGATCTTTCATTACCCGAATGCTTTAATGAATCACACCAAATCGAATTTGCAGTTTGACACAGAAGGAAGTGGGTTGGGTTACCATTCAAGAGGAACAGAAAGACTTTGAATGCAGGCGCAGCATTCCAGCAAACCCTAGAAAGCTGCAGTTTTAACATTTCTTAAGTGACCAGCATAGACATGAAATCCATCCCTTTGTCCCAAAGGAAGATCAAGAATCCCTGTGTTGTGTGTGTTTAGTCTTATCTTAACAAACCACAATGAAGGTTCAACAACCTGCCCAGTCTATTCCACTGTTTTCCACTTTTAATCTTTCTCATAAAACATGTTTGTAGATTACTTAAACTTTTTATAGACTTCTCTGATTTACTCCTTGAAGGTGATAATAGACCTGATGTTTAACTTATATCTAATTATCAGTAAGCAGAGTTGAAGTTTAATCTGTGTATCTTAAGTGTCAGTATCGCAGTACATCAGGGGAAATAGGAGCCATTCTGCTCTTTACAGTAGGTCAAACAGTCTGACATTCTTGACCCTTACCCAGTCTGCAGTTCATTGTAGTGCTTCCCATATCTTCCTCTGGAGATCTGCTGCCTAGATAGCCATTCTTCACTAATATATTTGAATATTGTAGTCTAGCATTTTGAACTTTTTCACTTCCATACTATTTATATTAAAACTGTTCTCTACTTGGCAAGATCATTCTGAAACCTAAGCCTGTCACCTGCAAAGTTTTTGCAGCTTTTCCCGAGTAGGTATCAACTGCAGATTTAATAAACTTTTTCTCTATCCCACTATCTAGAGAAAACCTTATCTCTTTCTAGAGAAATACACTTGACAGAATCCCATACTTCTTGTTTGACAATGAACCACTGACTACTCTTTGAAATTATAATTCCAAGCCAGAGAAGGATAAAGCATATTGTACTTTTTGGTTACTTTTTGCTTCAGCACTCTTTTTAAAGACAAATATTCAACTTAACTCATGTCAGTTAACCTTGGTCGCACAAATATTCATTAGAGACTGCTTTTACTATATCTTCCTCAAGAACAAGTTTCCCTACTTTTCTTTAGGAACATATTTAACATTTTTATAAGCCATAAAAAAATCACACTTATCACCTACCCCATCTCCTCAAGACCTGTTATCATATCATGGAAGGAAATTAGATTGCTTTACATGATTTATTCTTCAGAAATCCATTTTGGCCATTGTTTAGCATCTCTTTATCTTCTGGGTGATTCCAAACGGATTATCTGCTCAAGTGTCTTTCCAGGAATTAAATTTAGACTGACTGGTCTATAATTCCCTGTGTCTTTATGTATTTTCTGGAGGCAGACACAAAGGTTTCTTCCCTCCCCCTAAAATTCTCTTATTTTTTATCCTTTAATTCTCAAAGCTTGTGAGGGAAGAGTCTAAGATTTCTTAAGTACTCCATAGTGAATTAATTGTGCCAGACAATTTGAAAATATCTGACTCATCTAAGCAGACTCTAGCCTGTTTGTACCCCTCTTAAAGTAGTTTTAATTATGCTATTCTTCAGAACACAATCAGCCTTTTTTTAAAATGAATGCTGAGGAAGGGAAAAAAAAACCCAAACCAACCACAAAACTGGCATGCCTCTATTAGTTTTGCCCCTCTGTGAATTAATGGGCCAACTCTTTCCCTTGTCTTGCTCTGATTAATTACTTATAGGATGTTTTCTTTTAACTACTCTTATTAAAACCACGCTTAAGGCACTTGGTCCATACTTTATTTCAATTTCTATGACCAAAATGTTGCTCAGGGTGAAACTCAGAATATTTGGAGGGTGCATGGTATGTGACCTTATCAGTTCTGGAGCTTCAGTCATTTCTGTCTCAGTAAGCTCCTCCAATACTTTCAGCCATAGACTTGACAGATTTTGTCCCTCAGTGTTTAGACCGATCAGACTGATGTTTATGCTAAATCAGAGCACAAAAGCAATGCAATGGAATTAGATTTATGAACCAATGTTAGGATACAAGCCTCCTTCAAAATCATACAGTTTGGCAAGTCAAAGAGTATAAAGGAACCTTTGCAATCACAACAAGTTATTGCTTTGCACTTGCGTGCAATGATCTTGGGGCAAAAAAAAACAGTCAAGGGAAAGCATGGGTAGACAAAACCAAACCAGACTGAAACAGTGGGTTTGATTCTTTTTACTTAATTGCTATTAATGGAGGAACTAGCTCCTTGGAAATCTGACATTAGCAACTCTCTTAGTGTACTGGAAATTATGCAGATCTTACCTCAGAGAACCTTTGTACATCCTGAGTTAAAGTTCCCACTCTCTTCCACTGATAATATTTGAGTAACTTCAAAATTGCTGGATTCACTGCATTATCAGATGGCACTGTCCGGAAGAAATAAGGATATTTTTTCTTATCAGCCAGCTCTGGGGTTGTTGCTGCAAATGAAAGCTGAAAAAAAATCAAACAACAAAAAAATGAAAGTCACTATAAGTCATCTAGCAGCCAGAAGAAAAACTTTGCTCTTCTCAGTGCAAGAAGACACAATCCACACATTGAGGTCCTATAGAGAATTTTCATCATCATACAGCTTGGAAGTTCTACCAGCACCATTTAACAAATTAATTAAAATCCCTGAAATCCAAACAACTTGAAGTGTGTATAACTGGAGAGTTTACACTCTACCATTCAAAAAGAGAAGATTCTTTCTCTTCGCTGCTCATTAGCTAGAGGGGATTTTTAAGACTTTCTACTGCCATGTAAGCCTAAGGTAAAATATTTTTAATATAGCAACTGCTTTTATTAGATTTTATTAAAAAAATACACTATGAGTTACTGTGATATTGTGGTCTTGATTTTCCAAAACAATATTGTATGGCTCACATAGAACTCCAAAACATTTAGTAATCAGCAGTGAGTTTGCGAAGAGCTGATTTTGAGGGAAAAAGAATAAAGGTCTGCCAGGTAGACCTAGCCAGCTTTTTTGTCTAGCCTTGTAAGCTGAACATCATGCATCCACTGCACAGTAATAGTGGAAACATGGACCTCTATCAATGACTGAAAAAGAGAGAAAATTTGAATTTAGAACTCCACCATGAAGAGGAATGCCTCTCAGCAGCCTGGCTGCTTGCAGACTGGTGACTGCAAAGGACTTGCTTTTCAAGTTATTATGGTTTTGGATCGAATGTAATTTGATTGATCCTTAAGAAAAAGAAGTAAAGAGCAACACTGAAGTAAAAGTAGCAACAAGCAACACTGGCAAGGTTCACCTAACTCAGGTTCACAGATTGAATAGTAAATTTTTCTGCTCAAAAGTACAAAAAGCCTTAGTAATGAGGAGCATCTCTATAGCGGTGAGCTCGCTTTAGAGCAAAGATCTGTGATATAAGCACGGCAATTCGGATCCATCCTTTGACATTTTAGTGACTGAAACAAAGTGCCTAAATTACTATACCAATTGCCCAAATTTCCTTGGGAAACAATGAAGCAAAACCTCTCTTCATTGATTAAAGAAAGATGAAGAAGACTCATAACTTAGATTTCTCAGCCATGTAAAGTGAGATGAGATGAATCCAGGTTTATGTTTAATGCTAATGACACCTGAATTACAAAAGAACATTTCTCTTCATTTTCTTTTTGAAAAAAGGTTCTATTAAAACATAAAATGGGAAAATTTCATGCTCAAACAATTCTTGGAATGTAGGATATGTTCAGAGGCCTTTGTTTCAAGCATCACATATACCATGGTTGGTCTCATTCTCCATCACTTTGCCATTTTAACCAGACACTCATGAGAGATGGACAAATAACCTGAAATAGTTATGTCAGTCCTTTTTTCCCCCCCCCTTCTTTCTCACAAAAGTTAAGTAACTGAAAATATTTAACTTTTCACAAAATTATCCCTGTGAGAGTTTAGGTACCTGCAATGAACTTAAACCAACAATCACCAGCACTCAATATTCTGCTTTGAGAGGGAAAAGGAGGGCCAAGGAAGAAAAAAAAAGTCACTAGGTTTTAAAAAGTGATAATGAAAAGTTCGTGTTAACAAATAAATTGACACAGTAAGCTTACTGGAAAAGTATGTGATAAAGCACAACTATACAGAAATATCAGTAAAATCTTCACATCAAAATCTTTAACGTATGTGATAAAACAAATAAGATCACAACACAGTCCACCCACATAGACACTGAGATGGTACAGCTCCTGCTAATTGAACATAAATCCTCTGTATTTTAGGGCTAAAATTGTTTAGTCATGGCTGATTTGAAACTTGAACCTACTGAAAGGCAAACTTTTCATAGTTTCTTCACTTCTTTCTACAGGACTGAAAGCCATAGAAAGCTGATTCTGCTTTTTGTTACTGTAATTTCTTTTTATAACTTTTAGTTATTTAGTCAAAAATCTGGATGAATGGCAATCCTACTGCTCATATAACTCTTTGCAAACTACAGAAGTACTGTTTTTCACACTACTGTTTTTTCAGAACCTACATATTCATGCGCTGTTAGAAAAGAATTGTTACAGGTGTTGCATAGCTGCCTTTCTGCATAGAGGATGAGCGAGAGATAAAAAAGTTATAAGCACGATTATAGCTCAGCAATAAATGCTTGTGGGCTGTATGACGTCATTCTTTCACAGAAAATTATTTTACGTAACCGCTAAAGGTGATGGCCAAAAGCCAAACTTCAAGAAGGGACGAAAGACAGGAAAAAAGTTTTTTCAAATTGCTATAAAATGGAGGACACAGAGTAAATATAGCAGGTGATATATCATAAATGTGTGTGGTGTTTGTTTGTGTGCGTATGCAAAAAGACTCTGTTTGTATGTGTATGTATATCTAGAGAAAAAAAATCATTCATATATATATATAAAATATATATATCAGTTTGAATACTGTCAGATAAACTGAACCTACTTCTCAGGCCATCCCTGAGAAATTTTTCTTTAGAATACCTGCTTACAATTTGATACAATCTGTAAGCAACAGCTTTTGAACTTAAAATGAGCGTATGTAGGGAAACATATATAAGCTATGACTCAGATGGAGATTTCACAGATGAAACAGAATTTAAACCTTTTAAATGGTAAAGAAGATAACATTTACCATTCAAGTAAGAATATTAACTATAGTACAAAATGAGAACCAAACAGACCAAGATATTGAAAAACAAAAGTTTATTTCTTCATAAAGTCATAATTTAGTAAAAGTTCTGCTGCCTTAATATCACAATTAAGTCTGCTCATATTCTAAAATGAAAGACTTTATTTAACAGCTAAACTGCACTGTTTCTGACTTTTAAAACTATTCTTATTTCTTGTGCGATCGCTATATAAAAGGATTATACTTAGCAGAGTTTCATCAGAATGCTTTTTGCCTGCACTCATTAAGGAAAAACAATAACATTAATACCCTAGAAATCATTCAAGTTGGGGGTCCGTATGAAAGGAATCAGCGCAAAAGGTCTTTCAAGTTGTCACCTGAAGTTGATTTAATTATACGTTTAGATTACGGCAGTGTTTTCCCTGCAATATACCCCACAGACCACGTGGGAGCAAAAGCACCGCTAACTAGAGAGGTCCGTATAGGGTGACTACGAGCCAGTATTTCAGGCGAAGTCCCAACCCTGCTGAAGTCAGTGCCAAAACTTCCACCGACTTCCTCAGAGCCCAGATTTCAAGCTTGTGATCTGAGTACCTGGAAATCAGATTTAGTGAGTGAGACTGAACCACACCGATGTAATTGTAACTCTGTAGGTCATCCTGACATTTTGCAGCATGCGTAGGCTCAGATCTGTAGTCGTGCAGATTCTTCTGTTTGAGGGATATATACAGGGCGGGCTCGAGAGTGAGCGGAGAAGTTGGGCTTCATTGCTAGCAATGGGGAAGCAGAGCAGAAACACAGCTAACGGCTTTATCTTACCCTGTAAACAGAAAGGGAGCAACGAATAACAGTTCTGGAATGGGTCCAAAGCAAAATAATTCAGGAAACGGTGTGAAACAGAAAAACAACAAAACATTAAAGATGAGGCAGAAAGGACCTGATAGTACTATGTGTGTAAAAGAGTGTCTTACAGTAGAGAGTTTTGAGGCCGTAAAATGTAGGACAGTTTAATATTTNAAAAAAAAAAAAAAAAAAAGCTTGGAAATTATCCAAAATTGAAAAAGCCAGTGAGACAAATTTTACTTTCAGATTTAAAAAAACCCAACCAAACGTTATTCCACAGAAGTCAAGGAAACGTCCTTGGCTTCACACTGAAAGTAGAATTTGATAATGGAGAGGACAGGAGAGGAGACAATGTTATACAACTATTATGAGAAATGCTTCAGCCTAATATGACAGATGGCCAGGTTAAAGAATTCGAACTGGTGGACTTTGCTGAAAAACTGAAAAATACACAGAAGACTTTTACTAAGGAGGCGTTGGGGTCAGGCATATGTTTTAATAAATTAAATTTTATCCAGAAAGATCATACTTTTTGAAACAGGAAAACATTAATCTTGTTGAAAATCCATGCAGTTTCATGGAAGGGTTGCGATCAACAATACATAGAGTGAGGTGAAAAAAAAAAATCTGTTAAAACAAAGTGTAGAAAGGAACAATTCTACACAAGGGGAGTAGAAGCTAGCCCTACATGAAGCTGCAATGAGGCGTGGTAGATTAAACCAAGAACATCAATCTAAACTGTTTTCAAGTTAAAGCAAGCATGTTCCTGTTTTAGGGAAGTAACAGTGTGTTCCCTTAAAAAAATCAGTACAAAAGCAGAAACGGTAAGATGATAAGCTCTAGCACTCATTTAAGAAAATGGGATGAAACTAATAAAATAAATGGGAAAGACTAGGAGTTATGTAAGAGAGGATGGATATTAGAGAGCTGAAACAAAATTAGAAAAGGAAACAACACTATATATAGCGTGTGTATGTCCCATATAGAAGTCCAGAGGTTGGAAGCTGGAAGGCTGAAGCCACTCTGCAGTCCCAAGAACTCCAGAGGGAATGGAAACCACCAGAAAAAGCAAGCAGTCTTTTGGTGATTGGGTGTTTTATTATGTCTAGGGAGCATTTATGTTTAAATTTTGTCATTGTAATAATGTACAGAAGTCTGGGAAAAATAAAAGCACAGAACTATCCCTGGGGTAAGCAGTCACCCTAATCGAAGTCAACAGGTCTGTTTAAGTGTCACATGTAATTAAGAGGACTGTATTAGTGGAAGTAAATAAATAACAGAAACCCTTAGCAAAGTTATTGTAGGTGCATAAAGCCAGTAGGGCAGGAAACCACACTCCCCTCGTAAGGCAAAGAGTGGCCCGTGGAGCGGAGCAGCTGGAGGATCGGAAGCATCTCCCACCACAAACTCCCCAGCAGCTCGAAGAAGGCCCCGGACATCTGGCAGGAGGTACCAGAGCATCCCGATTTGTCAATCCCAATTTGAGAATGCGGACTTACTCCCAGCACTTGCCTCTCTGAAGGAGATGGTTGTGAAACAAAGCTACACGCTGTGTGCATGGAGTATTATACATTGCGGGGCGGGGGGGGGCGCGTAGGCACCTTTAGGTAATAGGGTAATTTCCCTTTAATAAAATGTCATCTGCTAAGACAACTGATTCATGTTTGCAAACGGGGAAAACTAGCTTATTGAGCTACCAGAGAGATTAGCTTAATTTTCCTAGGCTTGTGCACTGTGGCTTGTACAAGTAACGATACCTAGAAATTTAAATCTGCCCCTGTTGCTGCAAAAGCAGCCTTGAAGGAGAGTTTTTTATATATGGCAGATATCACCTGTATTTTCTGTACCTTTTCTAGAAAGGTAAATTATGCGGATAAATCAACACTGTTAATCAGGATATCAAGTGCTGATTCAATTGATCGCTGATATCATTTATTACCACCATAACTAAAGATTGCATGTCATGTATGCTTAGACACGAAGCANAAATAATTTTTTTCCAAAAAGAAGGCAGAATGTCAGAAAGCTCCATAGAAAATACTCTTACAATGGTACAGGACTGCACACACAGAATCTTGTGATAGGAAAATAACAAGGATGAAACTCAGGAAGATGATAATTTGCAGCAACGTGTACTCGTGATACCACACACCATTCCTCTGTGTGCCTTGCCAGGAGCTCTAAAGCTTTGACAAGTCTCTGCCAACAATAATAATACTTGAGTGTGGGCATGTGATGACTTGATGGTCCCAGGAGCTAGAAGGACCAGAATGGAAACTAATGAATAATGAAGAGTTAAAGGATCTGCCTGCTGCAACTCCTGAGACAGCATTAGATCGTGAAATGTAACATGTGAAACAATATACTCTTAACCCAAAGACTGAAGTGTAACGAGTAAATTGCATTTTTAATTGAATGGTAATTGCTGTNGGTCCCAGGAGCTAGAAGGACCAGAATGGAAACTAATGAATAATGAAGAGTTAAAGGATCTGCCTGCTGCAACTCCTGAGACAGCATTAGATCGTGAAATGTAACGAGTGAAACAATATACTCTTAACCCAAAGACAGAGAATAGACTGAAGTGTAACGAGTAAATTGCATTTTTCATTGAATGGTAATTGCTGGTTTTTAATAAATATTAAAAGACACAAAACATAAAGATCTAGGTTAAATGTCAATTCGCTATTTAAAGATTAACAGTAAACTTACTATACAAGCCAACTTGCCCAGATGTACCGCCAAACTACCACTGAACTTGATATTACCACTAGTGAAGTTATGATTAAATTTTAATATAACAACAGTACTTGGGATAAGAAAATAGAGATACATAATCAAGAAGAATATTAAGGAGAACCTTAAGAAATACATGATAGCATGTAAAGTAAAAAAGTCATATATTAGACTGCTCCTTCCAACCCCAATACCCAAAATGTATCATCTAATTAACTTTGATGGATGATTTAGAGAAAAGGTATGTGGAAATAACATTGCAAAGATGGTTGCAAACACCTATATATTTGGAAAATATTTCAAAGTAAGAAGCTAAGTGCAGCAATTTCATTGACAGAGACATTGCATAGATCTTCAAAGCAGGTGGAAGCACCACACAGTACAGTAATAAAGATCAAGAAACAAAGATAATGTTTCTTGACAATTTGCCTGCACAGCTGCTGGTGATAAGAGTGTCTACGTACAGACAGTAAAGGAGCTGGTTCCGAACCAGACCTAGGAATCAAAGTGGCAATCTTCCCTACTAGCTATACTCTAATCCTGATCCCCAAATAGCACAGGTGAGGCACTAACATAATTTGAAAGAAGAAAGAAGGGGGATTAAAGAAGAAAATATTAACAAGAAACCACGCTTTTCCAGCAATGGTAAATCAGCTACATTTCTACCTGTCATAAATACTCTTGAATATTCACTTGAATGAAAGCTCTGGAGACTCCATCATACTTACATTCAGAAGATTTTATGGGATTGGAGAAACTTCAGTGCTATAACAAATAAAACTAACGAACTTTAAAACAATGTTCTGTATGGGCTTGCATTATGACAGTTGCAAGGGCAAAATAAAAGTCTGGGAGAATATCGATGATGGCTCACTAGCTGGTAAATGGGCAGGATGCCTCATCCAAATGGGAACATAAAAATATACATTGTATTAAACACACTGGACAAGAATGGATCTCATGGATGAACATCCCTTTCATCATCCATAACACATTACCCATCTGATTAGAGCTAGTGTTCCTTTTAAAATCAGATGTTTTGCCAAATACTCCTGCCCAATATCATCTGCCATTACCTTCATTAATTCTGTGTCTGAAATTGCTTCCACTGACTGCCTTTTGGCACCTGGGAGTTTCCAGAAAAAGCACTTCCAGCTGGTCTCAAGGTTGGAAGGCACCCGCCTCCATGCTGATGGCATTTCAGTGAATTAATCCAATCACAATAAGATTGATATTCAGCTGCACGCTGCTCTGGAGACGTTTCAGGAAGCAATTCTGGCTACTGAATAAATCAGTATTTTTGAGGATAGAAACTGGTTTAGATAAAATAAAATCCATATGAGAAGTACTTCGGCTGAAAGTTGCACGCCTATAGGCTAATGCGCAAGGAGCATTGAGTCCTGTTTGCTTCCTGCTTGGGTAGCCTGACCTACTCCCAACACAACTCAGGAGAAACCACAGACATCTGAATGTAAGAAGTCAGACCAGATAATAAAGTTTGGTCTTTGGGTGTTAAAATTTTCTTCTCCCATAACATCTGTGGGTTATGTTGAAGAACAGTGATTGAACTGATCCTCAGCTGAGGGGCTTTTTTTGTCTTCAAGTGATGGAGAGGATAAACACTAGCTGAAAATTGTAGCAGATCTGCTGAAAAAAAAAAACACCAACAAGAAAACAATCTACATATTAGCATTACTGCTTCACCTGCCTCTCAGGCGGGAAGATTAAAACTGCCATCCACCTGTTCACACCAGCCAGAGTCTATGTTTAAGAACTTTGTAGAAAAAAAACTAAGTTAAAGGAATTCCTAGAACACTTCAGGTGAACAGAAAATAGAAGAGTTACTAGTGTTCAGAGCAGAATGAAGTTACAGACCAAATGCAAGTCCAAGTAACAGGATCCATTGTAAGTTCTAATAAATACTGCCTAACAAACCTAATAGGTTCCCCTTACTTCTGAGACATGCCAAGGAGGTATATCATGGAGTTATTGACAGTGTCCTTCAATTCAATAGTTAACAGTGCAAACAGTAAAGTTGATAGAGACTTTGTAATTTATAGTTTCAGTAAGCAGCCAGCTGAACATGTGGCAGAATCACCTCAAACGGATTACTCTATCCAAAAGTCAAAATTTACCATTAGGGTTAACTTGATTCTTTCACTATTAATGGAAAATAAACAACTACTATCCCCTTTTCACAGAATCATAGAATCAAAGAATTGTTAAGGTTGGAAGGGACCT
>RSEF01000001.1:174122720-174169037 GCA_003993805.1 Himantopus leucocephalus | reverse complement strand
GAAGGGAAGGGAAGGGAAGGGAAGGGAAGGGAAGGGAAAGGGGAAATTGCTTGAAATGTTTGTAGAGCATAGTGTTCTTGCAAAAGAAGTGGAAGATGAACAAGAAAATAAATTCTAAGTAGAGTGCAGTTGAACTACACCAAAAGTTGTAAGTCTAATGAGGAGGGCCATCCGAAGAACATGACACAGTTAAAATTAGAAAGTTAAAAGGAATGACTTTGGGTAGATTTTTAGATATTTCTGTTATAGGAATTGGCAGCTTTTCTCTTCAAATAACTAACTGTTCTCCAGCTTTCTGAGTGGAGTAAAGGCTTAAGTCTGTACTTGCTTATGCAAGTGACACTTTAAATTGGATTCTTTCCAATGAGAATGTGATTAAAACTGTTTGTGAACCATTTCAAATTTAAAAGAAAAATCTCCTGGTCCTTGGCATAGGACACCAATCTGGGAGCTTCCAATTCTTTTCTATAAAGGAGCTCCTTGAAACCCCAAGTAGTCAGCCCTGATTTATTCTAATTTTCATCCACAATCAGTTCAGATATCTAGTGTTTTCAAAACCAGAAATTTATCTGCATGAAGCCACTCTTTATAACTAAGCACATTTCAGCCGAGCACATTCACTGTTTTTGTTGTTGTTTTGATTTTTTTAAGGATGAGTTTCTTGGCTGTGATGAATTGGAATAATTCTTTGGATATCAATTATTACTCTGATTTACAGCAGATAAATATGTATTTATTAAACTTCTTTCTTGTAATCATTGACATTAAAAAAGATGTCTCTTTTTTCTTTCTTTTTTTTTTTTTTTAATACTAGTACACACTAATCCAAAAGAATTGGCAAAAAAGATATAATGATTTTCCAGATTTTACATCTCCCAAATCGTGGTTCAATCTGTTGATTAACCTCTGGCTTCACAGGGAAAGAAAATTCTGTGTTTCTTCACACCTTTTCATGTCTATGTATAAACCTGGCTTCATATTTCATCTACCTATCAATATATTTCTATACAACAGAGATTCCAATATTTGTAGGGGTTTTTTGAGACTTTCTTTCCCTTTCTTTCTTTGACAACAATGAAGGCAATCCATTTGTCATCACCTTATTGCTTTGTAGCTGTAGGATTCGTTAATTTTTAACCATGTTTGTACATGGCTGAGAAATTGAAATCGATCAAGAGAAATCAAGTCAGATGATCAGTCTGAGTTTCATGGATGGGAAGTGCATAGAGTATTTGGGAGTCAATGACATTAATTCTGATAAGCTGTCCAATGCCATAGAATAGAAAAAAAAAAAAAAAGCTAAAAAACCAAAACACACCAATAAAAAACCCAACCCAAAAGAGCCAGACAGTTCTGTCCTAAATTATATGAAAAAAAAAAAAATTAAACTATTGCATTCTACCACAGTTGGTTGTGCCTGTTACCAAGGAGTGGATAGGCAGACATTACAAATAAACATTTGTTAAAGCTTGTGAATAATACTGCATCAGTGCCTTATGAAAGGATGCATCAGGATCACTAGTTCTCTTATGAACCTTGGATTACTGCACGTCTTAGGTATAGGACCATTCTATTTAAGCTAAGTATGCTGCCAAGAACTGTTACAAGAGAAAAATCAGCACTCTGCATACTTGTATAACTTGTCTAGATTCCGCCATTGTTGTGTGGAATTGTATTGCTTGATCTAGCTAATGTCAGCCCTTATGTGATTTTTCCCTTTTTCTCATTTCCTTTTTTCCCCCGAGTTTATTGTACTCCTTCAGACTAATATCTAAGTCATCCTTAGCTTCTGATTCTAGGAGTTGTTTTTGCCTTTTATGGATAGTTGTGAAAAACAGTGATATGCATTTGATTCTTCTTGTTAATATTTAGTCTGCATCTGCATGTCATTCTCTTATGCTGTGCCAAAGCTCATATTCAGTGCACAGAACTGACTATAGCAAAGACTTAGAAATTGTACTTCTATAAAGAGGGAGGGGGAAAATGACTACTTTAAATTTATGATTTACACTACTAACTTTGAAGAAAAATTCCCAGTGTATGCTGGCAGAAAAACTTAAAGATGACTGTTGCAGTACTCCAAGCCAGGAAATTTAGGAAAGGTAAAGGAAAGGAAGTGCATGTGCATTGTAGCGCAGAAAATACTATAAATCCTGAAAATCTCCATAACCATTCCCTTTCTAAAAGTGTCAGAAAAAAAAAAGGAAAGTAGGAGTTCTTGCTGTAAAATATGAGAAGGAAATTCTGAGCTATGTATTTTGAAGTCTGCATTTAGTTGTTTAAAATTACTTGTTTGGGTTGGTGTAATCATATATAGGAACCTTTTTTTTTAATTTTCTCCTTAAAAATATTCACATTTGTTTAAAGTAGGACCATATCACCTAGTTAAGACACTTAACCTGTGTGCCTGCTTAAACAGCCTAGTAAACTGGTGCTTTTAACTACGGCAGAATTCAACTGTCAACCAAACAGCTATCTTAATAAAAGTGAAGAACATCTCCTTGCAAATTGTCTCTCTCTCAACTTCACTGTATATTCAAATCAACTGCAAAGACAAATCCTTTAACTGAGGAAACCTCTATATTGCCTGCAGTTTTGGGGGATCTTTCTAGAGAAATATCCTTTTGCAAATTTTCTCATATTTTTCCCTAGATTTTTCCCTAGATTTTTCCCATTGACTACCTCAGGAGTCTGAGCCCGATAAACCTTTGCATTTAACCAATATGGCTGTTTACATCTGCTTCAGGAAGTCCATTTCAACAAGCATAATATTTTACTGCATTTAATTAATTTAATTTAGGTACGCACCATACTACTCCTGGTAACTACAATATCCAGAAACAGCTGGAAGGACATTAATTGCTTATCTAAAAATGCAAATAAGTGGAAAGTGAAGCATGAAATTACTTTCTGTACACTATATACTGTATTTGTCATTGATATGTTGCTTTAAGTATGACAATGCTATTTGTTTAGGTATGTGATCATTAGCCTTGCCTCTTGTTTAATGTATTTTAGCAAACACTACTTGGAGGTAAATCCATGCATATATTGTACATGTATTAATTAGGCTGTCTCATTTCTTGTGGTTGACAAAAACCTTCTTCCACCCCCCTCATTTTAGATGAGCCAAACACAACGTAAATTAAAACAAAGAAAACCTGTTTCTTGTCTTATTTGCTTTCCAACCTATTTTAATAAGCCTGAGTTCCCATGGCTCTTGTCTACTTTAGATTTTGGACAAATGCATACACATCTCACTGAAATCAATGCTTTTTTCCTAATCTTCAATTTTTTTCCCATGCACTTTTTCAGACACAGTAACTACAGATACATTCTTACCTCCAGAACAAATTGAGAGATTTATATATCTGTGCACCTCCATTTTGCCAGAATTTCAGAATCTCAGGACCTATAAATGAGATGTATACAATTCCTAGAATACTCCATTATGGTATTGTAGGCTTAGGCAAATATCCGGCAAATTATAAATCCAATAAAAACTGCTTGTTTTCCTTAAAATGTTCCCACAAAATGTGATCTTTATATTTTTAAGTGACTGTATCCATTTTTTCTCTAAGATGTTCAGATAACCACTGCATGTTTAGCAATGTATATCTGTGAAAATCTCATCGTATGAAACAAAACCTTCAAACAAGCAGAAAAAAATTTTATGTGTTTGCATATTTGCTTCTGCACTATACATCTGCACACATCACTATACATCTTGACCTAAAATGGGGTCAGAGACAGAAGTAAGGTTAGTTATACCATTCCATCATCTCATATCTGGAAATTTCACCCTCAGGGTGTGAGTAAGAATCTCAAAAATGGACATTCAGAGGTGACCTTGCTCTCATTCTTGAACCCTTGCTTCTTCTGTGAAGCTCCTGTAAGGACCATCTTCCTGTGCTGAGGTTATATATATATGTATAAAAAATACATATATGTTTCATATAATGGCTCTAGATACCCATATTTAGGCAACAGAATTGTTCTCCTGTCTTCATAGAATCTCAAACTGTGCTTCTAGTGACTTCCAGTGTCTCTGCAAAATAAAAAGCTTTTATTTTTCTTTCTTTTGAACCTTCATCAAAATGAGAATATGAAAGGTTAAAAAGAGAAAAATCTTTCAAGTTCGTTTGATATCAGGTATATATATGTACGTCTACCTTACATTCTTATAATTTATACTATGTGTTTTCCTATAAATACAGTAAAATATCATAAACTTAATTGAACCTTGTGATCTATAGTCAGTTTTGTTCCAAATGGAATCAGTGGGAACCTACTTCTTATTTATTCTCAGTCTTTTTAACTTTGATATCTCTTTCTAGAGTATATATTCACACATTAAGGGATTTTCACAGTATTGATAATATGTCAAAGAATTTTAAGATTAATCAATTTATTGTTTTCACTGAAAACAAGGTTGATCTTGCATCTGGAATTGATTGTGTGTGCTGATATGATGATGTCTTGGTCACTAAATTTCCTGTGGTTTTTTTAGTGTTTTGACAAGATGACTCCTTTTGTAAGAAAACGGATATTCAAAGAATTTTATAATGTCTTTCTGAAAATTCTGGATGGAGGAAAAAAACCAACACCTCACAACAGAAGCCATATTCAAGCCTGTTTCTGTTTTCCTAATCTATTAACTTCTCAAGGTAAAAATTCTTGAAATGCAACAGAGAAGAAATCAGTGGAATGGCTAATAGCAAAGGATATAAGAAAAGGCTTAAACAAGTTCCAAAAGTTACGGTTGATTCATTGTCTTGCTCATCAAACAGAATTAGTAGCTGGAAATGCGATAAAAGACATTACTGGGCTTTGATCAATCATTTTAACAGTTTTAAGACAAATTGTGTAAAGTGTCTGCAGTCAATCAGGAGCAAAATGAAAGGGAGCTGCATGAATGTATATGTGAAGCGTCATCAGAGCTACTTTCGCATCAGCACAACTTTCATTGTGGGATGAGCAGCCAGCAGTGCACAGAGGGCTGAATAATCCTTATTGAGGACAAGCAGTTCTGAACAGTACAGTTCATCTCTGCCTCAGCTCTCTCTTACAAAATTGATAAATTAGTACTGATGTAATCACAGTTAGAAAGAATCATGTGAATTATTTTTAAAATTATGATTCTTGATTTACATCACACTTGTTTCTATCAAAAATGCTGTATGGAAAATTGAGTTTTGTTTTGGGTCTCTCTCTTCTGCAAGAAACCTTGAAAAATAATCTTTTCTGCAAACTAAGGGAAAATCTGTCTTCATTCAAGAGCTAGGTTTGCTTCAGTGCTCTGTTTTTCTACTCTACCAAAATCCCTGTGCGAATGGCTATTGCACAATATTCTTGAGACTTCTAATGTTACATTTATACATATACACTATTGGCTGCAATTAAATTTTTATGACCTTTTGGTAAGGTAGTTCCTATCTTAACAGATTTGAAAAAATAGTAATAACGCTCTTCTTTCACTTAACTACCTTTTTGACTATTAGCTGTTGGTCACATTCATTGAATTATGGCAGCAGAAAACTATTCAGAATTTTGATCCCGGACTAGGCAGTAATTCAGAAAAGCTGAAAGAGCTCTTCTGCCATCGCAGAAGGTAAAAGCTGTTACCCATGTGTTTTTAAAAAAGGATGCAGTCAAGCCTGTTTTCCAGAACCAAGCAGAAGGATGAAATAGAGCACTGTGGGCTTTGGGGGAAATAAGCAAGCCTGATGTTTTATTAACTGTACAAAGTCTGAGTCAAACATTTATTCTGACCTGTTTTTTTAATTCTCACTTTGTATAGGAATAGCAGACAGTATATGATAAAGTTCAAGACCTGATTTCAAGCAGGTGTGATGTTCTAATACTTCATCTAGCCTTCAGGACACAGGTAAAGTTTTAATATAAAAGTAGTTTCAAGAATATGAAAAGAAAGAGAGAGAAAAAAAAATCATATGAATGTATAGAAGAATGCTGATAATTTGTTGCATTGGTTTATTGCTTTCACTTAGTGTCATGGTTTAACCCCAGCCAGAAATCAGGACCACACAGCCACTTGCTCACTTCTGCCCCTCCCCGCCCCAGCAGGGTAGGAAAAAGAGGGAGAAAAGGAAGGGAAAGGAAAAATACTCATGGGTTGAGATAAAGGCAGTTTAATGGAATTGTAATGGAAAAGGAAAATAGTAGTAGTAGTAGTAGTAGTAGTAGTAGTAGTAGTAGTAGTAAAAGAATATACAAAATAAAATGATAAAACACAAGTCGCTCTCACCACTCAATGATCCGCCCAGCCCGTCCAGAGCAGTGATTGCATATTCCTGCCCCCTGGACAAGCCCATTTATATACTGAGGATGATGTCTATGGTATGGACCATTCCTTTGACCAGCTTGTCCTGTCCATGTTCCCTCTCAGCTTCTATAGGAAGCTGAAAAAGTCCTGGCTTGGTACTAAAAATATTGGTGACTTATTTTTACTTCTGTATGTTCTTATTTGCTAATTGTATTCTCTGATTCCCAAATAAAGCAAGCAAAACATGATTTGATTAGTCCAGATTAATGGCAAACTAAAGGAAAATACAGTATCATATTTGCATTACATTACTGTCAGCTATGAACCCCAACATATAATTCAGTACTTTGTGTTTTCTTGTTGGGGGCGGGTGAGGGAGGAGTAAAAAAAACCAACGCTTATATTTTTTTAACTTCAACTTTTGATCTCAAGTCCTCTTCTGCACCAGCTTAATTGTTTGTGTACAAGGTAAATTTTGAGGGACAAGCAACAAAACAGTATTAGGTAGACGGGATGAAATATTATGCTGCATCAGTGCTGCCTCAAAAATAAGGAAGAAAATAAAGAAATGTAATTTGCTTAGGCCCAAACTGTATTAATGTCTCATCTGGGGACAGCATTTACTTATTTACTTCAACTCAGAAGTCATAATGGAAGTCTGTAATGCTTTCCACCTGATAGAGGGCTGCTGCCAACCTACTTGATGGTTGACTACCAGTCAATTGTCAAGAACTCAGTGACTTCCTTTCGTGAAGGGATAAGGTGCATAAAACCCTAGGGCTGTCTCCAGACATTATCTATGACAGTCATCTGACCAAATGAAGAAGTCTGTAATTTGGAATTCTACCTCTGAGTTAGTCATCCTAGATTTCCTTTGCAGACAGTGAAGAAAAGCAGGCATTTGTATGGAATAAATCTTATCCAAGAAAACATGCTTATGTATAGGAGGGATTCCAAATGTGTATTGGTCCTATGATCAGAGAACTTTTTGTTTGTTTGTTTGTTTACAGGGAAAAGAAAAAGAAAAAAACCCAACAACCCAACACCCTGGGATAGGGAATGAAAATCTGCGTCTTTTGGCAGTAACTCAACTACAGGTTTACTTAAAATGTCCATGAAGATAAGAACTTACAGTAAATCATTTTTCAAGTCATCTGTTTTCCGTCATCATCTTTTACATCTACAGTGATCAATTTCTTTCTTTGCTACACCACTTTCTGGAGATAGAGTTCAGGGAATTTTCCTGGGTGATATGCATGGTTGATGAAAGTCATGGAGAGCATGGATACAATTATTTTATAGCAGCCTGCGTAACAAAACTACTGGAAGATTTAAGAAGTTAACTCCCTCTGCCTCTACTGCTTTACTACCTGTATTTTCTACAGTGTCTATCAAGAATCCCTAATCATATTAGTTGGATAAAAGAGATTTAGCTAGAATCTTATTTAGAAACAGGAACAGTAAAATAATATGTGCAAAAAAATTAAAGGTTATTTTAAAATATTCATAATTAGGGATCACAATGCTTCTTTGAAAAGTGATGTTTTGTTCACTCTGAAATACGCTAATTGATGTGATGGAAAGGCGACATGTCACAGTGAACCAAAAGCACCTGTGACTTCTTGCTCATCAAGCCATTTTTCTTGACTATAAGTTTGCTTAAAACAGAAGTCATACACACCAGACTTGAAAAAAAGTGGGGTTTTTTTACCCCTTTATTATCATACACCTACTTTTCCTTCCTTCTTTAAGTATTTTTAAGCCTCAGACTTCATACATTTAATGATTTTGGCAGGGGGAGGTTAAATGTGTTATTGTTCTGACCTGGAAAGATAAAGGATGACTGGTGGTGTTATTGGCAACCGATTTTTTTTTTTTTTTCTTGAAAAACCTAGGCTTTAAAATAAAGACTGAAAAGGTTTATTTTAAATCTGATACAAAAAAGCTCAAAATCATTCTCTCTTCTCATATTACAATGAATGTTTATGAAAGTCTGTCTTCTGTTTAGGAGGGGTAGGAGGGGTTTTCTTTCCTTTCTTCATGTATGGGGCCATCTACTACATCGCTAGTCACTCAATTTCCCGCTGTGGTTAATAGAGGTAGATACTTCTGAGATTAATCCAAGTAAGATAGGAATGCTACAGAGGGGAAAGACTTGCTACCTGAAAGCATGCCTTTTGTTCTTTACTCTGCAGGTGTCTATATAACTAACAGCACAGTCCAAGCTATGATGGTAGGAGAACAATTCCATGTTTCCTTACTCCTCTCAAAAAGAAGGATTGGTTGTATAATATATTATTTGTATAGTCAAAGTCCATCTCTTGGAAGAAATTGAGAGAATTGCTTGTAAAGAGGAGTAGAATGTGGTTTGCTTGAATAAAAACTACATATGCAAATTGGATAATAATCCAAAAGTAGTTTTACANTTCCTTTTTTTTTTTTTTTTTTGAGCAAAATATGTATTAATAGCACTTTGTGCCACTATGTCTGGTGCCTAAAAGAAATGAAACCAGGACAAAGCTTTATCCTAACTGACCTATAAAAATAATTGATCTGGGAAACAAGTGCTGCCTCTGTTTTTAGTGAGAGTATTTGCAAAGTTTTCACAGTCAGACCTTAGTTCCCCCTGGACTAAACAGTTTTCCTTTTATGAATTCCCTTNTGTTAAAAAAAAAAAAAAAAAAGTGGTGTCATCTCTAAGTAGGTTCTGTTATTGCTTGATAATACATGAATAAAAATATCTATGAAACAGTAGTTTTGCTACGTTTCTTTAAAGACAGACATATATTAATACAGTATTTCATTATAAGAATTCATTTTCCTAATGATAAGCATATAGAAATCTTATTCAGATTAGGAGAGCATCATTACAGATGAGAGGGACAGCTGTGATGTAAAAATATCCGTTTTATATAACAAGTGTTTAAAATAACAGAAATCTGCACATCAAAGTCAGGAAGACAAGATAGGGAGTAAAATTAACATCAAATGATGTCTGTACACTAAAAATACATTTTATTTAAATATTTTTGTATTGCTATTTCTATGCCTTTAAAAGGCATAAAAATTATCAGGATTTGTATAAACTAATGTTAAAACATGTCTTAAACATATTTTATTCTTCACTAAAAGTTTCTAAATCAGAATCTAAGAAACAAGGAGGAAGAATTGACTAAAACACAGAATAAGTAAGTTCTCGTTAGCCATAGAATGTCCTAAGAACCAGAAATGTATATTATTTATAGATTAACTAATTTTTTATTCCATTCTTATTAAAATGATCTCGAAACATGTCTGTTTTGTGTGTTATACTGCAAGTGTTAAGATTTAGTTTTTATAAGACGGTGGGCTTGTGTGCATTGTGACATTTATGTATGATATATAGAGGTATTTATGGACTTAATTTATTTTTTGTTCAGGGATCATTGCATGAGTAGGAAAACAACCAGACTGCAAACCAAAATCCTGAGAATGACGGAGGACAGAATTATACATCCTTTAAGTTAGATATCACAAAATTCCAACTATATTTTATTTCCAGCACTCTTGGTTAGATGATCAGATGATTCTTGATTGCAATCAAATGCACCCAGCCAGGACTTGGAGTGTGCATGATTTTTAACTCTGATTGGTACATCTCAGCTTAATAGCTTGCAGATTGAACATTCACAGAACACAATGTAAGTGAAGTTGGAATATCAACCTTTTGACTCACACTTAATGCTAATGGCAAAATTTTGGCTTAATGGAAACACATTTAAATTGCAGGGAAATTAATGAGCTAATATCAGTGTTCAGAACCAAATAGCCTGATTAATGGTTTCTGTAGTTTGTATATCATACCTCCACAATACTCCAAGTAAATATTTGAAAATGTAAATCATGTCTGAGTTATGTGCCAGCTCCACATAAACTGAATGTATTACAGTATGCTGCAATTTTTAATGTTCATTATTATCCAACACATTACAACATTACAGAATTCTGTCTTAAGTAATTGATGAAATATTTTTGTTCTTCATTCCTATTTACAGTGTATTAAATGAAAGTAAAAATTTAGTAGAAATTTAGGCATTTTCCCATCAAATTTCTGTCTTACAGACAAGTTCTTTTTTCAGAGTTATCACTGTCAAAACAAATATTATTACTTAAACAGTTTGTTAGGGGAAAAAGAAAAGACATTAGGTCATTCATTTGAATACAGTCCATGTCTGTGGCTTGTAAAAGTTATTGTTTTCTGATATCTTTTCTAATCCTCTATGAAATTAACTTAAAGTCCTTGAACAAGTCTTAATGGGCATTACAGTAAAACCTCTAGCTTACACTGCCAAAATTAGTTTCTTTATTGACTGGAAAGACTTGGGCAGCTAGTAAACTTGTTTGTGGGTTGAAGCTGTGGAAAGCAGAGGCTTGCATCAGTTTACATAAACAACAAATACTTGAAATAAGTATTTCTAACATTACATGTCTATGACTGGATCTCTACATTGACAAGTCACGTGGCAAATTTTGCTTTCAGGTTGATTTTCCTCCTACATATTTGTACAGAAACTAATACAACAGGCTACAATATAAACAGTGAATATCAGTGTTTCCACTGAAATATACATATCACATGCTAATATGGTTTAATGTGCTTTGAGGGGTTTTTGGAGAAGGTGCAGGAGAATTTTTTAAATGACACCAAGTCTAATAAATACCAATCTCAATTGTTTCTCTGATGTTCTAGTTTATGATTCAATGTAAATGTTTCAATGAGGTTGAGAATCCAAAGGCAAGCCTTTGAAGTGGCCTAGTTGCAGTGATTCAAGATTAATGTGTCAAAAAAGACTTCAAGTTAAACAGACAAAAGAATTCTAATTGTGGTGGAAACCAGGAAATCTAGTTTGAAATAATAGTAGACATACTAGCCTAGGTAAAACAAATAACCACCCACACATTCAAAATGGAGTTTCTAACTCTTCCTATGATTCCTCTCATAATATACAACATATTTACAACATATTATTTTCATATATATAACATACAACATATTATTTTCATAAGTCTGTAGCTCCTTCTTTTTTTCAAAAGGTAATAGAAAAGATGTCTCACCTACTGAAAAAAAACAGGAAGAAGGGGATCTTTTATGTAATTCAAATTTATTTTTAGCAACTCATTATGACTATGACAAGGTGACCTGCTTAGTGGATGACGGAAAAACTATGGATGTTGTTTACCTGGACTTTAGTAAAGCCTTAGATGCTGTTTCCCACAGCATTCTCCTGGAGTAACTGGCTGCTCATGGCTTGGATGGGTGTACTCTTCATTGGGTAAAAAACTGGCTGGAGAGCCAGAACCAGAGAGTGGTGGTGAATGGAGTTAATTCCAGTTGGCAGCCGGTCACAAGTGGTGTTTTCCAGGGCTTGGTACTGGGGCCGGTTCTCTTTAATACCTTTATCAATGACCTGGACGAGGGGATCAAGTGCACCCTCAGTAAGTTTGCAGACAAAACCAAATTAGGTGGGAGTGTCGACCTGTTTGAGGGTAGGAAGTGTCTACAGAGAGATCTGGACATGTTGGTTTGATGGGCTGAGGCCAATGGTATGGAGTTCAACAAGGCCAAGTGTTGGGTACTGCACTTAGGTCATACCAACCCCATGCAGTGCTACAGGTTTGGGGAGGAATTGCTGGAAAGCTACCTAGCTGAGAAGGACCTGGGTGTGTTGATTGACAGTCGGCTGAATATGAGCCAGAAGTGTGCCCAGGTGGCCAAGAAGGCCAACAGCATCCTGGCTTGTATCAGGAATAGGGTGGTGAGCAGGACTACGGAAGTGATTGTTCCCCTGTACTCGGCATTGGTGAGGCCCCACCTTGGTACTGTGTTCAGTTTTGGGCTTCTCACTACAGGAAATACAGAGAGGTGCTGGAGCGTGTCCAGAGAAGGGCAACGAAGCTGGTGAGGGGTCTGGGGGACAAGTCTTATGAGGAGCGTCTGAGGGAACTGGGGTTGTTTAGC
Source organism: Himantopus leucocephalus (assembly GCA_003993805.1). NCBI lineage: Eukaryota > Metazoa > Chordata > Aves > Charadriiformes > Recurvirostridae > Himantopus > Himantopus leucocephalus. The sequence goes on along the minus strand of RSEF01000001.1, from coordinate 174,156,756 downwards.
TCATAGAAAAGGAGGCTCAGGGGAGACTTTATCGCTTTCTACAACTACCTGAAAAGAGGTTGAAGAGAGGTGGGGGTCGACCTCTTCTCTCTAGTAGCAAGTGATATGACAAGAGGAAATGGCCTCAAGTTATGCCAGGGTAGATTTAGGATGGGTATTAGAAAAAAATTCTTCACAGAAAGGGTTGTCCAGCATTGGAACAGGCTGTGCAGGGAACTGGTGGAGTTGCCATCCCTGGAGGTATTTAAAAGATGGGTAGACGTGGAACATGCTTAGGAACATGCTGATTTTGGCAGTGTTAGGTTGATGGTTGGACTTGATGATCTTCAAGGTCCCTTCCAACCTAGACAATTCTATGATTCTATGAAAAGTCTACAAGTGTACTGGTTTTGGCTGGGATACAGTTAATTTTCTTCATAACACCTGTGTTTTGAATTTGTGACCAAAACAGTGTTGATAACACACTGATGTTCTAACTGCGGCTGAACAGTGCTTACAAAAAGTCAAGGTCTTTTCTGTTTCTCATGCTGCCCTGCCAGCGAGTATGCTTGGTGTGCACAAGAAGTTGGGAGGGGGCACATCCAGGACAGCTGACCCCAACTGACAAAAGGGATATTCCACACCAAGTTACTTGGGTTACCCAAGTAAGTGTTACACGTGATGGAGCCCTGCTTTCCTGGAAGTGACTAAGGACCTGTCTGCCAATGGGCTGTAGTGAATGATTTCCTATCTTGCTTTGCTTGTACACACACCTTTGCTTTATCTATTAAACTGTTTTTATTTCAATCCATGAGGTTTCTTGCTTTTACCCTTCTGATTTTTCTTTCCCCCACTGTGGGGGAGAGAGCGAGTGGCTGTGTGGGGCTTAGCTGTCTACTGGGGTTAAACCACAACAAGGGGTAGCAATTTGTTTTTTAGGATCTTTCTTCCTTATTTGAAGAATCCATTGAAGGCATTAATAGAAAGTCCTAACAGGATAGAAAACTAATTTCTTAGTTTCAGGCTTCTAAGATTTAAATAAAGACAACATATGCAATAGTTGATCTTGCAGCAGGGACCATAATGGAGATTATGGGTGTCCCTCATACTGTGACTGCTAAATTAGGATGTGCAGACATTAGACAGTATTACACTATTTGATAATTGTTTTCAACCAGAGACCATATAAAAACAAGAGTCTGTAAAAGCAGTAAGTTATAGAATTCCTACCCAAAATATTCCATATTTGGAAAAATATTCCGAATTTCAGTGGTTTGTATACCACACTTAGTCTTTCTAAGGGTCTTAAAGAATAATGTTAATCACAAATCTAGTAGTAAATTTGCAGATTCCCTAGCTTTTATCTCAAGTTTCATAAAATTTTAGCAGCATGCCTTCAGACTGTAATGGAAATAAATAATCTGAAGCCAAGAATTACCGGTGGGAAGTAGCACCTTCTGCTTTATCTTAAACATGAAGGAAAAGAAACAAAATTCAAGAATCTCAGCTTGGGTTTGAAAAGGGTATCCTTTTGCTTTATGTTAGTAACATTTTCCTGGTTATGGTGACTGTAAGATTAGTCAAAAACCATCTTTAACAAAGGAGCTTCAATGCACTTGTACACACTTAAACCTCCAGAACTTTACTTGAGATACTCCAGTAAATTAGGACTGGCATCAAGCTGTCACTCCAGAAGCACACGGGTATCCCATAAGTCCTTTGGTATATTTACCTCTATTGTGTGGATATATTTTAAGCTCTATGTGTTATCAAATGTTACTAGACACCTGTGTGTGGACACAAGTTGATTTAGGTCAGATTTCCACTAAACTTAATGTGAGCTTAGGTAACCTATAAATAAACTGAGGTTTCTAAAACCTGGAGCTGCGTCCCAGATGGAAATTCTGGCTTAATCTAAAAGAGATGTAGAGACACTGAAGAAGTAAAAAATGAACTTTTAAAAACATATTTTCAATTACGCTTTGGTTATTTACTTACCTTCAGATATTTTCTTCCATTACTGAAAACTGGTAATCTATTGCTCTGAAATTTAGCAAGTTCTGAAATTGGTTCTGGGTAATCTGACACATAAGAAGGCATATTTCTCATGCACTTTACCTCATGTACTCACGTACTTTACCACCAGGGAAGGTATTTGGATTAATCTGAGAATTAGTATCACAGGAATAAGTGGCAAAAAAATTGACTGATCTTCAAAACTGGAAAAAACTCTATGGGACACAGCTATTTGTGGAAAGCACATCTGAGTCTGAGGAACCACAGTTTGTGATTCACTATATAACCCTATGATATGATACGTGTTCTGTTTACATACAGATTGCCTTCATACTAATTAAGAAGTCTCTGTGAATTAACACCAATAACACCTTTTTAACCCAAACAGATCTTAGAATACACAGAAATCTTATAAGGTCATATTTCTTCATGCTTTTTGCCACTATTCTGTAGCGGCAGTCTGACACTAATATAATGGACATGTGTGAAGAAACTAAGTGGGTTGATATGAGTGATGCAGTATGATCAAAGATGGAAAGAGTAACCAGTTGTGAGTAAATTACATACTTTCTTCTGTACTTTATTAATAGTACTAAATTATTTACTAATCTTCAATGCAGAAACAAAGTTTAATTTAGAATTATTCAATTATTTGACAGAAAATGTAAGGAAGTAAGTAGCAGGTTAATTTCTCTTGAGAAACATTTAAATCACTTCTAAATAGATCATGATGTAATTTTCCTAATAAAAAATATTTAATTATAAACTATCAGTCAAATTCAGGAGTCTTCTGTGTGTAACACAGGGTCTCTGAAGACTGTTTAGAATTTATGACTTCAACATCCATTGCATCTGTATTCTGATAGGTAAAGTTTTCACTTATGATTATATGTACACAGTCAAACAGCATTTTTGCCCTTACAATTAATTTAATGCAGCTTCATTCATTTCAGTTTTCCCTTTGGAATTCCAGATATAATTCATTAAAAAATTGCATATGTAAATAAATGTGTATGAAATCAGAAAAATGTTTTTGATGGCTGATATGAAATAAAAACAGAATACAGGTGATAAATTCTTATGCAGAAGCAACAAACAAAAAAAATCTGGTAAAATCTACAATTGGAGTCAAGTATGCTAGGTCATTTCTACCACCTGAGATCTTTTTGAACAACCCCTTATACAAGAAATGTCTTAAATGTGGTGAGAGGGGGAGGTCAGGGGTGATAAGATGAAGCATTTATTAGGGTAGTCATGTGAGGAGCTTAGCAGCAACTTACTCACAAGTATAATTTCACCTTTTTTACTGATGAGAAACCAGTTCTTCACTTTTTCTTCCTTTGGGATGTTTGAAGAGAAATGCAGTGGCATTGAGTGAGACACAACAAGGGGATATTTGCAAGGAATTTAATGGCATGTTTACTTTGGATATGCTCTTATTGAAAATATGTTAATCCTAGCCACACTGAAAAATACTGAAGTACCTATAGTCCAAAAAAAACCTTCCATATTTTTGTTATCAAATATAACTTGCTGTCCTATGATCTTTCTTAACAGTATCCTTTTTGATTCTTTTATTGGAGGAATTCAGTTACTGATTACATATAGTTTAGTAAAGAAATGTTAGGGTACGTTTGAAACCCAGCAACTAGTAAATTATTTTCTTTTTGGCTAAAAGAGACAATATAAAAATCATAACTATTAAATATACATGGTTATTTTTTCCTTAGTTTAATATCCACACAAATAATAGGAGAAAACCCACGTACTTTAACAATTTCTGGTTCAGCTTTGTCATACATTTGTTTTCTATCAGCCATGACTCACTTCACTGATAATGTGCGATTCTCCTGTGATTTCCATCTTGCATAAAGTTACACATATTGACCGTGGGTGTTTAAAGAATACTCATACTCTTTTCAGTTTTCAGCTGTTACCCACATGGTGTTCCTGAACTTTTTACACGCCACAGCTTGTTTACTGAGGAGGCACTGCATTTTCCCACTCAAAAATGTTTTGAAGAAGAGTGATAGATATATTTTCTTAATTTTCAGTGCCCTTCAAAGGTGTGTCCTACTTCCTCAATATCTAGGACCAGTTGTTTTAAAAGTTAGTAGACTGTGTAAATGCTATTGAGGACAAAATAGTGATCACACATGGTTGTATATCTGATATCATAAAGACTATACTAAACATATCTAAAGGAGATCAAGATATAAGTATAGCATTGTTTATTTAAATAAAATTTATTTATTGTAGTTCTGTCTGTTTTGTACCCAGTTTCTGTGCTTATGATTTTCAAACCTATCACTGCACAGTCTACAAGTATCAGCAACTGCATCATAATGAAACAGTATTTCATTACCAGTCTTTTTTATTTTATGAATGTTACTTTGCCTAAAAAATGCACCCTGGTTATAACAGGCATGTTCTCTCTCTCTTTTTGTGTTTGTTTGGGTTTTAGGGGTTTTTTGGTTTTTTTGTTTTGTTTTGTTGTTTGTTTGTTTGCTTGTTTAACCTTTATTGGTTCTCGACAGGCTTGAAAATCCTTGGAAATCCCAAGAATGTCTTTGGATGCATCCACACCTCCATAATGCATGAATGTGCCATTCCATCCATCCCTAAGCTGCAGCAAAGGTCTCAAGTACGTTGCAGGTCGGTGGCCTTTTCCACATGTATAGTTTCTTCATACACGGTAAATGAAGACTGCTCAGAATCCCTTGGACTTACATCTGAAAACAAATGTGGAACATATTTCTTCAGCTCAGGGAAAAAAAACAACACCAAACAATGCAAAACCAAAAAAAAACCACCCCAAAAACCCCAACAGCAAAAAAGCCCCACACCCTCAGCCCTAAAACCCAAACTGCCTTTACCTTTATGATATCAGAGAACTTCTTTTCATCACTTTTTTTTTTTACTTTTCCCATATGTTTAAATCAGAGTTGAAAATGCAAAACTTCAAGGAAAACAAATAGAAATATTCAAACTGCTTGTTTCTTTCGCTCTTTGTAAAAAGACAACTCATCACTCTTCAAAGGTGTTCTAACAAAACAAAAAGACAGTTTCTGTTCCTGGGGAGAGCAAGGAAACAATTTTGAGAACAAACAGATGCGAAGATAAAATAAGCTCAGCTCTGAAAAAAATTAGGCAGCAGGGAACAACAGGACAATTTTTTTAAAATAGCTGGAGGCAAAAATTAATGTAGATGTAATCAAAGTGATTAGAAATTCATAGCATGCAATAAAAGGAGAAGAATTTGGTGTAAGCTATAAGTCCTTCTAAGAAAAAAAATGAAAATAAAAAAAAAAAATCTTGACCAGAAATTTTGTAAAATGTCTTTAAGATAGATCAGTATAACATTCCCAATATCACATGTTAAGTGTCTTGTCTTGTCTCTTACATGTAAAATGCCTACTCCACTGCCAAAAGATTTCTGATATAATTGTAAAATTAGAAACAGATTGCTGATATTAGTCCTCTGTGACAGGAATCGTAGCCACAGCAATTGCAAAGAGTTTCTTTTTAAAAGTTAATTGAAAATGCAGCTTAATGCCATGTAAGTTTAAACACAGAAACTCAGTACATTAAAATATGGAATAAATATATTCACATATTCAAATTGTGTTTCATATTGCCAAAGTAAGGAAGAGTGGAGTATTTCTCTAATTAGATAAATACACAACCAAAACCTTCACCTCCTTGAGGGAACAAAAGATAATGTATTATCATTTCTTATTCCATTTAAATCATTGTAAGTAATCATTTCACTTGTATGTTGAAACCTGTTTCTACTGAAAGACAACAATACTGTGGTATCCAGCGTCTTGGGAGACACCTTTAGACATCTGTCTTACAAAATGGGGATGAGGCCCACAAGATTCCCTATTTTTAGGACATTCCAATGTCACCTTTGTGTGGTTGGCTTGTTCTTACCACACCTATTATCAGGAGCTCCTTGGGAGAGTTTTATATTGTTCTGCAAACTATACAGCGTTCAAGAGAATGGCACTACTGTAGCCCATTTTGCAGTGTTGCCTGCACAGAAAAACAGTCTTAGATATAGAATTGTTAGTTAGTTCTTGTCACTTAATTCTGTTTAACTAACCTGAATAAATTCTATTTAACTGGGACTTCTGTTATCTGACTGCTTTCTTATCAAAAAAGGATCTCCAGGGAGCCTACTGTAGCTAATAATTTATATTTTGGATTGAAGGTTGGTAGTTTTGGCGGTGTGAAATTAGCTATAAATCAAGGATTATTTTTTTTTTAAATTCATCAGTTACCATTTTTTGTAAGTAAGAATATTTGTCACCTTGCAAGTGAACCCCTAACAAAAAAAGTAAAAAGATAAACATGCCTTGATTCCTCTAGCTTTATGATTTGAAAGTTATTGCTTAAAACCAGCTGAATAGTTAAAATCCAAGAAAACAGACAATGCCCCTTCAAAATCTTTAAAAACTGAAACGCTTTTTAAATTAAACCCACTAATACATTTAACTCCTTTATACATTATACATTTAACTCACCTGGTCTGAAGTGAATGTGTTGCTAGCAAACAAAGGAGGTTTCTATGACTGAAATCTCTTACACAAAATAAATTATTGTACTCTTCCATCCACTAGTGTGTTTGAGTCATATAATTTTCACAGCCTCATTCAGAGGTGAAACTTACATTCAAACATTCAAAATCGTGATATGAATTTATTAGATTTATTTTTTTTAATTCAGTAGAGATAGTTAATGTCTTGCATTCTAATGCCATACAATATTTTAGAAATATAAATGGCTGTTTATCTTCCTTAAGATTTCTAGAGGATGAGTTAATATTTAGTACCATTATACTCATGTATTTTTGGGAAAAATATTGTCATCTATTTCACTAATAAATGACAAAGAATTCAAAAACAGAAGATGAAGAAGAAGAAAATTTAAAAAGGGAAGTCCCAGCATTCTAAAAGCAATATTTGGGAAAAGAAGGGAGAAAAAAAAAAACAAAAAAGGGTAGAAATAAATGAAGGAAACAACTTATTTTCCTGTATAAAAATCCTTTCATAGATACACATGTCCAAAATGGTAAAGGAAATATTGAAGAAAAGTGAAAGATAGCTGGGAAAACATAAAATCAAATGCCAGATATTGAGACCTGTTGCCATTAATCTGCATTTTGTGCAATTGTTAATCTTAATTTGATTTCATGACTATTTGCCGCAAAATAATAATAAATCTTTTTGGAGACTGTTTCTGCAGTGACATTACCAAATTTCTGCTGAGTGACAAGTGTGCTAGCGGATGGAAAGATTGAATTTTTTTGTTCAACACATATTTCATTTTTCGATGTGTTTTAGTTGCATTCATCATACCTTCCACTAAGCATGGAATTTGAACTTCTTTTAATGAAGCTCTTTCTGATATGTCTGTTGTTAGTATCATCTAGAGAAATATTAATTCATCATTTTCCTAGTATTAAAATTAAAATAATACAGTTATTTATACAGAGAAAATCTGTAATGGGTGTACATATCACCTGAACTAATAAGCATACAAAAAGTAAAGTTTAAGTATAAGTTGGTCATGACAAGGGTTTTATGCGTTCCATTATGTGCCTAGAGTAAGGTAAACAAAATGTTTTGCTGGGTCAAGGGCTTCAGGGAACATTCTTTAAGTATGACACCAACTGAGCAGTTAGTTGAATGCATGAAACAAGAGTGGAACTGGAACGCTTTTTTGGTCCACCTAATATAAATCACTTATACAATGCTTTGCTCATTCCTATTCAAATATATGGAATATAAAAATATTCCTATAATTTTTATCAAGACTTTCAACATTATTCAAAGTCCATCAAATGCATTGAGAATCTCTCCACTGTCTTTGTGTTTTGGATCTGTTTCCACACTAGCATTGTATCATTCTGCTTCTCTAATGATGCATGGGTGTCAAATTCTTACACAAGAATTGGGGCAGGAGGGAGAGAGGGAGGAGAGATTAGTGTCGGTGGGAACAAATTAAGTAAAGCTTCCTGCTATGACCAGTATTCAAACAAGAAAAAAAGTATAGAAGCATAGGAAGCACAGCTATCAAGCGCAGACCAAGTGAAAAGAGCTTGTATATCTGACTATCTTGATCCTGCTCTTATCTGTTCAAAATGGAACATTTTCCAGGCTGCAAGTAGTGCAGGTGCTGTTATATGTCGATGTGTATAACTTTATGAGGAGGTGCTTACTTTTCTGAAAGTTAATGGCAAATCTATAACAAAAGATGACTGCGTTTGATTGTTTGTTACTAGTTATGGCTGGAAGTAACTTCCAGATAGAGCTTTCAGGAGTATTTTTGTTTGCTTGCTTGCTTGTGTTATCATTTTAATGATAATGCACTTCAGTCTTTCATGAGCTGAACCCAGCCGTGATTAGCAATTTAACTTCCTAAGTAATGGAGAAGAAACAAAAGAAGTCAGCAGATCCTGCACCAGGTGGCGAATAAATAAATTCAGTCTTAGCACCAGTTGACATTAGCATCAAAAACAATAGCACAAGAATTATAATCGTCTCAGTGGAAAGAACACCTGGAAAAATGTAATGAAGGGAAAAATCCACCCTGCTATTTTGTTTTGGTAACTTCTGTGACTTCATCACAGAAGACCTCTGCCTGCCTGCCCCAGTGAAGCAATCTGGCATGTGGAATACTCTGCAGATGGAACAACAGCAGGGACTCTATTGGTTTCCCGTGGTAGCCCAGCAGTTCTGGCAACTAGCAACAATGCTCTCCACCCTCCATGGGCCTTATTGGTCCTCTAGGGTTCAAATGTTATTACCAAAGAATTTCTATCTGCTTTTTTCTTTAGTATGCTCCTGCTTTCTCTGGGTTGCTGATCTTCTTGCCATGTACACCTAACTCCATTTTCTGGTTTTGTACTTTACGGTATAAACATAATGCCACAGTAAACTATGATGTATTTTGAATTCTTCTTACTATCTTCATAACAGAAAAACTGTTGAATATCATACAGAATATATTGAGGGAAAAGAAACCTAAAATACACATATTTCTTAAAAGTATTGTAGATTATGAGATCATATAATATGATGTGGCCCAGTAACAGCTTTAAAGGTATAAATTTAAATCTGGAAATTAGTACATTTTTCTTCAGAGAAGTTTCAGAGAAAAACTAAAAAGTAAATTATTTTGCAACGCCTATTAATGCTGAATGAATATTCAATTTTCTGGTCAAATAATGTCTCACAGAATTCAGATGTAAAAAGAACTCATGGCATTGTATTTTTCGTCCATGTTAGACCTGTCTGGACCCAAATGTAGAAGAATCAGCCGTGTTATGCCATGTGATGTCAGGACTGCTGATCCCAGTCATGCTAGGGTTGCAGTGTTCTGAGTTGCACTCTTAACAGGGCACTGAATTTGACAGCTCATAATCTGGTCTCTTTTATGTTTCCTCACTAGACACCATATATACGAAGTAATTTACATAAGATATTTTAGGATCGGTTCTCATACTGTGACTTTTTTTCACCTAGTTCATGTAGATATAAATATCTACATGTAGACATAAACATCTACATGTAGACATCCAAATTTTGACCTTTTAATCTGGAATTGAATCCCACTTACCATGTCCTTATTTCCTTCAGATTAAGAGAATAAATATTCAAGTTCACGTGTGACAGATGGTACATTACTATGCACTGCAGTTGCATATAGCATTGCAAAAATCCATGGAGATTTTATTAAGACATCCTACGATACTGTTATGAAAACCCCAGATAACAGATGAGAAGTAGAACAAGCACTCACACTCTTGGTAAAAGAAATGCATATAAACAGGCATCTACATGATAAGAGAGAGTGTGACTATCTATTTTTTAGAGAATTTCTGGCCATATGGACAAAATAACCGGTTGCAAAAAAATAATTCTGATATCTGAGACACTTTAAAGATGTGAGGGGGTGTCCCTGCCTGTGGCAGGGAGGTTGGAACTCAATGGTCTTCAAGGTCCCTTCCAACCTTAACCATTCTATGATTCTATGATTTACTTCATTTAGCAACTCTCCTGTGTGGCTTCTGTATAGCTGTAATAGGGTACATGGTTTCAAGAAAGATTTAAGTAGATAGATATATAGATATAAAGTAATTAGCTACTGTGTTCCCTTGAGACCTGTAGGCAATATATGCAATAGGAAAGACCTGGGGATTAAGCAAAATTCTGAAGACCTCCCTAGATTCTCCCTCATATTAACCCCTGCTCTGTACTAGAGGTTACCTAAAAATGTTTCTCAGTCTTCCTTTATGAATTACTTTCCTTGTGTTCCTGCTATTTCAGGATATTCTACCAATAATCCTTAGCTGTGGGTACTAGTAGTGGGTAGAATATGCTGTGTTTGATTTTATATACAGCAGACTTTCCAGTAATTATGTGTAGTATCACTTCTCTATTCAGACCGTATAGTGTGCTGCTTTGTCATAGGTAATGACTGTAACTGCTTATAGTGGGCCTCAAGGATGCAATTCTCTCAAGATGTGACATTTGGTGAAAAAGGAGGGAAGAGTACAAAGCTGGTGAAGTTTTCTGTTCTGGATGCACAAATAAATTAATTTTGAGAAAGAGGCTATCAGCTCTGAGAAGCCATTAGTGGTTAAAGGGGTACTAATACACTCAAAATAAAAAAAAAGATAAAGTATTTATAGAATCATAGAATGGTTAGAGTTGGAACGGACCTTGAAGATCAACTAGTTGCAACCCCCCTGCCATGGGCAGGGACACCTTCCGCTAGACCAGGTTTCTCAAAGCCCCATCCAACCTGGCCTTGAACACTTTGAGGGATGGGGAATCCAAAACTTCTCTGGGCAACCTGTTCCAGTGTATCATCACCCTCAGAGTAAAGAATTTCCTCCTAATACCTAACCTAAGTCTACCCTCTTTCAATTTAAAATCTTTACCCCTTTTCTTATCATTACACTCCCTGATAAAGAGTCCCTCTTTAACACTCATTTTGCCAAAACTGTAGAAATCCAAATCCTTTGAATGAAAGAAGGACACATCTTTAATGTCAAAATTAAACACAATAAACCATTTTTAGTCAGCTTTATTCTGAGTAGGACACAATGCATGAGAAAAGCATGACATTGCACCCTGGATACATCTTCATTAACAACTAATAAAAGGCAAAGAGAGAAGGACCAGGGGTTGATCCACTGTAACTCCACACATTCACAACCAGTTGACAACCTTACCAGCAACGATGCTCATGTCAATTGTTGGTCTGAGGCATGGACCCCCCACACACAGACAGCAAAGTGCTAAATAACTGAATGTCCCCCCTGCAAGAGGGACACTTCTAAAGGTCCTGCAGTGCATAACTTCAGCCCTGGTACTACATGTCAGGAAACCATTGTAAGTGCACCAGTGAGTGACACACTGGAGTGCATGGCAAATACACAACTAGGGAAATTAGCGCCACAAAGAAGATTTCCTGCATGCTATAGCACAGTATAGATGTACTCTGTGAAGCACTGGGGAGTGCCAGTCTTGTAGGACAAGTTGTGGTTCACGTGTCAGCAAATACCACCGACTGCATATGGAAAAGAGTACTGCCATTTAATGGGTTAGTAGAGAGGGAGGAAATGACCAGCTGTTAGCCAAAAACACTCCCTGATAGAAATTCTTCTATAACTCTGTCAGCTTAGATTTGAAATATGAACTTAAATTACTCCTGCTAATATTTTGCTACACAGTCTCCTTGTTTTTCTTGGTTTGCTTTGTTTAGTTTGGTGTTCTTTTTCATACAACTAACTCCTTTTCCCAGCCTTAAAACTACATCTTTTTAATAGGACTTTTCATTTAAACAATTTTATGTCTGTACTACAGAGATCTATTCACCAATTCAGCTGGAGAAATGTTAAAATTATCATCAGAATCTATTTTCTTCAAGAGCCTCCTGGGAGCACTAAGACTGACAATAGGCCTCACAAAAAACAGCAATATATTCTAGAGCTGTTTATTCCTTCTGCTTCATTCTTGCTAGGAACTGTTTGTCTGAGCTCTCCCCTGGGCAGACCATCCTGAAGGACCTCTTATGTCAACTAAAAAGCAAAAGAATATCAAAATAAGACTCCTGTACAAGTTTTGCTAATAGTATAATTGCAACACCTTTTTTGCTATGTTCTATCCATTTTAATTTTGTATGGCTTTGATTCCCTAACTCGCTAATCAAGTAAGTTTAAATACATTAGTACATATCATCACCTTGGTTTGTACTGGGATTTAGTCAGAGTTTTTATTTGAATTGATTGAATTTAAAACTAAGACAAAACCTCTGTTTTTTACTGAGGCACGTTATGTCCTCTGCTGCATGAATTACTGACCTTGTGCCATCCATTTATCGTAATCAACAACACACACTTTGATGGAAACTGATATCAAACTCCCAGTGATGAAACTAAAGCAGTTCAAGATAGAAGACACCACACTGTAACTTCTTTTCAGTACTAAAAAATAATAAATGCTAGTCCCTTCACTTATAATGGTTTCTCATTATAAGAATACATTATTGTTCTTAAGCAGTTAACATTCATCCCAGCTTTTGACCATAACAGAAATTTGTTTTCTCTGTCAGTGAAGCACTCACATTTTCTGTAGGTTTCTAAAATGAAGGACATATTGTTATGGTTTTCAGAACAAAACAAGGAGATATCTTTAGTGCTACTTTTCTTCCTTTTGCTTGTAGTGTTTGTAAAAGTTATTAAAGTTATTATGTTTGTTAAAGTTGTTTATATTCAACACAAGCATTCCTCACTACACTTCTGTCTCTCCACAGGCTTCATAAATGCAGGGCTGTCATTATTTATTTATTGCTTGACATCTTTTTCCCTAGGACTTTTCTGTATAAATACTCACATTTAATGAATTTTTGTTTTGGTTTGAACTTAACTCATTCACCATTGCACACTTCAGAGTTATACTTTTACATTATTGGTAACATGCCATTTGTATGATACAGTGTTTCTCTTATATTATATTTAACTTATTAAAGTGATTAAAGAACTCGTAACTTTGACAAAAGTAGCTCAGTGCCCCTGACATTTTTTTTAAGATTTTTCTTACAAAATCATTGGTTGTTGTTTCCATTCTAACATCTTAAGAAATGTCTGCATTCTTTTTAATGGATTTGGAGACAAGTCTAAGTACAGTATTTCTATTTAAAGATTATTTTAGTTCAATCAATAAATATATAAGTGATATAACCATTAGATATATAAAACTCTTGGAATAACCATGATCAGTTTCCAAACTGTATTGGTAAAATAGTTTCAAACAGCATAAAATAGCTTCAGATCTAAAATTGCCAGCATTTTGAGAATATTTATCATGGACCTTTGTTTCAGGCCATTATTGAACTACAGGCATTTGCTCCATCTGGATTGTATACATTTACACAATCCATTAGTTCAGGGTTGTTTGCCTCTATCAATATAGTTCAAGATTAACTTTATTAAAAAGAAATGTGCTTGATGTCTTCAATTAATGCCTTCTGAGATCAAACAATTTCATTTCACTTCTTTCAAAATATTATCAATGTATGCAAAGCTTTTACATTACAAGCTAGTGTAATTGGTTTTCTTTCATGAGATGTTCTATATTTCAAAGTTAATTAGTGCTACCACCATACATGCTGTTTTACTTGCTTTATTTTCTAATTTGCATGGGAGGGTGCATCGTATTTTGATGTAACTAGTCTAAACAGCTTCCAGAGAGGCCCCTTCCTGTGTATTGTACTTCTCATAGCCTTAGAAATGTTAATACAATCACATCCATCCTCATTAGGACGGGGGAGGGGTAGGGGTCAATCAAAAAAGGTTGTTTGGACTAAACAGATGTACCCTGTGAGAATCTATTATACGTGCAAAAAATGTAGCAGAAAAATCAAACTAGTTTATTTTGATCAGGTCACAAACTGTCTTTGACCATACTGAGATGTTTTGTTATGCTAATGTTTAGCCACTTGGAAATGACTGTGGGTTTTGTCTTTTCATGTGACATTAAAAGTTGAGTTGGGGGAGCAAAATCAATTATTTTATGTGTATTGAAAAGAACTGACCTTGTATGTTACCTTTTTGAAAATGAAAGGTATTTTTTCTCCTGAAATTAAGTTTAAGAATCACCCTGTAATTATTTGAAGAAATATATTTTTAATTAAAAATATAAAGATTTTTTTTCATGAAAGGTATGTGATATTTATGTGTATGTGTATGCATATAAAAAAACCTACTAGAAATGTTTTGAAGTCTGTTTTCACTACTTTATTACTTTGGGGTTACATCTCTAAATCACGTTTAACTTAAAAAACATTCTTTAAGTCTGTCTCTAAATATCAAAGAACCCAGTACAGACCCTTGATTACACTTTCTTTTTCACGATTTTCCTTTATGTACTAAAAAAATCACTCTTTTTATTTGCATATTGTTATTTTATAAGCGTTAATATAAGCACAAAATTCTTTAAAATCTTGATCATGACTTGGATCTTGTACTGATTTTTTTTCTCTCTCCCATTCAAGATTTATTTCTTTTTAGTTGGAATTTTGAGAGCTTTTCTAAGGACTTAAAAATTCTCTCTGGTGTATTCTATTTGAATAAAGAGGCCGTATCTCTTCAGGTGTTTAAACTGTAAATGTCTTGTCTCAAAATGCAGTCTGCAAGTTGTATTGACATGGATCCTTGTAGCAATTTCTATTAGAAAATGCATTGTTCTAGTTCCCTATTATGTAAAATGTAAAGAATAACCAGAAATTAAGTTAAGAACAAATTTTGCAGAATGTTTAAGATTACTCTTGCAAAAAATTACGCAAAATTTTTAGAAATATGGAAAGTAGATGGTCTTAGCCTCATTTCATCTCGGTTCATCTGTTTTATTCTTGCTTGGAAAACTGTGTACATTGCCAGATAAAGTAGCTTTATGGTCTAAAATATATAACATAAAATACAGCTTTAATGTGTGGAACCTGAACTTTCATTAATATAATGTTTTGTATTTACTTTCCATTTTCTTTCAAAGAATTGATTGATATATGAATCATCATTAATTTTTTCCTTCTCCAAGATCCCCTAAACATGCAAATTGATCCTACTTGTCAGACATGCTTATTAAATGCCTCTGGCTTTCTGGAACTGTAAGACATTTGATCAGAAAATGAAAACACTGGCATGTAGCTGGCACTGTTCTTTCTAGTTTAGCTGGCTTTTGTACAACTTTCACATTAGCTTTGTGCCCACAGCCTCAAACTGAATAATATTGGAAATGCATGATGTATGGAGGAAGTTCGAGGGAAAAGTGCCAAATGAGAGGACCACCTTGGGTCCACACTGCACCCTGCGGAGTTCCCACATTGGAGCAGTCTTTCTCTGAAGGACTGTATCCTGTGGCAGGGACCACATGCCTGAGCAGGGGAATACTGTGAGGAGTAAGGGAAGGCAGAAATGAAGTGTTATGACCTGATCAGAAACACCTTTTCCCATCCCCCCTGGACTGCTTGGAGATGGAGAACTAGAGGAGCTTGGAATGAAGGACTGAAGTTGAGCTTGGGAAGAAGGCGAGGGTTGAGTGAAGATGTTTTCGTTTTTCACTTTGTTTCTCACCATCCTACTCTTTTTTTAATTGGCAATAAATTAAATTAATTTTCCCTAAGTCAAGTCTGTTTTTGCCATGATGGTAATTATTGAGTGATGCTCCTATCTTTATCTCAAGCCATGAGCTTTTCCATCTTACTTTCTCCTTCCATCCTATTGAGCAGGGGGAGCGAGAGAGCAGCTGGATGGGTGTCTGGGAGCCAGCCAAGGTCAACCCACCACAAATATATTCCTAACACTCAATAAAGTATGGCCCCAATGCCAAATGGAACTTCTATGCAGTAGTAATAATACTGAAAAATCAGAGGAGTAACAATGGAGCATGTATAAAGAATAACAACCTCCAATCATATTAACAGTTTAATAACATTTGACTAGGCTTCTTGGTGGTTAGCAGGTAGATAATAATTTTACGGGTGCAAGGAAAATAACTTGAGGCCCTGAGTTTCAGTTAAAATATGTACAGAAATATGACAGTGAAAATATCATTAATCAAATTCTAGATGATTATATGTACAAAATTTTTCACTGTGATTGTTCAAGTCCTAAAGGATATTAACAGTAGTGTATACTTTTCAACAAGTGCTTTAAAGTATCTCAGGAGGAGTAAATTAGCATAAATTACACTTTTAAGAGGTTGGAGACATAGAAGTTTTGAATGGAATCAGAACAGAGGATAATTTTAACTTCTACCTTGTACTTTATTCAGCTTTTTGGCAACTAAGATTAACCAACATAAATGAATTGTAAGTAGCTATAAGGAGTATCTCTCTCCCCCCTCCCTCCCTCTCACTCTTCCTCCTCCTCTTTTTCTCCCTCAGGTCAACATCTAAGTTACGCTTCTCTCCTCATATTTTTTTAATTTGTCCTGATATATAGATATCTATTTTCAGTCTAACACCACCAACATTTTCCCAAATTTTTAAAGAGCTGTATATTTAAATGGGGTTTTAGCCACATGATTCTCCATCTGTTTCAAAATTCATATAAAATTATTTTTTTTCTGTCTGCTTCTCAATGTTTGCCTCCTTTTACACTATTTCATTATAGCTATAAAGGAGATATATGTTATAATTTATTTGGGGTGTTCAAAACAAAATTATATTTTGGGATTTATCTTATCTAACATTATTATATTTTGAATTTCTGATTTAGCTTTTTTTCCCCCTAGCTATTATTGTATAAAATACAGTCACTTTCTCCGCTCCCTTTGTTTTCAGCTGTTCTATACTGGGCTTTGGTCATTTTTTTTAAATTAATTTCAGTTCTGCTCTAGTTATTCCTAATATATAGATGAGACGGAATTCTTCATATTGAAGAACTTACACAGTGCATTCAACTTACCTAGTGCATTCAATTTTCCTTTTTATTTAGTTTTAAAATGGTTTAGTAATAGAATCTAGTATTGCTTTTTTGGCTTTAATGAGTCAAAAGTTCTATTGACTGTAGTAAGCATTTTGCCAGAGTATTTGGAGACAGCTGTAGCTTTTAACAGATTGGCATTGGAAGTGCTGAGTCAGGGACATTCTGCCTCATGGATTCCTGTACTTTTAATGTGTATTTAAAACAGTTTTTGATGCAAGGGTATTCATCCTCGGGTAAGTATTCAGAAAAAAAAATTGCCAATGTCTTTATGACTGTAGAGATGTATTTCCTGACTACCCCAGTGGTGGTTCAACTTTGATGAGCTCTGCAGAGTTATGAGGTCTGCAGATGCTCCTGGATAGGACAGCTAGAGTGTTGACTGGAAAGTAGTCATGTACAGAGAGAAAAGTCAAGACCTCTTATATAGTCATTGAGATAATATAACACTAGTGTCTCAGCCAGAATAAATTAGAAAATTACAATTCATACAACAGAGTCGAATTTGCTCAGGAATAAGATTCTAAACAAGATTAGGCATCAATGCCCAAAGGCCAGGCTAGCAACTGCATGAGCAAAAATAAGATGTCCATTTGTGTAGACAAGCTGTGTGAGCAATTACTGTTACTGTAGAGTCAGACCTGTAAACCATAATTCATACGTCTTTTTTCATCAAAATTGTGAACCCAACTCTAGCATTTCATATTCTTCGACTGCCTGTTATTTTGAAAATCCCCCCCCAGATTTTTTCGTCGAGTAGAACAGTTAATGTAATTAATCTGATGTCTTATGCTGTCATACTATTATCCCAGCAACAGGGTTTAGCATAAGCTTACTATAATAATAAAAGAAAAAACTTGAATCACTGTGATGCTTATTGAGCATTCACAAACAATATTTTTTTTCAACTATTTGGTTACTGTAGTGCTATGTGTTTCCTTACCTGTCAAAAATACAGCTGCCTCAAGAATTTTGGAAAACTGATATTCATTCAAACTCACATTTATATGCAAAAGCATCACACATTGAAATAAGCCTCAGATAGAAGTTCTGTCACTCTTTCATGTACTTTTCTTGCTGGAAGCAGAAATCCACCTTTTTTGGTAGCTGGAAGAAAGTTGTGGGAAGTGGAATATAGTATCAAGTGAATGATAAAGACATAAATAGAGGTAACCATCAAGGAGGACACATAATTTCTTTCAATTCCAGATACCGAATCACCTAGATATGTATCTAAAGTATTGTCATGAAAAATATGAGCCTGGTTTAGATGTCTTGACTGCCTAAGAGTAAAGTTTGCCGTCAGATGTATTATTTTATATGCAATGCCAATTTATGCGCTCTGTGTAGGTGTTATGCTGCAGTTGTTTACATGCAAACTGGTAATTAAGAAATTGTTTTGTTTTGCATTGCTCCAGAAGCCTGCTACATTTTTTTCATGGAACTCTGGTGTCCATGAATATTTTCATTGTTTATTCAAGACCATTTTCTTAAAACTGAATTTTCACCTTTCCACAATGTTTCCTTATTATGGGTTTTAATGCAGACAAAAGCCAGTGAGGAAAGGGAGGAAAGCAGGGGATGGGGTGTGAGGGAGAGAGAGGGAGGGATAGAGGGAGGAAGGGATGAACGAAGGAAATATTCTGGAAAATATTTGTATGAAAAATTGTGTACTTGAAAAAGTTGAAGAAAGTAGAAATAACAGTACAAACACCTGCATTTTATGATTAATAGATGGGGATGATAAAGGGTTAACATGATAAAATGTACAATGCAAGTACTTATAAAGAACTGTGGAAGACAGCACTGAAAAAAAGAAAACAAAAAAAGGAAGATGTGAACAACAGAATGGCAAAGCACAAAAACAGAAAATTGAGTTCAGCTCCCAGATGGACAGGAAATACTACGGTCATTATACAAGGGTGAAATAATACTTTCAGAGCATTTTAGACCATACATTGAACCATAATTCAAAACATGAAGCTTAATTTTTCCTAAACAGTAATGATGCTCTGGTAAGTTTGATTTGATATGTTTGGAAAGGGCAGGAGGGCTCTATTAAGGAGTCAGATAAACTATTGCTCCAGAGAACATTGCAACATGTAGCTGATAACTGTTAGAATACTAGAGCAAGTGTGAGAAAGTCTTGTTGCCTTAGATATACCAACATATTCTTCGTGAAAACTAGCCTTTTTCTCCTACTAACAGCAAAACAGTCTAGTTCTTGTTGAGAGAGAGAGAGAATGATACAGACTGAGAGTTAACTGGTGTAAATGTGCTATTTCCTCATAAACACAGGACAGGATCTTCAGTATAGTAGAGATCAGCCCCTGATGTTCATCTTGGTTACAGTCAAATCTTCAGTGAAGAGTGCACTGAATTTAAGGATTTATGGCATTTCTAATTCATTTCAGTTAGGAACTGATTTCTGTGGCAGAAATCACTTTCAGAAAACAGATTTCCATAGAATATAAAGGTACAGTGACTTCTCTAGTGAAAAATCACTCATAATCAATAAGATTAAGGGACAATTTTAATATATTTGAAGACAGTGAATTATTCATAGATACCGATTAATCACTTCTAATGTAAACCTTCCAGTTCTACTCAAAAAATGCCACTCTCTCTCATGTCCATATATGAAACTTGAGAAATACTTGATGTAGTTGCAACTACTTGATGAGCTAGGACAGAAGGAAAGGGAAGCTTAATGAATTTTTTGCTATCCCCTTCTAGGAATACAAATTTGCTTAACTTGTAACTTCCTCAACATTGTTATTAAGCAATTGTAAGTCATGTAATCTCCTTGTGAGTGTAATTTAGATTATTGTTTTCAGTCTCAGCTGAGCATAGAAGAATAACTCTTGGATAAGAATTCTGCAAATTAAAACATGGACTTGCAGATAGGAAACCTCTAGCTTTCTTGATCAAGAGAATGCATTCTCCATAAGGAAAGAAATGAATTTTACTCATAAAGAAGAGGAGTATCTTCTTACAACCACTTATAAACAGGACAAGAGATCTGGACTAGCATGAAAAAGTCAGATGACAAAAACCTAAAGGTTAGTAATATGATAATATCAGCAGTTCTGGAAAATAGAACAGGTGATCAAAAATATAGTAGGATATAACTGAGACAAATAGCATAGACATTGAGAACATTTGAGACACTGAAACACAAATGAAGAGACTAGCAATTATTTGCAGAAAAACACTGTTAGTCTATAATCAGAATTACTACATGATTTGCATCAGAGAGTCTTTAGCAGACACAAATAGAAAACCTTACTTAGGAAGAACTGAGAGTGAAAAAAATACATTCTGACACTGAAAATCTGACAGTTCTGACGCAAGTTTGAAGAGAATTTTGGGATAAAAATAAAAGGTCAAAAAATGAGAAACTAAAAGGGTGGCTAATTTTAGACTCTTCAGACAAAAGAAGAAAGTAAATAATTCTTTTATTCTAATTAGCTATTCAACAGACAGAATTGGCTAATAACAGGACTTTTAAATACCAAAGTATTAATTGGAAACCCCCTCATAGACACACAAAGATAATACTGTTGAACTCACTGTCTGATTTGAACTGTGATAGGTAGAAATAGTATTTAAGAAGATGAATGAAGTCGTGATATAGGCAACTATTCTAGTTTTTCTTTTAAGAGAGATTTGAGTGAAAACCTACAAATAGATAAGAATTTAGGTGGATGTTCTTATGAAATTACATAATTAAGTACTGTGAGACAAGAAAGGTATAAAGCACAAAAGGAAGAAACTGAATTTAGAAAAAAATAAATTTCAGCAAACTTGTGAAACTGCTCAAGATAGTATCAGAAATATAATAAAAGAATAAAGAAAGCTAGGAGAGCTGATCTGATAGAGTCCAGACCAACTGCTCTGGAGAAAATTATCCAGATATTAATAAAATATAGAAAGTATACAAAGAAAGTATTTTGAACGGATGACATGAAAATCAATATAGAAACATGTAAAAAGTTGGAAAGAAAACAAAAGGGAACATAACTAAAGCAACAAGAATAGCCATACAGGTAAAATCAGTAAGATTATTGTGCAAGGTGCATTTTAATTAACAGGGATTTAGAGAGTAGCAAGAAAAGAATCTATCAATATATAGTATAGCATAGCATAGCATAGCATAGCATAGCATAGCATAGCATAGCATAGCATAGCATAGCATAGTATAATTAAAAAGAAAACGAGATAAAGAATCAGTAAGAAACATTATTAAGCAGAAGCACAGACCATACAACAGCTAGAGACTGTGGCATCATTACCTTCTTTACTCTTGTCTTCACTAATTAAAGACTAATTGTGATTAGGTCTTTGATAATACTAAACAGAAAACAGATGCTGCCTAGATTGGGAAAGGAACAGATTTTTTAAAGGATATATATGCATGATATAAATACTCCGTCAGTATGACCTGATGAAATTGACTCCTTAGTTTTTAAGAAAAGCTAGTCAAAGCAGGCTGTAAATGATTAGCAGTTATCTTCCTTAACTTTTAGAGGATAAAGGAGATCTCAGAGGACTAAAGAAAACAAATATGCTCTTAGCAAAGAGGGAAAAAAAGAGTACAAAAGACAACTGTAAACTATCATTCTCTGGAATGATTTGGAATGAGACTCAAGCCTCTGAAATGATTTGGAATAAATTACTAAAGAATCATTAAAAAATCGTTGGTGGATATAATAAACACAAAACTATAGCTAAGTATAGCTATAGCTGGCCAAGAAAAAGTCGTATCCAAAATAATCTAATTATCTTCTCTGACAAATAAGTTGGTGTAGTGGATAAAGTGAAAGTAAATAAATATTAACTTAAGCAAATTTTATATTGTTAATATGTTGCTCTTCACATCATATTCTAAGTAAATGTAGTGTGAATAGAAATATCCACATACATAGATGAAAAAATGGTTTCAAAAGAAGAGTTATAACTATTCACTGTCAACTGAAAGGACACCGGCATAACCTTCAAGAGATTTGCATTTGTCTGGATTCAGTCAGTATTTACCTGAGCAACCAATGGTATTCCTTTGAAGTGAGAAGTGTAGATGACATGAATCTATGAGAATAACTGAGTTTTAGAAGACTGGAATTCAAAATTATCTTGATTGCCTGCAGACATGGCATGATAACGAGACAAAAATTCGTACAGACATGTTAAAGTCTCTACCAACTAAAAGAAAACAAAAGTAAAAAGGAAGGGAAAGGGAACATGATAACATACTTCCAATGTATCATAGATTGTTCTAGATGATTAATTGTTCTCCATGGCTTCTTGGAAAACAGTTTGAAGAAGACAGTTGAATTTGAAATAAGGACAACTGAAACCAGAGATTACTAAATGTTGGCAGTACAGTTGACTGGAAAGGACTGATGATAGGCAGTGTGGAATTTTCTGATATTATTTTTAAAGAGATAAGACAATATCTGGTACTGTCATCGAAGCATTCCTGTTCTCATCAGTGCAAGTGTTGAACTAAAACCTCCTTTCTAGACCTACAGTTCCATAATTTTGTGCTCGTTCAATGGGCTGTTTTCTATGGGAACATAGGCTTGGTGGTTAAGACATCAAACAAAAGAGGAAAACTTCCACAACCATACCCCCCTTTCTGTTCCATGAAAAAAAATAATTACTCAAGAAAGATGAACCCCCAAAGATAATTAAATGACATTTGCTAAAAAGCAAAAGATATTGATGATGAGATCAAAGTGGACATCTTAGAAACAGTTAGTTTCTGCATATTGTTTGATTGAGTTTGAAAGGGATTTTTTTTTTTTTGGAACATATTACAGTGAAAAGTTTCCAACCTAAGAGGGAAAGCAGTAAACTGGACTGGCTTGGTTCATGTTTTTAAGTGGGACAAATTATTTAGTTGAGCATCAGAATATTTAGTTTTATTTTTCTAAGTGTCTACATAGAAAATGAAGATAATGTCTTAAATTTGAATCTAGAACTTGCTGATGGCAGTCAGACACTCACAGAAGGCTTACAGGAATTACTTTAATATCTACTATTTAAATAATAGCTCAGATTGTGCAAAATTGTAAATAAAACATGAAGTACTTCACGAGAGGCTGTACCCTCTTGTACTGGTAAACTTGTTGAGTCTTCTTTTGCCAGACAATAGAATGTTATGTGCTGATCTAGAGAGAAATAATTTTCCCACTCTTGGAAATTTTTTGAGATTTCCCAAATGCTTTTATGCAGTGTTGGCCAGAAATTTGGGATAAATGCATTGCTGGTGGATTTTCTTACTAACTGATACGATTGTAATGAGGGAACATTCAAAGTTTTCAAGAAGGAAGAAAAAAAAAGGAAAAAAAAAAAGACCTAACTCCAAAGTAATTAATCCCCATCTCCCTCCAGTTTTACCCAGGTTTTACAACACCCATACCTGATATAGAATAACTCACTTCTTTTCTAAGTAATAATTCAAGATTTATACAAAACAGAAGAGCTCAAGCAGAAGAAATTGAGAGTCAGGTATTCCAAAATAGCCAAGTGCCTGCTTAGTAAAGAACGAGATTTAAGACAGAAAGAGAAGAGCCAAAGTGCATTTGAACACCCTAATCACATTGATGCTAGTGGCTTTGGAGCAAGCAGGTGTGCAGTCAGCCAAATCGTCCTTCCAGGCAGCCCAACCTTTATTTCAGTATTTCTTTTACTGAAGTTTCATTCATACTGTCGTATTCTTACAACAATCTTAATATTCACTAAATGGAGATTTTACGGTTTTGCAAAATTGGTGTATACTTCTATACCAGCATTTTCTATCAGATCAGCAAAGAGAATTGAATTTAATTATTGGAAATAAAATATGCTTCACTCTTTTCCTGATATGAAAGTATGTACCTTTGAAAAAACAGGTATTTCTAATACTTTTATAACTTTACTGAAATTAATGCAAAACAGGTTGTTGAATTCCAGTTGAACAGTTAACAATATTGAAATGTTCTCTTTTAGTTTTTGTTGTTGTTTGTGGGGGAGAAAGAAATCATTAGAAAACCATGATAGCAAGACAGATATTTAGCCTTCTCTTAGCATTGGTATCTCAACTGCAAGATATGTAAAAAAACATATTGTAATCTATTCTTCTTTTTCTAAAAAATATATTTATTTCAGTTATTAGAATCTAAAAGAAGCAGTAAATTTACAAGATCATAAAAACTTTTTGGCCAGTATGTCTTTCTGAATTTTACATTCCAAACTTTGCAGAAATTGGAGGAATTGGGCTGCTGGCTGGGAATTTACATTAACATATATTTTTATATATACTTATTATCAGTTGCAACATTACGCAAGTAAATATGCTTAGGCAAGCATCCAAAAAAATATCAATCATTTATTCACACAAAACAGCCTGTGATGGTAATGCCAGAAACTTTAGGTTTCTAGGGTGGAAAATGCCTTCTTTTGCTGTCAATTTCTATCGAGGATGCATCTGTGTTGCTACATAAGAGAGGTGCTTCATGAAGCAACCTCTTGCCCTGAGGCTCTGTGGCCCATACTTGGTACTACTCAGGGTAAGCCACCTCCAGAGCAGATTGGATGCAACTAAAAACAGTTCTGAATCCTTCCAGGGTCCCATGTGCTGCCCTGTAGGCCTTGGACATGAATATTATTATACAATTTCATTTCAGAATACCTGAAATCTGTATTGCAGCCTTTTGGAGTAGTATTTTTATAGCACAAAAGTGTGGGTAGGTGTTGTATACAATAGGATATGCTAAATGATCTACTTTTATCAGCACTTGCTTCTTTCTTTTTGATTCAGTCTGGAGCTTATCTAACTGTGCATAAACTGGAGGAATCCGAAGAATGCTTTTAAGCTTCTGTATCTAACTGCATGCTGAGACTGCATCCTCATTTTGAGACTGGAGCCAGGCATGCAGGAGCTGGGTCCTTTCCTGACGTAGAAGCACTGATTTCCACAGGAAGAAAACCTAAGATCATAATAACAGGAGTCATGTAATGATCTGCTCCAGTCCTTAGTCTGCACAATAAGGGACCAACATCTGGCCTGCAGACCAAGCAGGACTCTTAGGCTGATATCTGCAGCTGCTTAGTACTACTGCCATCCATTGCAAATTTGTCCTGGAAAGAGGCAATTGTGGTGGCAAAAAGCACGGCCAGGAAAAGAGCTAACACTGCAGTAATCCAGGGATAAATAGTTCAAGCCTGTCCATTAATAAAATTCTTTTATTAATTAATATAATAAACCTGTTTCTGAAGGGGCAGTTAGACCCCAAGTTACACCACAGCATGATTCATAGATAAACATTGACACTGCCACCAATAGGCCATCTGTCTTCTATAGGCCATCATTATTCCCAAAAAACAGTTATAGGTATCTAAACTTGAGAATAACTATATATTCACATGAATATTCAGTTCTTATAAGTAAATTTATAATGTGGGTTGTGACACCCTGAGAGCTTGATCTCTTAATCTCAATAACCAGAGTAGTAATTTATTTGAGTAGTCCCTATCTATTGACACTAAGGGAACTGCTGAGTTAATTTATAAACTGGAAAATTTAAAATAATGTAGCAGAATTAATCATAAACTTGGATTATAAAAACAAAAGGATATTGAGAAAAGGTATTTCACTGAAAAAGATGTAAATAAACTTCACTGCTGTTTGGTGCTTTTTAGAACTGTTTCTCTGTAAGAGGCAAAATTATATATTTCATAAGAATGGTACACCATCAAAAAGCAAGACAAGGGAAAGATAGTGCTCTCATTTTCACACTGAAAAGTGAAAGATGTTTGTGATCATGAATGATATTTATTACAGAAAGTGTGATTTCACATTCCAACTTGAGCCAGTCTACTCTTCCATGCTAATTAACTTAAAATTTCATGGCAGCAAGGCAAGCTTAATTGTATGTTAATTGCAGGATCTAAATTTATATATGCTGACATAAAATAAAATATCCTGTTTGGTTTGGCAATGAATATGTATACGGGTCAAAATATTTAGTAGTTAGCAAATTTGTGTGTATGTTTAGTAGAACCAGACAAGTTTGAAAATCTGAACATGGAAGTATGATAAAATGCCATAAAAAGTAGATTCTGCATTCTTTCTTTCAAAAGGAGAGTGAGCATAATTTACACATATTCATCCGCATAGAAAGCTATTTTGCTTCTTAATAAATTCTTTTGGATGACTGCATGCCTACAACCGAAACAGAACAGTTACTATTGTCATAAATTTGCTGTATGATATAGGAAAACTAAGGCAGAACTCATTAGGAATCTATTTTGCCATGAAAATTGGCCTTAAAATGTCCTCACTAACACCTGCATAAGCAGAGGTACCCTAGAGTCACAAACATTTAACAAATAAAAAGCAAAGGGCTTTTCTAATCTTTCTCTCTTCCTCCTTCTTCTCACCTCCCATCATTAAAAATCTGGGACAAATAACACAACAAGAAGCTTTTAAAACCAGCTAATTCAGAAATTCAAAACCTGAATGTCCATTAGTGCAACTAGCCATAGAAGAGAGTACATCCTAGGAGTCAAATAGTATCATCACTGTTAGAAATCAAAATTTGGATACATTACTGTTACTATTACTATCAACATCAACATCTACATTAACTTTAACTAACTTTAACATTAACTTTAACATTAACATCAAATAGTTGTACAAAATGAACTGTAAAAATGCTGAAGCTTATTACCCTTAAATAATGAGAAAACTCAGAACAGATTTTTTTAACATAAAGACATTTTCATTTGTATATTTACAACACATCTTCAAAATATACTTAAAGTGTGTTTACCATAGATTCCAGTATTATTTTCTAGAACATACATAAATAAGAACTAGACTAAGGTAATAAAATTACCCTACATGGTTTATAAAAATAATTTCTGAAGAATAATAATCTATCAGTTCTTAATGATGTAATATGAAATTGAATCATCAAAAATGTTGCTATTATTTCCCTTTTACATGTAGTTCTAAAATGCATTGATTGGATTATTGGTTGGCCTTTCTTCAAATTATCTTGGGAAACTATGGAAAGTGAAAGAAGTATTATTGCCGATTTTGTGAAAAAAGCAAGATATTAACTCTTACCTTTGAGATTTCCTGCGGAAAATATGCCATACTTACTACAATATATACTGTGTTAGAAGATGATATTGAGAATTTGCTCCTGTTTTTATGAAGTTCTGTTTTTTCCAAATCTATCTTCTTGATAGCAGTGAACATTATAAATGGATGTCTCATTGACATACATGAGTGGTTTAAGACTTCTTTATTTAAAATAAATCAATACATAAAATCATGTGCATGTTTCCTCCCTCAAAATTAACTTTGAAGAAACTGTTGTCAAAACATTTTTATTAATGATGTGTTACACATTAGAGTAGTAGTTTAATCAAGGTACTGGACTTTCTAAAATAAAAGAATATTATGCATAATAGTAGGATGCAGCCTGGGAAAGCTCCATACTCATCTCATTCGCAGAT
The DNA here is from genome assembly GCA_003993805.1 of Himantopus leucocephalus. Lineage (NCBI taxonomy): Eukaryota > Metazoa > Chordata > Aves > Charadriiformes > Recurvirostridae > Himantopus > Himantopus leucocephalus. The sequence continues at coordinate 174,129,248 of RSEF01000001.1, read as the reverse complement.
ATGTTAGTTCAAAAATACATTTCAAATTCTAACTTACTTTGATTCTACATGTAAAGGGAAAACAAGGAGGCAAAAGTTTTGAGGTGGATCTGACTAAAGATTTTCTAGTTAGTCTAGTTCCTAGTTGCTGTTCCTAGAGAGATACACGGACCTGGAAAAGCACCTGCAAGACAGTTAAAATACCTAAGGACACTGCAGGTGACTCTAGACATCCAGTTGTCAGCAGCGGAATCAAGCCCCAGCAGTAGAGCAGAGGTCCCAAAGTTCCTCTCTTGTACTTGCCGGACTCCTTTGGACTTTAAAATACCATAGAGCTTCTCAAGTGGAGCTAGAGATGGAAATGGAAAGGCACATCTCAAGTGGGCAACTGTATCAAGCTTCTGAAGCTAGGTTTCTGAATCTCGAGTTGAATATCACCATTGCCAACTGAACTCTTTCAAAGATCTTTCTTACATCTACTATAAAATACTAATCTAAAAAGTACTACTAATCTAAAAAGTCTTTTTAATTCAAATAAACAGTGAATGCCACCAGCAAAACCTCATGAAAAGAAAAGTAATGTGTAGGTAGCAGAACCTGAACTTACCAACATGTAAAAATTGGTTTTAGGGGGTGGAAAACCAGCTTCCATCAAGTTGGTGTATTTATAGAGAAATCATCTGACAAGTTGTCAAAACATGAGAGGAATTCCTGGAAACGAATACAATTACAGTATGGAAAAAGTTTAAATGAACTTTCAAACTGTATAAACAGCAAACTAAATTTTGACATTTTTTACTGTAAATAAAAAATATTGAAAATAAAGCTGTCTATACTGATCTTTGCCTTACCATGTAACTGAACATTATACCTAAAATAAGTAAATATCAAAGTGGAAATGCCCAGTAAGATTTCATATTGAAACATAAGAACCAGCCCATCAGTAATACAAGCAATTGCCTTGCATGACAAGAGTGGCATTTTCACTTCAATGTCCACCTGAATTAAATCAGGGATTCTTACCTGTGGTAGATGATTAAGGTATGCTGCAAGAAGCACAAATGTATCTGACTTGTCAGACCTGGAGAGGGTGAATTCTAATTTTGGATGAGCCACTTATAGCTGCTCTGTGCCTATACAGTAGTTCATCCACAAATTTACTATGAAAACATTGTCTATACAGACAAAATCTGGTTTTCCTCACCTATTGTGGTTCAAACAGCCTTGCTGTGTCAACAACTTCTCTACCCTCCTATTCTCTGATGTATGATATTTTGGAATATGTCAACGTATGACATTAGATTGATAAAAATTGGCTCCAGTTAGCAACTTTTCATTCCCCCAGATCTACATTACTTTTTTAACTCAGTTTGGACATTTTCACATTTTTCTTGAAGAATTTAAAATTGGCAATCCCTATGTGAGATATAAGGACAGTCTTTTTAACCTTCTGTTGTAAATGCTGAACGAAAAATGTTTATTCTAAGGAACACTATCCACCTTGTAAACAGAACTGGTAAACTTACAAGCACTTTAAAATCCTTTAAACATGTTAAAGACAACAGGAAAAAGTGTGTGGTGATGCCTATAATGTCAATTTCTCTTGTCTAGACTCTCTGCTCTCTAGACTCTCTAGCTGATTTTAAGCTCTTCTTTAATCTACTTAGTGAGAATCTGTATTCTAAGACTTCTGGTCTGTATAGAGCATATAGAGAAGAGTATGCCTGTTTAATATACAATATGTACTCAGTCATATATACTACCTCATGATCTTTCCCTGATAGTTATGCTTCTAAGAAGAATTACACAACACACTAAATAAGATTGGTAGTGTGTATAATTAAAAGCTGAATTACGTGCATAATAGAGCATGGACAATATAGCACTATTAAATTCATTATATCTTCAGGTAATAATTATAATGTTAAAAGAATCAGCAGGAGTTTCTACAAGCTAGTGAAGGACAGGAAACATTTTACTACTGTGAAAAATAGCTTTGAGGCCCTTGAAGTTCTTTTGTGCTAAATTCAAAGGTCTTCAGTTTAATTTCAAAAGAATAAGAAATAAAAATATCCAATGAGTAGGGGAATGTGTTTTGTTTCCCTGGTCTTCTACATCGTACATTAAAAATTCAGTTCACCACCTCTTTAGGTCTGACCAAGGGACTACATGCCACTTAAAGTTACATGTTCTTCTCTTTGGTCAAAGTCAGGAATTCTTACCCAGTTCTGAACAGTGTCTCTAAAGAAAGTTAAGGTTTATGCATGATTGTGAGAGCTTGCTGTTCCTATTCATAGATCTAAAAATATTTTAACAAAATGCCATATTCAAAATAGATCTTTTCACATGTAATTGGATTTTCCAGTTTGCAAAGCTTTGTTGAGCTTCAGCCTTGGTAGCAAAAGTTCAAATACAAACAACACAAGATCACAGATTCAAGAAACACAAGAAATAGATATCTGTTCTTCAGCAGTCTCAGATTATTTTTTTTTAATATTATGGGGTTTTTGGTCTTTATATTCATCATATTATTACGTGATTATGTCAATCTTTTTTACTTGAGAAGGCTGAACCTTGCTTATGATAATGTAAATTTCACAATTATCTATCTTAAAAAATGTAAATATTAATTCTACATTAATACATAATATAATTATCAGTTGTCTCATAAGCTAAATAGTAGGTTATAAAAAAAGAAGATATCATGAACATTCTAACATTGAACTGAGGTCTGCACAAAAAATGCTTAGCATACGTTGATCACTGTTACAGTAGAAATGTATGCCATCAGTCTGTGCTTAAACCAATTTCCGGTTTCAAATATCTAAGATGTTTGTATTTCATTTTAAAACCCAAAGTTTTCTATGGAGAATATATATTAAACAATTTTTATGTTATCACTTGAATTATGCTATGAAACGGCAATGAGTCCTCTTGGTCATAACGTGTTAAATGTTGCCATTTCAAATCCTTAAATCACATCCTCACCACCAGCAAAAGATCTGCTTATTTATCTTCTTTTAGTAATTTCAAAAAAACCCACCCTTGTTCAGAAGGTAAAATACATAAAAAATAAAGTGTTTCATGACTTACTATCCTTGTACAAAATCTCCTTAAGAAAATTGTTTTAAATTTTGCTGTTTTTGTTGTTGTTGTTCTAAATCAGTTACAATGACTCCACCAATCTAGAAGATGTATTATCTTCATCACCCTGCTAATGCCCCATTATGCTTATTTCTGTGCCTGTGTGACAGTAAATTCTCCTGAAGAGAATCAGTTCTGACCATGTTTTCATAATTTTTTTGCTTATAATACAGAGCTACTCGATTAATTTTTTACTACTATCCACTAGGCAACTTTACTGAGATCCACCGCTTTTTATTGAAGTCTATTATACAATTTTATGAAGATAATTTCAAGAGAATCACAGAATCAAAGAATTATAGAATCATAGAATAGTTTGGGTTGGATGTGATCTTTAAAGGTCATCTAGTCCAACCTCTCCTGCAATGAACAGGGACATCTTCAATAAGATCAGATTGCTCAGAGCCCCGTCCAGCCTGACCTTGAATGTTTCCAGGGATGGGGCATCTACCACCTGTCTGGGCAACCTGTTCCAGTGTTTCACCACACTCATTGTAAAAAATTTCTTCTTTTATTTCTTCAGTCCACTATACAACAGCATCAGATCCAATGTTGTGTTTAATATATGTAGATTTGTATTCCACATAGGCTGGAAGGACTACTTTATGCACATTTTCAGAAGAGATAAAAGGTGCTTAGCTGAACTGTTGTTCCTGTCTCTGAATAGGCTATACTTCCTTTTGTTTTGCCTGAAAGACTCCTACATTCTTCCTGCCCTTTAAATCTAAGGCATTATCACAATCTAATAAGTGTAATAATACAAAGATTTTGGACCAGGTATCTATCCAACTTACTTTGGAAGCACCTTTCACATTAATGATTGCTGACACTGAAATTGCTAAATCTATTATCAATCTAAGTCTTTGAGTACAAGGCATGTTGATGAATCAATCTCGTCTTGTGAGGAGTGCAGAAGGAAGATACTGCTCATGAAATCTCCTTCAGACATCCTTGATCAGAGTATTTTTGCTTAGATTTGTCTGGCATGCAAAGAATCAATCATGTCCAATACAGCTAGTGTTAGGGTTTTTTTTAAATGGATTTCAAAATGAGTTCTATTTGATCAACCATTTAATATTGGTTGTTTATAGCTAATCATCTGCATGTATTATCAGTTAGGTTTTCATACCTGTTAATATTCAGTTAGGTCACTGATAAACTAATAGTTCTGTTTACCTGTTCTGATACTTCATTTGAAACTTTTGTTTCCTCTAAGTAATAGTCAGTTTTAAGTCTGTTTCAGTTCACAGCACTGAAGCATGGTCAAAACAAGCCTTTTTGTTTAAAGTAATTTTAAATATGATTTATATACATGCAACTACCTTCCTAGAAACTGATCACAGCAAAAAGTGCCACAGACAAAATTACCCATGGGGCTGAGTTTAAAAGCATATCTCTACATAGTTATTTTTTCCCCTAAAATAAAAATTTTTGTCTTGATTGATATTAACACTACTTTTTTTGTCATGCTGTCACATGACATTTTCAATACCTAAAAGTTTAAAACATTAATAAATATGCAGAGATTCACATAATCTAGAGAAAGGGGTAAGAAAAAGGATACTTCTCAACTTGTCTCATTATAGACGTTACTTTTCAGATCTCATTAACAGCACTTTTGATTCTACATGTAACTGGTAGTCTGAAAATACTGCATATGCTATTTATATTATTTAAGATTTAAATAATTTCAGTTAACATTTAAACATTTTTTGCTTTCCTGGTACCTGCTCATCTCACTCAATATCTATGCCTTTTCTGTTCATTTATAGTTAAAGAGGTTATCAAGGCTTAATGAGAGTGACAGTGCCGTCTAAGAAAGGAAGAGAAGAAATAGAAAGGTTCCATCAAAGTAGGTACATTGAGAAATACTTCTGACAAGAACCAGACAGAAACTGACAGCATCTGGATTATGCAATCAGTTTATGTAACTATGCAAAGAGATCTTCAAGAGTAGGTGAAGGTGTTTTTGAATTTTCTGGATTCTATAACATCCGTGGATACGATTTCACTGTTAGGCACATGGAAAGCTTTTATGTTCCAACACATGAAACTGAAGATATGTCTGCAAAATACAAACCATTTCTCAGGAAAATGAATTCATTCTTTGCTAACCAATTCGCATTAAAAAGTAAGAGCAATCAGTGAATATGCAGGCTGATATATTTCACGGGTAACAGATGTGCACTGCATGGACCCTTCAGGTCAAAAATCAATGAGGGGAAAATGCTTTCTCTCCAGTTTGGTGTTTTTTGGTTTTTTTTGCTATTGCTATCCTTCCAAAGTGACAATAGTAAACCCATTCAAACAGTGACCTGGCAGCAGTTTGACATTTTAAAAGATCAAAACCGACCATGTTTAGATGTATAGGGAGCCCCCAGACTGCAATAATACCAAAAAGAAAAGTAGTAAAGTAAGAACCAGCATATGGCATGCAGTTCCACTTCTTGCTATTGATTCTCAAACTGCTGAAGTGGAACTTCTTTATCAGCAGCTACATAATCAGCAAGTCAAAGCAATGCATCTCTGTCTGAAAATACAGTAAAACCACTGTGCCAATTTAATCAAAAGGTATCAGTTAGAGAAACCTGGAGAATTACATGACATTACATACTGATGGGTGTAAGATTGTCGAGTCTGATAACTGACAAGCTGGTAAGGTGCAAACTGCCAAGAAATGCCTGGAAACACACTGATCTTGAATTATTAGACCAGCAGATTTTCGTCCATAGTCATACATGGAAGTAGCGATCTGACTTACTGAAAATGAACACAAAAATAGATATTAGTAAATATCTGGTCAATATGTGGTAAATATATAATCAAAATAGTAATTAAGTAATAAGTAATTAAGTAATAGTAACAGTAATTGAGGCCTTATCGTATAGAATGTGAAATGTTCTTAATGCTCACTAATTTGGTATTTGAAGCATTATGGCATATAGTAATAGGACTCTAGGCCCTATTAAAATTACAATTTTAAAATATATCAGAGATTCTGGGCCCCGGCACAAAACTAGCACAACTGATCTGTGATTGATCTATCTATCATGTAACCAATATCAGAGGAAAGATGTTAAGATATCATAGAATCACAGAATCATAGAATCATTTAGGTTGGAAAAGACCGTTTAAAAACATCGAGTCCAACTGTTAACCTAGCACTCCAAAGTCCCCCACTAAATGATGTCCCTAACCACCACATCTACAAGAATTTAAATACCTCCAGGGATGGTGACTCAACTACTTCCCTGGGCAGCCTGTTCCAATGCTTGGCAACCCTTTCTGTAAAGAATTTTTTCCTAATATCCATCCTAAATCTACCCTGGTGTAACTTGAGGCCATTTCTTCTTGTCATATCACTTGTTACTAGCAAGAAGAGGTCAACCCCCACCTCTCTACAAC
>RSEF01000001.1:174097842-174122620 GCA_003993805.1 Himantopus leucocephalus | reverse complement strand
GACCAAAATACGTCCTGTTTTACCTCAAACCAGGACAAACATGCATACTGTTGTTTAATTTTAATATAGCAATTTCATATAGTTTTTTCATATAGTAATTTCATATAGTAATTTCATATAGTTCATAACTAAAGACTATTATATATTGTAAAGTACTGAACAACTACCAGAAGCCTCTAACAGAGGAATGGAAAATCAGAATTGGGTTTTTTTTTTTGTATAAAAGATGTATAATTGTGTTAGGAAGGGAGGAGGAAAATTTAAGGTGTATCATCCAGTTTAATAAGTGCACACCAAAGTTTAAGTTTAGCAACATTTACCATTAGCAACATTACATAAACCAAACATGCTAGATGCTGACTTAGAGGGACAAGTAACCATAGTTACTTGACTGCTGATTGTTTTTTTTCAGAAGGAAAATAGAGCAAAGAATAGAGTAAGAAAACATCTTGTGTTTTCTTATTGATTTATTTTAATAAAAACATCAAAACACTAATGTTTAATTTAATTCGGCATTTAAATTTAGGGGGTTTGATTCACTTCCTATCTCTTTTAGTATTTAATTTCACAAGGGAATAAATACAGATAATCATGAATTGGTTAACTGGCCAATAAACAACTGATTACTGAAATAATTTCTCTTCCTACATGTCAATTAAGTCTACTGGTTATACTGATAAAACTGAATACCTGCTTCAGGACAAAGGGAGAAGAAATGACTTTATTATTCTAACTATGCCAGTAAATAAAGAAATATAACTTCTGCAGAGTGATCATGAGTGCAGAAATGCCTCTTGATTTTTGAATGCCATTCTTAGCAAACTGATGGAGTTGGATGCTCATTTTGTAGAGTGACAGAATAAGGCCCTCCTTGGCAGAAGAGACTTATAAAAATACCACATATTGATAAACTGTAATTAATAATTCAAAATAAGTTTAGATGTGAAAGAAAAAACCCCTGCCTCTTATAATGTATGCTAAATCTAGATATACAGGCAGTTACAGCAGAATAACTTATTTCCTATAAATCTATGTTTTAGTTTACCTTAAGGTCCTGCATATGCTGAGAAGCAAACGAAAAATAAGTATTTTTCAAATGACAATGATAAAAGTCAGTATGTAGAGAAAGTAAATGAGTGTTATACAAAGTAAAATCTTCTAATACAGTGCCAAAAGAGGTAAAAATATGAATAAAATATTAATTTAATAGATGTCATGCCCCAGTGGCAGAGAGTAACCACCACTGCACCTCTTTCCAGCACACTCAACTTTAATTGGTGAGGGCAACAGTGCCTTTGAACTTTTAACAGCAGGCACTTGAGCACATTAATAGGGTAATTGACACCTGAATTCAAAAGTTTGCCTCATGTTGTAAGACAGGCTTTGATATTTAATAATTTTTCAGCCAAACTTTGCTCTTTTCTACACAATGTGGAAGAAAAAACATGAACTATGAAACTATTGGTTATACGAAAAAAAACCAAGCTCTGAAACAATCATCTGTTTTAAACTGCAAAGTTCTCTTCCCTACCCAGAACCTGACGATGATAAGAAAACTCAAACCACAACCCCCCAGAAAAACAACTCCAAAAACTCAAACATGTCTTCAGTGTTTATTTTCTTTCCTTCTGATCTATTTGTTCACATGAAGAGATTAAAAGTAATCTAACTGATGCTTCTACTGATTAGTCAGTAGGAACCTCAGTTGCAGTGGCAGGATAGCTCCTCCTCCCCCCTCTAGAACTTCATCATGAATGTTTATGTTTCCATACTTACGTTCTTTTAATTTGAGTCCTGCAACTTCTAATATGCTTGAATCTTTAATTAAAAAAGAAAAGTTTAATCAATTTCAGTCTTTAATTCTGAGCCCTTTGTGAAGGTCGGATCATTGGATCTTTTCTGATTAAGTGTTTCTTTCACTCTCTTAAGATCAAGATACTGTATGTACAGCTTTTCTCATGAACCCAAAGGTTTACCTTGGAAGTACGTACTCTTTTTTTCCAACTTTAGTCCACCTCAGGATATACAGGTATAATCAGAAGATGCTTCACATTTGAACATTCAAGTGTAAGATACTTTTAGACTGGTATATTTGCAGGGTATTACCTTTCACATATTTTTCTCCTGTTTTCTTTCTTCCTTCCCTTGCCAATTCTGCAACTGTGACACACAGTTTTAGTGATTTTCTGTATCTAGAAGAATTATATATGCAGAGGTCTAATACTACCATTATTTTGTAAATATTAAACCCTAATACGGAGTTATTCCATCAAAGCTAACCTTAATGGTAGACATATCCCTATGTTATACATATATATCCAAGGTATTTTTAGTGTAGCCATGGTAATTTATCCAGCTTTTAATTTAAAATGACAGAATTACAGAAGGGCCGATGTTAGGAGGGATCTTGAGATCATCTAGTCTAACCTCAGTGCTCAAAGCGCAGTCAGCTGGCTGTTCAGGATCATGTCCAGTCAGGTTTTATGTATCTCCAGGGATCGAAACACTAATATGGACAACCTATGCCAGTGTTTGACCACCCTTACATAAAGTAAAAAATAAAATAAAATAAAATAAAATAAAATAAAATAAAATAAAATAAAATAAAATAACCTTACATTTAGATGAAATTTACTGTGTCTCAGTTTCTGCCCATTGCCTCTTGTCCTGTCACTGGACACCACTGTCAATAGTCTGTCTGTCTTTTTCACTCATTCCAATGAGGTATTTCCTGAAAATAAAATCACATTTTTTTCATTATATCATCCATAATAGTAAGCCAGCAGATTTCAGTAGTAAAATATTTGTTTATGGAACAGTTAATGAACATTAAAAAAATTATTATTTTCTGCTACTTAACTGTGCTTATCACTGAAGGAACTTTTGCTGATTTCTTTTAATGCTATTAATTATTTCCCATTCAGTCTTAAACTAGGCTGTAAATCATCCAATTAACTGCAAAACTATATTACCTGAGCTTCAGTTAGCTTTCAGAGTGACACTGAGGTATGAAATTTCTGTTAATAAACTCTGGGTATCATTTTACCCTGTAAAATAAGGGAGAGCAGAGATCCTCAGGCAAACTGGCTCTGAAATGGGAAGCGTTATAACTCTGCTGAAGCAGTCTGTGGCTGATCTATTTCACAGTGGGCTGAAGGGACTAGATTGCAATGAGAATCTGAACTAGTCTGTCTGTAAAGCACAGCATAGATGTTTCAGCTCGACTGGGGCTAGTTCTGGGATTTCTAATGCACCGCTATAATGACTGGCACAGCTATAGGAAGGTTCTGATAGCTGCACAGAGATAAGAGAGAATTAAAAACCCAAAAACCAAACAAACAAAGAAACAAACAAAAAAAACCCAAATCCAACCTAGATTTATTTTATCATCTCAATGCAATTTTCAAAAGTGCTCACCTTTGACCAAATTCTGCCCGAATTGAATTCTATGGCAATAGTAAACACTCCTGAAACCATAGCCTTCAAAAATGAAAGTAATCTCAAGTGAGGCTTTGCTGATAATGGCAACTCTGTGAAATAGTGAGTGCTTGGTGCTTTTGATGAAGCTGTCTTTTAATGCAGTGAGTGTAATCTTTGTCCTGCTGAATTTAATAGCCATTTTGCTATTGCTTATGGTGGAACTGGGATTTCATCCTCTGTCACAATGGAGTAATAATTTCACATGTATCAACTCCAGAGTCTTTTATGGCTAAACGGCAAAAACTAATACTACTATGCTGTTGTTTCCTTGAAAATATCATAAGTAGCTATAGTGGATAAAAGCAAATGCAATAAAGAAGTGGGAGTACTGGGAAAATGAACAGTAAACAAACCAAAAAACCCAAAACAGAAAGGAAGAGTACTCCACCAAGTTTCCTGGACTCCTGTTTTCCTTTTTTGTTATGATGTTAGATTTGTTTATAGAATATGAAGAAGAAAATGTGGTGAAGGACAGAAAGGATATTTCCTTTAATATGGTGACTGTTAACTGTGTGGGACTGTGAAAGCTAGGCTGATGTAATATTCTTGTAAGAAATTGCAATCATTTCGAGTTGTTATGGGAACCTCTGGGGGGTTTGGCTTTTCAGGGTTTTTTTGTTTGTTTTGAAGGTGTCACTGAAACCAGTGTGACAAAATCAACACTTTTTTATCTGAAAAAAAATTCTGAAAATTTGAAAATTTTTTAATGAAATCAAATTATTTTAGATAAGAATGAATGTCACCATACCAGTGGCAATGAGGAGGCAATAAAAAAGAAATAGAGACTAAAACCTGTTAGGAGAAGCTGCACTGTGGTACCAAGTAATGGAGTATCCAGTTCAGCTGTTGGTCTGTCTCCCAAGCAATGGATCCACATACTGCATTGCACTACCGTGGATAGGAACTATGTTTGTGTATAAGCTGTATGACATGTTAGGAAGTGGTTGGGAAGATGCTGATGCTCTCACACCTGAAACAGGCACTGACATGGTGATACTAAGATGTCTGGGCTGTCCATCCAGGTGTTCTCCTGTTGGCCAGAGAAGGGACCCAGCACTGCCCCATTGCTGGTCCTTCTGGCTGCCAAAGCAAACCATATGGTTGTGTGATATGGTTGGAAAAACAGGCTTTCCTGATTTAGGCTGTGATGATCAAGTGTAGGCCTGCCTAACAGGTACCTTGAAATAGCACCAATAATGCAATTTGCATCTTTTGTTATAATTTTTTTTTACAGTTTCTTCACCCTCTTTTTCTTTGGCCTCATACCTTCCTTTCTCCCCAGCCACAAGGCCGTGAGATGTTGACATCCAGGTAGAGTATTTTTGTTGTTTTGCTGGCTTGTACCACTAGAGTGAGCCCTTTTCTTGTCTGTAGGTTGAGATCTTTGAACTGCTGTTGGATCGTTTCCCACTTTTGTACATCCTTGTTATCTACCTCTGAGGTCATTTTGCCAACGGTGTGCTATTGTATGATGTCCCACAGTACTAAGCCATGCCACAAATTCCAAGAGTGATATCAATTGTAAAAGATACATCTGATATAGAGTGACTGTGACCTCAGGTGTCCATTTATGGTGTTAGGTGCCAGAGTAGCTGTGGAACAAGCATTTAGCCCTTTTATGTTTCTAATTAGAAGCTGTCCTCTAAAATTCAGTTATAAATTGACTTACAGTGCAGTCACAGTAAACATTTTGGATGGTTCTGCAGCTATCACCTGCACTTTGTGCTTTATCGGCATTTCTTCTGCACTGTCATATGATCATGGTCTTCTGTCATCTTTCAAGGAAAATAATGTGATTGCTAGAGAGTATTGATTAAGGCACAAGGCCATTGGATGTCCCAAAGAGCAAATCCGAGTTCATGTGCTGACTCTGAAACAGAAAGAAAGAAAGAATGATGTTAGATAAGTACTTAGTTACAAGCACGTAGATGCATTCACAAACACACATCAGTGGTATGTGCGTGTATAAATATATATATACTCTACATACATAGGTGAACACATTGCTTACCTGTATATGCAAAAGAAATCACGGCAACATGCAGAAGCTATAGTCAGGCTCTTTATTAAAAGATGACTTAATGGCAGATGGAAAAAAGGACTGGTGCTTAAGTGAATGGAACGGAGATCCCAGGCAAACCTGTAAAAAACTCAGTGTTGTTGCCTTGCTGTCATCCCAGAAAGCTTGTTTTGGCATCTCAAGTTCTGCACTGTATATGTCCAATGCCACTACCATCCCACATGGGATCAAAGACTAAGGATCACTTTCATGGTGGAATTTTTTTTGGATGGACTAGTTGTTCTTTCCCATAACTCATAGCTAGAGCAGTGGGGGTGGACCAGATGATGTCCAGAGGTCCCTTCCAACCTCAGCTGTTCTGTGATTCTGAACTCTCTCAAAAGGCATATCACAGAATCACAAAACAGTGGTATGAGATAGTGATACAGTCTCTACTCCTGATACAGCTGTTCCATCATTTGATCATTTTCATAGCACTGAGGCTAAGTCCGGGGCTCTGATTTGAAGACGGAACAGTTCAGAGGGATGATAACTGAGGTCTACAAAATCATTAGGGTGGTAGATAAAGTGAACAACAGTTGTTATTCACCAAATACCATAACATTAAAACTAGGATAACCTCAGTGAAAGCAGTTTAAGCCAGATAAAATAAAGTATCTCTTTACACAGAAGGTAGTGAACTTCTGCAACTTGCTGCCGTAGGAAGTGGTGGAGGCAGGCAGTGTCAGCAGGTTCAAATTCATGGGTGAATGAATGAATAAAGAACAAACGGATACTGAAAGGAATGGGCAAAGAGACACACATTAGAATCCCTAATACACTAATCATGGACTCAGGGAAGGAATAATGGGAATGGATCACAGAAAGGGACCAGGCTTGTGTGCTCTCCCTAAATATGTCTCTGATCACCCCTACTGGGGACAGACTGGCCTAGACTTATGCTATATTCTTATCATTGATGTCCTTTTGAGACTGGCCAAAACTTCAGTCCCCAAAACTTTTAGGAAAGGATTAAACAAAAGATGTGATTAATAAATGATAAATTCAAAGAGGGGAGGAAGAATGAGGATAACAATGGCCACAGATATTGATATTCAAATTACGATTTTTTCCCAAGCTTTACAAAACTACCATTTAGACTATTAAATCCATGAAGAGATTTTTTTTTCCTATAAATGTCACATGTCATTCTTGATTTGTTCTAGCCTGAGGAGGTCTGATATACACCATCTCAGCAAGACTAGAAATAGCAACTTTTTCAGAGAAGAAATAAACAATTCTGGTATGTTAGCTCAAAAGATAACAGAGCGAGAATAACAGAGCAAATAAACTGCAGTATCATACAAATTAAAATTACTTAGTTTACTTACAAGGATCTTTAAAACACGGTATATGAGGGTTTTTTTCTGACATTTTATTTCCTGTACCACTAAGGGAATTTATATTATTTTGTTTCTACAATGCAGTAAATACCTTTTTATAACTTTTCTAAAAAATAATTTTAAAATGACATATAGAGATTTTTGTAGCACTAATTTAGGATGATAGGCAGAATTCACTAATGGTTTCTTTCCTTGTGGCCATCCTAGGCATATGCCTGAAAACCGTTGCATCTATACTGTCATGCATTCTTTGGAAATATAATATGCAAATGAAAATTCTAATTGGCTAAGGACAGATGCAGGCTGGAAATTTTTGATTACTACCCTTAAGTAAAAAATTAGGAAAAAAAGGAAGTATACATAGCAAAAGAAATTCAGTCAAGTGCAAAGCAATATCAGGGGATAAAATGAAAAGAAATAAGGTCAATACTATTTTAAGGCAGAAAATTCTTTTGAAGTGAAAATGGGAACAAGAAAGACAATATTAAAAAAATTGTTTGAGTCTCCATGTGTAAATTATTACAAGAAATGTCCATACCGAACCCCTATAGAACAGTTACTTAATACACTAACTAGGCTGGTAGTAGTGAAATGGTGATTTAAAATAGAAAGACATGGTTTTGAATACATATACACCAAACTGAAAATAATATTCATATTCAGTGAGCTGTGATGTCAGTTGTCTTGTGCATTTCTGGCAACCGGGAATTATTGTTACCTCAGTTTCCATCTATCATGATACATTTAACTCAAGATTTTGCATCAAGTATTTGTATGTATCATCTTAGATTTGGATAAAATCTAAATAGGTGGGATTCTTTTGATTTAGGTTTACTCTTCAGTTAACTATTAGATCAGTCAATCAATTCCACTGTATAGCTAACTCAAAGAGGAAATACTGAGGAAATGTACAAGATTATGATAAAAAAATGTATTCTAAAAGTCTTCTGGGGTTCACTTTTAAAGCAATATTACCACTTCCACATCAAACTATGATTGGATCCAATTAAATATTATGTATATAGGGTTGTGGGGTTTTTTTAAGAAAAGTCACTGCATTAGCTTTTTACCTATATTGCTCCTCTTTTCTCCAATTTATACTTTTTCCATTTTTTTTTTCACAGTAAACAGTCTAGCATTATGAATCTGGGTGCAATTTACTGAATGCTTTATTCACTTTTGACTTTTCTAGTGCTGAGAATTTCCATAACTCTGATTTAACTACATTTGCATTTTCTTTGTGCCATCAAAGTGGTTTAACACAGCTGAAACATCCCAGTGAGTCTAGATATGTGTCTTTATTCACAATATAGCAAGCCTCAACCAGGCTGACGTTTTTGTGCAAAATATTCTGAAAATATACAGGAGGTGATAATCCCAGCTCAGAGAATTTTGTAATGCAAAAGTCAAACCAACAAGTGAGCATGAAAAGAAGAAATATTTTTAAAAAGCCTTTTTTTCCAAACACTATTTTTTAGCTTAATAAAATTAGACCAGATAAGTATGACGTATGTTATACATGCTGTATAACTGTAAAAAGGCACGAGTAAATGAATAGATGTATAGACCCCATTTCTTTGTTTTACTTTCCTACATTGCCCATGATCTTTTTTAGACATCAGCACCTAAGTACCATGCCATATAATGTAATAATTTAATTCCTTGAGCATTTCCATCTTACCTTGAAAAATGCAAGTTTCAATTTACCTAGCAATTAATCTTTGAAGCTGTTGATATAGCTCCTTGGAGAGTATATTTACCAAATCATTGGAAATTAATTTTTATGGGGTTGGTACTTGCCTTATACCTTAATATCAGGAATGGAAATAACAAAAAAAAAAAGAAACAGAATCCACAATGTGGAGCTTTGTTGGCAATAATACATTATTTTTCTTTTTGAATAGTGAAATTTCATCTGACAGTGCATCAAGTTCAAAATGCCACCATATGAATAGCTGAATAACTCCAAAGAGTCCAGTGAAATCAAGATCTGACTCTGTATTATTATTAGATCTAGACAGACATTTTATCAAGTTGCAATGAAATATAAAATAAATAAAAAAGGTGGCTTGTTGGGGTTTTTTTAAGAAAAGATTTCTTTTCTTTTCTTTTCTTTTCAGATCAGGAAAAGTAGAAAAACTCTCTCAAAAAAAGTATTATCTACTAGGTTGCTCTGAAAGGTATAGAGTATTTCCTAACCTCAAAATACGTAGTTGTTGCACAGCACAGGTCTTCCTCATGGCCACACTTCCAGAATGCTCCACAGCACAACAGTGTATGAATGAAAATGTGACTTCTTTGTTGATTCTGTTTTCCCTTAGTGCACTCTCACACCTCACCAGCTCCCAGCTTCCTAAAAACTATTAGGAGATGCTGCAGGTCTTGTTGGCCCCTGTGTATGGTCTGCTCCCAGCCTTACTGGGTGACATGAAAGAGGGGTGATACTGAGCCTCAGAGCTGAGTCCCTTCTGGTAGGACTCCGCCAAGTGTGATATTTCAGGCACACCCTTTGCAATATTACAATCTCTGATTCCCTCTAGCCCAGGGAAAACTGGCCAGCAGACCACAGACCAGGTCAACTATTTCTGTTTGGCATACTGGATCAAAGGATCACAGATACGTAGTGGTGCTCCACAGAAAATAAATGATATTTCAGCACAGCAGTACTGGCAGAGGACCCCACAGTCCTCTGTAATGGAAACTGCTAAGGACACTGTAAGGAGAACAAGGTCACATGAGATGTTCTCCTGCAGCTTGCCTAAGGATTACCAGGTCTGAAATCTCTCATGGGTATATAACACACTTTTCAGCTGCAAGCATAGCAAAAAATGAATCATAGTAGAAACCACCTTTGAAATGCACACTAAAGTTCTAGAAAATTGCTGCATTCATTAAAAAAATTATCTTTTACTTTCATGACATTTTGACTATTGCTCTTTTATTTGTTTCTTTGTGGGAACAGACGTGTGCATGCTTCTTCCTTTTAAAATTCACTCAGTGTATTTGAGGTTACAAATTCTGAAACACTCAGATGGGGAATGGAGTATTACTTTATGTATAGAGATCCATTTCTTAATTCCCTTTCAAAAGATGATATTGATAGCAACTTTGAAATAAGCACTGAGCTACAGCAGGAGGTAAGCTACCTCTGCAACACCTCCCCCATCCCGCTTGATAACAATAAAAAGTAAAAATCAGAATGACTGAGCATCAACAGATTAATCTTTCTCATCCTTTCCCTATCAGGCCCACATACAACAGAGTGAAAAACCAGAATTACCCTTACATCTGAAATGTACAGTTGCACAACGGTGAAATAAAGTTAGTACCCTCACACTGAACCCTTACTGCCCCAAAATACCTACATTTGTCCTTTCAATAAAAAGAAAAAAAAAAGAAAAAAAGAGCACAACAGGCTGAAAGGATTGTACTTCTATTTTTCCAAGTATAAGTAGTCACACCACTGTTAACTCTGGTCTGAGCAATGAATATTTCAGAAACATAATACATAGTAACATCAGAGACTAATGGAAGTTTCTGAGTATGAGGGATAAAAAAAAAAGTAACTGTGAATACCATAGTAGAGTTGCTCTGCTCAGCAGGTAACTACTGAACTTTAGAGTACCATACTTGCAGCTCCCAAGTGAGTCCTGACCAAGGGAGAGAAATCTGAGGGAAAACGTAAGACGGTGTCTTTCTGAGTCTGGAACAAAATGAAATAGATAACTTACCTTCTCTTTCTCTGAAAAAGAATAAGGCATTTGCACATTGAACACATGCTGGAATTTAAAAAAAAAGAATAAAAAAAAAATCTTTACTTTTCTGAAGCCTTTCTTCCTTTTGTTTTGCTATATTCCTCTGGCTTCCTCCTTAGACCTTTTTGATATTTGCTTTCTCAATGTAAAATCTTCTGTGTGAGTGAGACACTTGTCCTAAAGCAACCCTCTCAATATTTTTCAATCTTTTCTCATATTCTTCACCATGCTTTTCAGCCCTCTGATTAGAGAGATATGTGTCTAATTCTGCAGGAAGACTAGGAAGACTTAGGTTCCTAGATTAGAACTAAAAGATAATTTTGGTAAATAATTTAGGCTAATCTAAAGTGTGATTATAAAAATCACTTACCAACTCATTATATATCTAATACTTTGCCAGTGGATTCCCTACATACTTAAATTATGTTTCCATCATTGCCTACATCCATTTTTTTATGGGGACCATAAAGCTCAACGCTTACCTCAGTGTTAAGCAGAATCCTAATTCTTAGACTATACCTTCCTGCAACTCAAGAGGAATATGATCCAAAAGCTTTCCTCAAAACATATCTAGTGCATTTTTTAAGAATAAGTCTACTGGAAAAACCAGAAAATGTGGTAATCCTTATCCATCATCATGGGGCCAGAAAAGTGTATTCTGCTTCATACCTGTACTTTCTATAGATTTTTTTTAAAGCTAGAACACTTATCAAACCTTTCATGTGCAATATGTACAGCCTAATGGAAGCTGAGGTATCTGGAAGATGCCTTCAGGACAAAGGAAAGTTAAAAAAAAGAGAACTTTGCTTCATAGATGCATAGATGAATAACCATTCAGAAAAGGAATATGTTTGGATTTAGAGTATTCGCTTCAGAGATGGGGAAACCTGGATTTTTATATTTTTCTAGACATTGCGTATCAATTTTAATCAGTATCAGTTTATATAAACTGTGACACTTGTATCTATACTAATTGGGCTTTAAAGGCTACAGATCTGGGAAAGAAGTAGTCTACAAGAACCTTTAGCTCTGCTCTTCTTGCCCTGTAGATCAAAGAATCAATTAAACTTGCTGATTTGTCAATTGAGTTAAGTGAAAAACCATGTTCGTAGCATCCAATGAACTAAGATAATGCATGTTTGACTTTTCTGAGATTACTGCACAAAGGATAGTTTGTTTGATGAAACCTAATGTCTTCTGTGCACATGGATGTCTCTGACCTTTTCAGGAAATTAACAGGTCACTGATGTTCAACAAGAATGGCCATGATGTTCAGACTAGAACTCTAAGGAACTCTAGCTCTACTAGCCAAACCCAAAAAGGTATAATAAGTTATTTTAGCAACTTCTATTTCGACATTAAAGATACAAAATTTGAAGTGTATTTCAATTTAAGAGCCCTACAGCATAAAAAAGACTTCCTAATTTTATTTTTGAAACTTAAAAGGTAGTATTAGCAGCATAAGGTACAGTTAATAAGTTTATTGAAACTGTGCTTACTGAGAGCTAAAAGTTATGAGAGACAATGCAATGAGTGTAAGTTGCTTAAAAACACATCATTAAATTTATGAATAATTGTATCCATTATCTTAAGAAAACACAACAGCAGGCTAGTGCCATAAAATATATGGAGGTAATGTTTAATAAAATTAAATGTGTGGTGGAAAATGCAGTGGCCAAAGAAACTAATGGAAGGTTAGAAATCTCAATCAGCTTTATTAACTAAACCTTGTAACAAAAAAAAACCCTGCATCCCTTTATAGGAGTTTTAGCTTCCCTTTAAATTAAGAAGGTTCTACTTTGGGAAGAAATGTAAAGGGAGTATTTCCTAGGCTGAGGAGAAGTTCAAGAAAATCATAGCTAACACTTGTCATATATCTTGAGCATGAAGACAAAACCAAGGAGGACATCTTGCTGATTAGCCCTCTGGAAAAACACAAACCAAACCAAACCAAACCCAAAAGAGTAGCTACCATCAAGCATTCTGGAAGACTGGAAATTCATCTATGCAATGGCAGAAATATTTAAATTTATTTTGCTTGCAAGGGGGAATGCAATGCCAAACCCTGAGGTGAAATCTTGGATCTCAGTGCTCTGATTTGGTACCATGAGACAATATAGAATAGGAAAATACTCTCTTGGGAATTCATTTGTGTGGTTGCAGAATTTTCATGGAAAATTCATGTTGGAAGGGACCTTGGGAGGTCTCTAGTCTGACCTTCTGCTCAGAGCTGTGTCAGCTCTGAGGTCAGATCAGAATGCTCAGGGTTTTTCCATGTAGATCTTGAAAACCTCCAGGGTCAAAGGCTACATAGCCACTCTGGACAATGCGATCCACTGCCTGACTGTCCTTCAGTCTGAATCTCTCTTCTTTCAGTTTATGTCCACTGTCTCTCATTCTCCCCACATACTGCTGGAAAAAGCCTGGCTCCATCTTCACGATAATCTCCTTGTAATCTCCTCCTGGCAGGCTGCTGTGAAGTGCCCCTGTTCATGGAGCCCCAGATGTTGTTGGCATCTTTGCTGCTAAAGACACACTACTGACTCATGTTCGGCTCACTGTCCCCAGGGGCTTTTCCCCAGAGCTGCTCCGTAGCTCTCAGTATTCTAGCCTGTCTCAGTGCCAGGGGAATCTTCCTTCCCAGTGGCAGAACTCTGCATTTGTCCTTGCTGAACTTCTTGTGGTTCCTGCTGGCCCACTGCTCCAGTCCGTCTAGCTTCTTCTGGAAGGCAGCCCTGCCCTCAAGCATATCTACTGGTTCCTCACTTTGGTGTTATCTTACAAACTTAACAAGGACACACTCTTGTCACCTCCTCCAAGTATAGATAAAACATCTTAAACAGGACAGGTCCCTGCAGTACTCCCCATGTTACCAGACTCCAGGTAGACTACGGCCTGTTAAAAGCTATGTTCCAAGTCCAACTATCCAACCATGTTTTTACCAATCTAGTTGTCCTAACTAGACACCATACACTTAAGTTCAATTAAAACTAACAGAAGGACACATTGTGACCTCATTAGGTGAGTTGAGTCAGACCTAGAGCTGGAGGTCAGTTAGAGGAGACAAGGTATGTGAGAAAATAGCATCTATGAAGTCCTTGCCAGCTATGGGTATGGAAGCCAATGGTAAACTGCTCATGTAGGGCATGATCAGATTCTTACTTCTGCTTTTTTCCTTCCCTAAATGGGCTTAAATAGACCCCACTGTGGGAGATAATCATTACATACCCTGTCCCATGAAAGTGGAAAGTTTGATACATTTCAAATTGTGATTATTCATAATACTTGTGGTGTTGCTGCTATAATTGAACAAATGAATGTTTTTCTCTCTATCCACACTGTTTCACAGGTTCTTTCCTTTTTTCCCTCCCTTTTCTCCCATCCATCAAAAATGTCATTTATGCTATGAAATTCAGCACTGCATTGCTAGATTTCTGAATGAATGGTTCTGTCATTGAATTGGCAACCCCAACTAGATTTCTAAGTTCTGTAGACCACTGGTCTGGACCCCCTGAGGGTGTGCAACATGATCCATTGGGGTGCAAGAAGAAAGTATTAGAACTACAGTAGCAGAAGATGGAATTTATAAATAAATAAACATACATAGATTGAGAGCGCATGCTCAAAATTTTTTTACTGATAGGGCTGTATAATTGGAAAAGTTTGGAGATCACTGTTGTAGACTACAGTACATTAAGTACCACAGAAATTAATTCATGAAAAGTCTCAAAGTGTTATCCTGTCAAGCTTCAAATTGCTCCACATGCTCTCCTATCGGATCAAACGGCATACACATATATGCTTGTTATGTTAAAAACTACTAGTTTGATTGGCTCTGACACAGACATTACACCAGAAAATTTGCACAAAAACGTCATAAGGGGGAAAAAAACCCACAAAACCAAACAATCCTAAACATGTCTTAAATCTGCTAAAGATCTAGACCAAGTATGCACTATGAAAATGCTTGTTTGGTCCAGGTGGTTAGTCTGGATACAGCATCCACTTCAACACTTGATTTGAAGGCCTTTATAAGAGATTATTTAACTCATAGTATATGTGATGAATCACTCTCTGAAATCTTGTCTCTGTATCTGAGGACTTTAAAGTATTTTAAAATGACTATTTTTAATCAAAGAACAATAACATCTTTTAAAACATCAAATAAAACTAAAAATAAAAGCATAAGATACTTCTTGTGTGTAGTTACCTAATACCATTTTATATAGGTAATCAATTAGGTATTAAATACTTTGTGACTTCTGAAGTCACACTGAATTTGTTTTAAATGGTACTAAATTTCTTTTAAATTAATGGTAACTGCAAAACCATGACATATGTCACCTTAAGGGAATTGCTTCAGTGAAGTGATGTAGTTTGCAAGAAAGCTGAAGAAGGTAACAACAGAAGTACCTAAAAAGGCCAAGATGAGAAAAGGGTGCTTTATTTTTCTAAATTAATATCTAGAAACTGAAGAATAAGTTCAGAACAGTTAACAACTAGTTAAGTATAATTTTAAGCCAATATTAGATAGCATGTTTACAATATCTCATTAAAAAAAAAAACAGTGGAACTTTTTTTTTCTTTTTCCTAAATATTAAATATTTATCTCCAAGGTGTAACTTTTCCTATAATTTTCAGTAAAAGCAGTAAACATAAAAAAAATTACCCAGGAAAACAACAGTAACCCTTCTTGTGATTAACTTCATTTTGCACTACAGTATATTCTTCTACTTACCTTTTTATGAGCAACTTGCTTTTAAAGTATCCACACATAATTTGGCGTAATTTTTATGCAGTTCAGCACAATATGATTCAATTGGCAGTCTTTGCTCTATGGAGATGATCTTAGACTGAAACGTAATTACCGCTAATCCCTAGAGTGTGTGGTCCTTCCAGGTCAAGGATAAAACTGTTGGCTTAATAAGCAAGAAACCTGAATGAATTACCAGAAGTTTAGTTCAAGTTCCATGTGGCTAAACAGGCAATAGTATCTTAAACTGTTGTTGCATTTTTATCTCTGAACTGCAATTTCTAAATGTATGAGAACTTGTAATTATTTTAAACAGTTTTTAATTTAAATAGGAATATCATGCAATTGACACACATTTATGAAGAAAAAAAGAAAGAAAAGCTCATCACGTATTACTAACAATGGAATAAAAATGCAAGTCTTAGTAGGTCTGTAGCACTTCCAGAAAAAAAATGATAGCCAAGGAAAAAAAAAAAAATTGTACACAGTTGTCCAGTCACTGACAGTCTTACAGCATACTGTGGTTATGTCAAAGGATATGCAAAAACTAAAGCAGTTTGTGACGATTTGTTTAAACTAACGTCAGACATAAACAGTGTACCTATCTATATTTAAGGTACTTCACAAGATTCTTTTGATAGTCAGTGGGTACAAAGACTCTTAGGATGTGAGTTGTATACTGTTTTGGATTTCTGTATTATGAGGGGTGTTTTTCTGCAGAAAGGCCACCTTCTTCCCTTTGTCCACAGAGATACACTTCAGGGACTGGATAAGACATAATAATCTCTTTTTGTCCTTTTATTGTTGCTTCTAAAGAAGATATCTCAACATAAATATACAGATATAAACACATATTAAAATATTAAAAGTAGTAAAAATATCTGGACTTAAATTTTCAAAACACAAAGTTTTGCCATCCAATACTATGCCCTGTTTGAAAATGTGTTCTCTAAACCTCCCCAAAAGGCCAGTCATTCAATTATACACTGGCCAGAGTAATACAGTATTTATTTGGTTACTAGTTTGTGGCTTTATGAGAAAGCAATAAATTGGATGCAATCATGGTTAAAATATCATTGTAAAAACACTATAATATGTTTTTACTAAATATATGCTTCTTATATGTCCCTCATTTTTAAGCCACAAATGGAAATAGTGATAATCTTAAGCTATAAATAGGCATTTTTGTTAATTACCATATCCAGTAGATCTCTTCAGTACAGACAAGACCCACTTCTATTGCTGAGAAACAGTATAGGGCTGCTCAGTCATTTTGCCAAAGATTTTTGTAAGTAGGCAATGGACTCATCTCACCTATAATTTTGTATTTATCTCAGGCATTCTCTTTCTAATGTATCTGTCCTTCCCATCACTGTTGCCAACACTCAAAACTTCATGCATATTGCATTTTATTTCTCACTGACTGTTCCAGATACTGACTTCCAAGAACCTCTTTATATACTCTCTGGGATAGTTGAGAGTTTAATCTTCTCATCAGTCCAGTCCATGACTATTCACATCCTTCTTCCTAATGCAGCAAGCTAATCTCCTCGGTAGATGTAATCATAGAATCATAGAATGGTTTAGGTTGGAAGGAACCTTGAAGATCACCCAGTTCCAACTCCCCTGCCAAAGGCAGGGACACCTCCCACTAGACCACATTGCTCAAAGCCCCATCCAGACCTCCAGGGACGGAGCTTCCACAACTTCTCTGCACAACCTGTTCCAGTGCCTTACCACCGTCAAAGTGAAAAATTTCTTCCTAATATCTTATCTAAATCCACCCTCTTCCAGTTTAAAGCCATTCCTCCTCAACCTATCAATCCATGCCCTCATAAAAAGTCCCTCCACAGCTTTCCTGTAGGTCCCCTTTAGGTACTGGAAGGCCACTATAAGGTGTCCCTGGAGCCTTCTCTTCTCCAGGCTGAACAACCCCAACTCTCTCAGCCTGTCCTCATAAGAGAGGTGCTCCAGCCCTCTGATCATCTTTGTGGCCATCCTCTGTACCTGCTCCAACAGGTCCATGTCTTTCCTATGTTGAAGACTCCAGAGCTGGACGCAGTACTCCAGGTGGGGTCTCACCATAGCACAGTAGAGGGGCAGAATCACCTCCCTTGCCCTGCTGACCACACTTCTTCTGATGCAGCCCAGGATACGTTTGTCTTTCTGGGCTGCAATCACACGTTGCTGGCTCATGTTGACCTTTTCATCAATCAGCACCCCCAAGTCCTTTTCCTCAGGGCTGCTCTGGATTCATTCTCTGCCGAGCCTGTATTTGTGCTTGGGATTGCCGTGACACATATGTAGGACCTTGTAATGTTACTCTCTTAATTTAAAATTCTGAAGACAAGTAGGGGAAGAGACGTAAGCAACTCCGACCCTCAGTTCATCCACTGATGCTCTTATGGTTTGGTCAGGCAAGCTGCAACATTTGATGTATAAACATCCAGAGTCCATGAGAGAGCACTGGAAAACATAATGCAGTTAAAGCCAGTTTGTGTCACTTGAAATCACAGACACACTGGGCCTTAAAAATGCATATTTCAACATGTCATCCGTACACGTAAATATAAGAGGATATGAGATTGGCAAGGGTTTCAAGCATGAGGACAGAAGCATATATTGTAACACAGTCTCTTAAGCAGATTTTTGGGCTGTTATTGGCACATTTCAGAATGAAGCAAGGACCACTCTGAAGTGAACAGTAATCTTATTTCTATTGCACATACCAGAACATTAAACACATTGATTGCTTTCAACGAGCAGGCTCACTTCAGGCTAACAGCTAATAAAGATGAAGATTTCAACAAGCTCTTCTGGAAATTGAAGAAAACACTGAAAGCCTAAAAATATTTAAGCACATTTCTAGGTACTGTCCCCAGTACTGTCCCCTGAAAGAATTAGCTGAACGCTGAAACTACAGCTTCCAATTACTGTGTGAACTCTGTTAATAGGTGGTAGCTCCCATTCATTGGTCTTCAAAGTGCTGAGATACGGTAGCAAAAACATAATGAGAGAATCTTAGTCCTAAAGAAGTTATAATTCAAACAGAATGAGACAAAGGGGAAAAAAGTTAGAGAAAAGGAATCATCATCAGTTCGGGAGTTTATAATTGTGAATCACAGAACCACAGCCTCCTGGTTCCCAGGTTAATTCCTAGAATACAGTAATATTTCTAACTGAAATAATCACACCAAAAAAGTAGAAAAGGTAATATTTGGAAAGATTGATTGTCAAACAGGGCTCCTTCAACAGGAGTGAGAAATTGAAAATGAAGATAGATTGAGAGAGGGGAAAAAAAAAAAAAAGATGATGGATCTATCAAAACATTAGTCATCTGCAAAGTGACCATATTCCTCATCTTAGAACTCACTATTCATGAGATTTTTTAGTAAGCTCCCCACGCTCATTTTTTTCCTTACCCCCAATGCACTTTACTTCCCAGCTAATGATCAGTACAAGCTAGACCTGTTTTGGTAAAAGGGTAACATGATAACATTATGCTAAGTACATCTTCATAGAGAAGCTACTTCAGAAATTGGGTTTTCCACAAATTTAGTGTTTACCAGGATTCAGTATTGGGTATTCTGAAGCCTGAATGCAGAGGGAGTAGCAATTATAATCTCGCCAATAGCAGAATCAGAATCATTATCCATATATGGTTTAAAAAAATCTTTTACCTATTGTGTGAACAATTTGGTATTTCTCTACTTTGTGTTAGCTGTATGTCTTAGAAAACTTGCCAAGTAATGAGGTACTGGCATTTGCAAGAGTGGCTGGATCACTGGCAAAGTGTATATGTTTGAAGAATTTGATGCAGCTTTAACTTGCAGCTGCTGCTTATACAATCATTCTGCAGTGTCTGTAGGTCTCTGCTGTATGCAAAAGACTGATTATAGTTTGGCACAGCTCCTGGTGGCTTAACCAGGGGGACATGATTTCCCTTAATCTCACCTGGCAGTGAAGTTGCAAATGAGCCACGATATTTGAGTCTTAGCAACAGTGGTTTGTAATCAGCGATTCCAATTATGGGATGAGGGAATACTTAATTGACCACCAGCTGTCAGAGCAAATGGGCAAGACAAAGTTATTAACTTTCTGTCTTGACCCTCAAAAATGGAATAGAACAGATACAGATAACATTTCCTCTCTTTTGGAAATAAGAAAACAAGATTAAAGTGTCCTTTCTTGTTTGATCAAGAGAAGATTATCATTTAGTTCAGCTAAAGAAACATTTGGGAGGGACTAAGTATAACCTTGGTAGATCAAGAACCAATATGCAAAAACCTTTATTAACTATAAGATGTATAGAAGCCCTTTACTTATATTTTCAATACGGTAGCTTTACATAGAGATACTCATATTCCTGAGGAGGAAGATAAATATGTCAATGAGTAATTAAATGAAAATAGAATATACCACCATGAATTTTCAAAATTACTTGCTCTAGTGTGTGAATCAAAATTACTAATTTTCTTTCCACTATCCAGTTTTATGACCATCAATGAATCACGTCAGCACCTAAATTGTAAGTATAGCATGAAACTTCTTTTATATATATCTGTTTGATTGCCCAAACCATTTATGCTTTTTTTTTGTTTCTGAAGTCACCTCAAATTACTCTCTAAATGAGTCATTTTGACTGGTACTCAGTTGTGTCTCCTTATGTTGTTATATTGCCTCATGGGATTTTTAGTTCCCACTCCTCCTCTTAGGATAGATCTGCACAAGGTTCCAAATGCCTTTCCCATGATACAACAAAAAAATTATGTCTTCCATCATACAGTAAACCAAATAATTGCCTCCTGGATATGTAGTCCTGACAGAGAAATTGAACCCATGAAGAATGGAGGTTTGAGCTACAACTTCCAAGAAATCCAAAACCAAAAAATAATGCTTCTCATTGTTAAAATGACTGAAGTAGTAGTTTTCATAACTGAAATTACTTTGGTTTGATCCAAAATTACCATGAAATGGTCCCAGTGGATAATTGCATAAGGAATGATGATAAAATTTTGTAAAAGGGAAATAGAATTGGTTCAACTGAACTGTTTCAATGGAAAAATTTGTTTTAAAGGAAAAAAACCCACCACCACTACCATTAAAAGTACCTTTTCTCCTTTAAGAAATTCATGACAAGTTACAGACTATTCTATCGTGTTTAATGAAAAATAAATATTGAAAGAGAACATATAAATTGTTATTATAAGCACAATGATAGCCATATCTTGTCCATAAATCAAGGGGCTCAGAAGGTGATTTGTGTTTATGACACTGAAAGAAAAAGGTAACAGCAGAATGAAAAAAGATAAGAGGTGAATACTTGATAAATGATATTGTACTGTGGGAAAGACTAAAATATCATTCAGTGTTGTTACTCAGCTTGCCAGTGCATGCAGTGGGCATTTGCATCCTTCAATGAACAAATTTCTTTGCATACATGTACAGCTATGCAAAACTAAGTAGGCTGTGTAGTCCCTGTTAAAAAAGAAGTCGCAAAACTGGTGACCAGGAATTATTGGCCAGCAACTAGGACACAGCCAACTGCAGAGGGAAATTCAGCTCTTTTTCCAAATGTTCACAAGTACTGTGTTCTGATCCTTTTTTTTTATTATTTTACAGTTCTTTCTTTGAAGCAGGTAATGCCTCCTCTGACTTTAGCACTTCCTTTCCTTACAGTGGTTATAGTCCTTTCCTTCTTTTTTTCTGTCTTATTTAGAAAGTCTTAAAACCCACAATACCAGCTACTGTTTTCTCTTTTTGTTATGTTTTGAGTTCAGTCATAGGTCAATAATGGTAACCATTGTTTATACTAACTACAGTTTGTGTGGCTGTGGTGGATTAACCTTGACTGGATGCCAGGTGCCCAGCAAGCCACTCTATCACTCCCCCTCCTCAACCAGACAGGGAAGAGAAAATATGACGAGTGGGTCGAGGTAAGGACTGGAACATCACTCACCAATTACCATCATGGCCAAAACAGACTCAACTCAGGGAAATGAAATTAATTTATTACCAATCAAATCACAGTAGGATAATGAGAAATAAAACCAAATCTTAAAACACCTTCCTCCCACTCCTCCCTTCTTCCCAGGCTTAACTTCACTCCCAAATTCCCCACCTCCTCTCCCCGGGTGGCAGAAGGGAACAGGGAATAGGGGTTACAGTCACTTCATCACACGTTGTCTCTGCCGCTTTTTCCTCCTCACACTCTTCCCCTCTTCCAGCATGGGGTCCCTCCCATGGGAGGCAGTCCTCCATGAACTTCTCCAATGTGGGTCCTTCCCACAGGCTGCAGTTCACCAACTGCTCCAGCATGGGTCTTTTCCACGGGTCACAAGTCCTGCCAGAAAACCTGTTCCAGCGTGGGCTCCTCTATCCATGGTCCACAGGTCCTGCCAGGAGCCTTCTCCATTGTGGTCTTCCCACGAGGTCACAGCCTCCTTTGGGAGGCTTATCTGCTGCATCTGCTCTGGCATGGGGTCCTCCATGGGCTGCAAGGTGGGTATCTGCTCTACCATTAACAACCATGGGCTGCAAGGGGACAACCTGCTTCACCATGTTCTTCACCACAGGCTGTAGAGGAATCTCTGCTTTGGTGGCTGGAGCACCTGCTCCTCTTCCTTCTTCACTGACCTTGGTGTCTACAGAGTTGTTTCTATTACATCTTCTCACTTCTCTTTCTCAGTTGCTGTTGTGCAGCAGTTTTGTCCCCCTTCTTCAATATGTTATCACAGACCTGCTACCACTGTCACCAGTTGGCTCAGCTTTGACCAGTGGCAGGTCCATCTTGGAGCTGGCCGGCAGTGTTTCTATCAGACACAGGGGAAGCTTCTGACACCTTCTCACAGAAGCCCAGTGCTTCTCCCAGTGCTACCAAAACCTTGCCATGCAAACCCAATACAGTGGCCTACTGTATCAAAGAGACTACTCAGAGAAGAAACTGGATGGCTATCATCATTGCAAATCTGAATTCTGTATGCTTAAGAAGAATGCATATAACTGCAATTGGAAACAAAGAGTTCCAAAATGTAGGATCAGAAAATTCTGAATAAAGGACAAAATTGGATTAATGTCAATAATTAAAGTAAGCTTGGACTTACATCTAGTTTTAAAAAAAAGATTTAAAAATATCTTCCTCTATCTTTCAACATTATTTGTTATAACACCGAGAATTTAATAGTTAAAAAAGTGTATTTTTAGTCTTGGTGAGCTCTCAATAGCAAATGGAGAATCAGCACCAGCAAAACAGATGTTCTGTCCATTAAGCCATTACTGTTGCTATTTTCTTCTTGCTAATGTGGTTAATATTTTCTTAGTCATAATTTGCAAAACAGAGTTCTAGAAGCCTCAGGGTTCAGCTAACATATAATATAATCCTTTCATTTAACATGGAGATTGCCCAACTGAGAGGTAATGCAGTAAACATTTATAAAAATACTTCTGCTCAAATTTCTGTGAAATATGGATGAATCTGGATCTCAGCCAGCCACGTAGAATTGTAGACCAACTTCCCTAGAGTTTTAAGATTTCAGGAACAACTGTTCCAGTTTTTGTTATGCGCCCATGAAATAATTACTAAATTTGGATCTTTGTTTTGATTCCCTTTCATCTCAAGTTGGTTCTTGAGATACAGATTGTCCAGTATATAGGATGTAAGGTGATGATGGAGAGAATGGATTAAGAAACAGGAAGTGGAGATTGGGAAACTCATAAAGAAGAGTTAGATTATTTCTGATTATAATAGTTAAATAAATGTGGTCAAATTATGCATATAAGAAAATGTGTCTATATTTTCAGAAAGCGCAACTTTCCCTGGCTTTCAATTATGTCAACAGCTTTCTTGAGTGATTCAGCACTCTGAAAGCCAAACCATATTTAGTTACTTAAATGTAGATTTATATACAGGCTTTTGGGCACAGCCTACAAAAACAGATCTTGTAAGAACTCAGTCATCTCTATTTCTGGTCCTTGCTATTAACATTCTTTTTAATGCCATATTTCTTACATTTCTATTTCACAAATTGTACATAACTGGGGCTAGGATTGAATTAATTCCACCTATCTTTAGGAAACCAACTGAAATGCCTAAATGAGATACTTACCAAACTGGGAAAAGGAAAAGCTTCCTTTTTTCCACATTAATAATCGAGGCCTTTAACAGACAAAATGCAAGATGTAGAACAAAATGGCAGACAGTATAACTGGTTTTATTCTTCCCTTTCTCCTTCACAATCATACCTAAACCAAATAATATATTCAGCATGTGCTATCATCAATAGCTGAGAAATCTGTGGGTGTTATTCTGAGCTGGCAAGCCTACATTATTTATATGAGTATCTTTCTTTTAACAATATGTGAGGCATTATTAAGACATAGGATATTTTAATAAATAAAGAAACACAGAAGTAAAAAATTTAAACACTATTTGTGTAAACATCAGAATTCTATTTTCAAATATGACTTGATTGTGCAAAGTACATTCCAAATCTTTATTCTTATTTGTGGTTCAAGCAGCACATGAAACCCTGCATGCTAAGTCAGAAAAAAGAAAAAAAAAATCTTAATACAGAAATACACTAGAAAACAAAAGATGCTTCAATGCCTTTCTTCAGAAAGCTCTGTTCTATGTCTTTGAACTAATTCTTCTGGTCTATCTCACAATCCAAAAGCTGAGAAATATGAACATTCTTTTTCTGCTCTTTTCTTGCCTGAACACTGAGGATCTTTCATGTGCCAGAGCTAGACCTTGTTCAGTCTTTCACATTTACTTGAACAAGACACCAAACTTCTTTGAAATTTATGTCATCACATGAGAACAGCAGAGACAAGTTTTGTCTCTCAGAAGCATGTGGATAATAAAACTGTTTTTGATGCAAGAAGGAGTGACAAACCCACATAAGAGAAAAAAAAAGTGTCCTAAGTGGAACAAATCAATATATATTTTTAAATATAGGATTATCATTAAATCTATATAGGGATAACATAAGTGACAGAGGAATAGACATAAACAAGTTGTTTTCTAAAACCCCTATTTAGTAACTACTGGGTAAATTTAAATCCTATTTTTCCATGATAAACATTCCATGGAATGAAGTTTCACAAGTATATTTTGTATGAATTCAATTCTTAAAGAATTTTGCTTGTGTTGGAGGAAGATCATACAAAAAGCTTTCCTTTCCAATGGATGTCTACACAAGGGACACTAAAAGAAAAATCACCATACCTCGCTACATAGTTTAATTCCAAGTTTTTTCTGAATATGAATATATTATTAGACTTTTCAGTATCATATGAGAGAGTAACATTCCTTTCTGGATAAACTTCCTTGAGAGCTAAGGTAGCAGCAATTTTATGTTTGTACAATAGAATCATAGAATCATAGAAT
>RSEF01000001.1:174084537-174097832 GCA_003993805.1 Himantopus leucocephalus | reverse complement strand
CAGCCAGCGAAGGTCAACACACCACATTAACTGAAAAATTCCCACAATAACTACTGCTGATAGAGTTTCTTATTAAATACGTTTTAAAAGTTATCCAAGTTCCAAAAAACCTCCCATTTGAACCTCTGAAGATAACATTACTCATTTTGAGTGAAGAAGATTAGAAAGAACTCCTATCATAAGACTTAGTTTAAAGTGTATTGATACTGTTTTTGCGATCAAATTTTGTGACTTGAAATAAGAGGGTAACCGTACATGTAGTGTTAAATTGCTGCTTCTATTCTAAAACGAGAGAGGGAGGAAGGGAGGGATATGTACAACTATAAGCAAGGGAGTGTGCCAGAGAGCAGGGTGTGCTGCTCTTCTGTCCATGAAGAGATGGGAGGGAGGGAACTGCTGCTTGTTATTCTCCCAGATGGCATGTAATAAATTAAACAACACAACACCTCCCTCAGCAGAAGAAAGAATCCTTTTTTTTCATATCTTCACCATATGCATGGCCATTTGGTCAGTCCTAGTGATTTTCTGCCCAATTACTGCCCAGTTTGTCTTTGCTGACACAGAATTTTGTACATACCGCTGCCAAAATGGCAGAGGTGATTGTTGCCGTTGGAGGACTAGTGTTGAAACACCTCCTGCTTCCAGAAGTGCACATGGAAGAGTTTATCTGTCCACAGCCTGACTTACTAATATTCTGAGACCTTTAAATTTTATTTTAAATCAAATTCATTCTTAAATTCTTCTAGTTTGATTCTTAGATATCTTTCTAATTATGTCCTGGGATATTAACTGATGTCTTAATGAGAATGTATAAATAGTATAATCAATGCTTTAATTCAATCTTATACAGAATTAAGTAAGTAAATAAATGNAAAAAAAAAAAAAAAAAAAAAAAAAAAAAAAAAAAGGAAAAAGGAAAGAAAAAGAAAGGAGCCAAAAATAAAAATATCTTTTCTTTTTAACCTCAGAAATTGAAAATTAATTCTATTAACTAATTTATTGCAGCAACATTAGTTGAATTAATGCATATGTGTTTGTGAGTCACACTTCTGTTTCTTCTTTGGAAGATTAATTAAAGTGGGGTTTTTTTGTTTTATTTCTGGAGCTGTCCTATTTTCAGAGAGAAGATTGTCATTTTTAAGAATACTATTTTTCATTTTTACATCTTATGTACAAAATCTTGCTAAATAAAGGTGTCGAGGAGTGAGTTGAAGTAGTGGATCTCTGATTGTTCACATTGTTAGCTGTTGGTTAAATGTTTGAGTCAGTGTGGAATTGGCTATCCATCCCTACAAGTACAGAACTTAAGTGTATAGAAGTGAGCCAGTTCATATAATTTAGTTTTGTTCTCATTGTACACACAAATTCTGAAGCAGGATTGATCTTAGAATCATAGAATGGTTAGAGTTGGAAGGGATCTTAAAGATAATCTAGTTCCAACCCCTCTGCCATGGGCAGGGACGCCTTCTAATCTTCTAATACCAGGTGTCTCCCAGAAATTCTTCTTTGCCTTGGGCAGACTTTGATGGTAATACAAAACTTTGTAATACATTAGAGAGATAAATACTTCCAGGATCTCTACCGTAACTATTAAGGGGTGGGGGGCAGAGGCCCAACTCACTCCAGACAGCTACATCTAAGCTTTCGTACGTTTTGTTAATATTCAGCGGAGAAGGAACAAGGACTCTTGTTTGTTTCATCAAAGAAAATTTGGATGTCTTAGCATGAGGAAAACTGTCTTATAAGTGCTCTATCTTCATTTTTATTAACAGCCTAGGATAACTGGATCTGTGTAACTGGTTCACCAAATAGAACTCTGCATTGGTTCAGGGAAATCCCATCATTTCTTCTGAGATGTAAGTTGAAGAACAGTTGTTACTAAAATGGCAGAATGGAATAGCAGTCCACTTTGTACACCATAGAGCAATTTAGGGAATGATACATAAGGAAGTCTTTATTAAACATAGTAATTGTAAACGTATGTATGTATGAGAATGTGGGTTTTACCTCTCTAAGTGTAAAGATGGAAACATGTATGTGTTCTGTTTTATTTGCTGNAACATGGAAACATGTATGTGTTCTGTTTTATTTGTTATAGAATGGGTTAGCATGAGTCCTAAACATACCATTATAAGTAATTATAGCAATTAAAACAAAGGGTTTGAAATTTGATAATAATTTCTAGTCTCTTTTCACTTCTTGCCTAAAACCAGTACATCCATA
The DNA here is from genome assembly GCA_003993805.1 of Himantopus leucocephalus. Lineage (NCBI taxonomy): Eukaryota > Metazoa > Chordata > Aves > Charadriiformes > Recurvirostridae > Himantopus > Himantopus leucocephalus. The sequence continues at coordinate 174,095,609 of RSEF01000001.1, read as the reverse complement.
CAGCCAGAAATTAGATCAAAATAAAAAGATGTTCTTATTCTTGTTCATATATCAGAATCTTAATATATGTGTGTATATTCTTGGTAAGGGAGTTATGACTTTTGCTTGTTCCATAAATGAAAAGAGAAAGAATATTATAAATTCTGTGGCACTAATTTGCAACACAAGCGAAGTCATGCCTGTTTTTCAAAGGCTTCTCAGAGCAAATTAATGGAAAAGAATAAAACATAGAGTGAAATGGCATTATAACACTGAAGTAGCTGTACTGGATTATAGACTATTATGGTACAGTGTGAAATGTTTGTAAAATCTTAATTTGGTCTTTGTGGTTTTTTTCTTCTTTTGAATCCCTTCTCAGAGTGGAAAATTCAAAAGACTGCATGGGAGTGTACAGCATGATTCTTCAACAAAAACTATGAACATTTATTAAAAAAATATCTGGCATGCCATGGCAAATCCTAAGTGATATTTTCAAAGTTAAAAACAAACCAAAAAAAAAAAAACCCAAAAAAACCCAAAAACCCCACCCCAAAAAAGCCTCAAACCAATCTAAAAAATTGCCAGTGTAAGCAACCTATCTGTGTTAATTCAATAATGTAAGTGACATAGAAATGATACAAAACTATTTCAGGAATTTTATTTTAGATGAGAGTTTAATTACACTTGGATGCATACTGAGATTTGGTGCCTCCTGCAGATGGTTGTGAAAGTCTCATACAGTTCCAGAAAACATTAGTGTTGATCTATTAAAAAAAAAAAAAAGATGAAACACAATTCCAGAAGATTGATTCAGCTGCCTAAATAAAAGCATCTGATGCCTTTTGAGATGGCTGACTTCCAGCTGTGAATGCAGAAGGGAAGTAATGTCTCCTAGGTCCTTTGCCATTTCTGCCCATATCAGGTGCGTGTCCTGGATATGACAGCATGCCTCTAATGACATTAGGTGTCTGTGATTAGGCAACAGTTACAAATTGGATTTTTATCCATTAAGCTTATCTCCAGCTGTTTAAAGTTAAAAATTAATTTCAGATGAACTCTTAAAAAAGTACTTCTTTTATCCAGAAAAGAAAATGTCATCAAGACATCAAGAAACACTCTCTTCCCCCCACCAAGGCTTTTGGATTTTATGTATTTTAACCAAAATCTTCAACTTCTTAGAGTTTTTGTCTAGAAATATGGTGAAAAAATAGATGTTTGAGGATCAGCTTGACTTGAAAATTTAGATGATCATGTATTCTTTTCAGAATCAGATTATTTAACTTCAAATCAAATTATTTAAGTTCAAGCTCAAAATAAGTTTTTAATAAACTATTACTTCATCCAGTTAAATAATACTGGGTACAAAGCTTTGACTGGAGTAAAAGATCTTTGATATTTATGTTTTCTTTTCTTTTTTTGATCAAAAATAGTCACTGCTAATAAAATTTTAATTTTTATGTACGAACATCTTTTGTAAGTTTTTGTCTATGTATTTTCATATATTGAAGACTGAAAATGTATGCCTATAGATTAATTTTAAAAAAACAACCAACAAAAACAAAGAAAACCCCAAAGAAACAAAGGGGAATGGCCTAAGGAATTTTCTAAGTATTTTGTCCCTCTTCACTTTGGGCTGAATGAATGACATTTATCTTTTTTCATATATATCCCAATATTAAAAGAATTGTTCTGTATTACTCTTATTTTTCTTAACTGTGAAAGTTGTTCTTTCTTTTAGTGTGGCTAGTTTGGATTTACATCCTATTGCATGATGACTACTTTTTTTCCTGCTAGTCGATAAAAAAACAGAATTCATTGCAGTTGAACTGTTGCTAGATCTTCAGAAACATGAATGTTATTATAATTATGTAATTATGCATAACTGTAATTACACACATGCACTTACAATTATACATAATTTTAATTATACATTATGTAATTGTACATAATTGTAATTATGTAACTATGCCAGAGAATCAGAGATTTTAGAGATGAAAAAGACCTAGTGTTTTGGGTTCCCACTCTCTTCTGGTACATGTGCAGGACTGTTGATTATGCTATACCAGTATTCCCTAAAACCTCCTGTAATCCATTTTAAAATTACTTAGAGGTCTTAATGCCAGCTTTTTTGCCAATGTTAAAAAGCTAATACCTCCAATATTTGAATATATTTTCTCATATTCAGTCTTTTCCTTACTACCTACTCTCCTAATCTTACCACAACTGTTACAATATTGTTCCCAAAGATTCAATAACGGACTTAAAGTCAGCCTGAAATAATTACAGATTTTCACACACAAAATCAGCCATGTTTTTAACTCTTTAGGTCCATCAGAGTTTATGTTCAAATAATTTATCTCAAGTATTTTCTTTTTTCTTCACAGACGTATTCTGCTCTTTGAATGAGGTGCAGATTCAGTCAGCAGAAGTGCAAAAAAAAAAAGTGGTCAGTTTTATAATCAAGAATAAATTACTCCCTTTATCAGTGTGTTTCAATTAATTTAATTCAGAAGCTGAACAGATGTAACTGAAGTTACAGCGCATCTCTCAGTGTTCAAAATCCTCAAATATTTGCTGATAGTGATCATTTTTGGCCAAGCTAGAAAAACCAGGAACCAAATTTGTTTATCTTGCTCATATGAACAATATCACTGAAGTCAATGGGACTAGTAGTGTGAATAATGCAAATCTCGAGTCATGGTTGGAACCACAGATATAAATTGTTTGTGCCCTTCCTCCAAGGGGTTTAATCAAGCTTAATATATTTTATAATTGGAAGGATGAGCTTTTTAAACTTTATCTTCCCATAGTACATTCCTTTTGAAATGTTGATATAGTAACATCATGCTTTCTGTGGCACAGGGATACAATTTTTCAGTTTCCAATTCTTAATGTCAGGCAAGCCAATATCATTTTCATCAGCTATCTATATGGTTTGTGGTCAATCTTTGAGAATTTCTAATGAATTTATTGTTATCACCTTATGCAGTAAGAGAACAGTAACACGATAAAAAGTAACTGGTTTCCAGGCTTGTAATTTCTTTCAAACACACTAAAGACAATGTTTTACATGATCACAATTCAACAGATTGATAAATGTGCTATATTGCTGCAGAATGAAGAAAAAAGAAAAAAAAGAAAAGGAAAAATAAAAAGGACGAGTAGGATCTAGATTCAACACAAGTTGTGTCTGGACTACTAGTAGGTAGAGATAGTCTGAAGTGGAACTAACCAGTTCTCACAAGAACTGTTCAGGGCTACTATCCTCTATAGCAGAGTCCTGCCAGGTAGCGGTGAGCAGTGAATATCTTAATTATGAAGAAATGTGCAAAATCGCTTTGAGCCTGAATTCACTCAGTGGCCCTTCCTATTTTAGCAGTATAGATATAGGGAAAAGAACGTCAGGCATTATGAGTATTAGTTTTCAATACCTGAAAGCTACTGGCCCAGCTCCAAAAATGGAATTTGCAAGGATGATTTAGGTCCTCTAAACTCCTCACAGTGTAGATGGGGAAGAGCTGGGACTTTAGAATGGTTTAAAGAAAAAACTTGTAGTTGATTGCTTCAGCTTGTTTTGCTCCCATGGATTGCTACACTTAAGCTTCTGTATTCTTTGTAAGGACTCCAACAAGGTATATCTACCAAAAAAATTTTAATTGTTTAAATTATTGTTGTGGCCTTAAATATCTGAGTAATTGATTCCTTTTGTATTAATTTAACCTAGGATACAGACCATTTGTTCAGGAATGTGGTGTCTGATGTATGGGGACCCTCAGGCTGAGGATGAAGGGCCCATGATTCCTACATTTCAGGAGATGATCTTCATCCATACAGAAAAGCTATACTAAGAACAGGAGGACCCCATGTGCCCAGCTGAAACGCGGATACTGATAAGCAAAGAATACAACATTTTAGAATCCAGAAGACGAAAAGGCAAGCCCTCAGCAAGTATGTCAATGTGTGGCTTCATTTTTTAAAATCCACTCAGAGCCTAAGATGAAATATAGAAACAGTCCAACAATCAGAAACTCAACATTTTATACTTCTTGATTAGGATCCTATTCAGTGGAATAAGATTCTCCCCTTTAACAAAATTGGTATTGTATTCCTGACTTCATTCTGGATTGGCTGTGAGAAACAGAAGAGGAGAAGCTGGGGTTAGCAAGAAATGTAAGGGTTATGTAGCTCTGGGGTTACTCAGGAGCCGTCTGGCTTTTCAAGAATGTAATGTGTCTTTCTGGGAAGGGTTTGCCTTAATTAGCTAAGAACAAAATAAACAATTGTTGAAATGACTAGAGCATTGAAAATAGTGTTGCTTTTATTAGAACATCTCCTAGTACGTAGGAGGATCAATACACTTTAAACTGAGGAGAGTTAAAAATCCAGTTTTTCTCTTCAGGGAAAATTCTGTAATCTTAGTCTGTATTTCTGTTTTTCTGGTTGAATTCAATGCAATGAGAGCCAGCTAGATATAAATAAAACCAATCCAGAAAATAGCATTATTCAAAGAATTGAGATTTAGGCATCATTTTCTCAATTTCACATAACATTAAGCAAGATGCTGAAATTTAAGCATGTCCAGTTCTTTTCTAAAACTGTGCTAAGGAAATGTTCATTGTTTGTTATTATTTATTTTTAGATCCTCTAAGACAGGTCCTGGACTTACCTCCGAGACATCACTTTCAACTCTGAAATGTTCTGCTTCACATGGCTTCAGGTAATTCAAGTAATCTAGAGTATGTGAACTAAGGAAATACTATAACAGAATATCAGAATACTATAATAGAATATCAGTGCTTAATGGAAAAATTTTAAAAAAGATTCAAAGAAGAAAGATAACATTATTTTCAGAAGTTACTACCTATTTTGTATCATTATTATGCTAGTACAATCAATAATACACTTTGAGAGAGCGAAGCACAGGTTCTGACCCCTGTCAAGTGATTTTAATAACTATTTTCAATACATGGTTATACAAATGAGTTCAGATTCTGGCACTTATATTTTTATTATAGTGGGAGATACTGTCTCTTCAAAGCTATGGAAATCTTAAAACATCAGTATATCAAGCATGCATAACATAATAAATTGTTCTATAAAATATAGAGTGATAATGCTTATTTTATTATTGTCTAATTTATGTTTTGTTTTTCCCAAGCTGCATGGTCATTTACATAGTCAAAATAAGGTCAGGTGTGGCTTGTATATGTGCTTTTCCTATACACCTATTCCATAAAAAAATAACATTGTTCTATGCCACAGTTCAATATGTTGAAATAAAAATTATACTATTTTAAGTTAACTATTTTTTGAGACAGCCCTGACTATTCTAGCATTTCAGGACAGAAAACTGCAGGAAAAGGAATGCTTTTGAATGCATACATTATGTTGAAATCTAGCCTGTGTTCTGGTGAAGATGAGAAATATAAAGTAATTTAAGTAATTCTTTCAAAACCTTGACATTTGTTAACAACCTCTTATAGTCTACACATCAGTCTACACGTTAGGAATCAATACAGCTACTGTTGTTAAAAAAACACTAAACTTGGTCACTATGGTTGACACCTTGCCTGACCTGAAAACTCATTTAAAAGATCAAGAAAATCTCCTGAAGTTAGGAAGTGTCATAAGTAGGTGTTTGTGAAATGGGATTGCAAAAGCACTATGTCAATAATGAAGAGAAAAAATAAGTCAGGAAGTAAGAAGACAAAAGTGAAATAAAACTGCAAATCTCTTACAAAGCTTAAAATCTTTATCAGTGACTTTTTTAAAAGAAAAAAAAACACAAAAAAAACCAACCAAACAAAAAAAACCAAAAAACCTTTCCACCTGCTACTTTTGCAGCTGCACCAACAATTGTGAGTCAAAAGTGCTACTTACTGGTTCCTTTAGTGAGATATAAGGGAATGTATCTATATTTGTCCAGTCATAGAACTGATTTATGTTGAGTGAAGAGTACAAATTGAGACACAAAAAGCAACAATAATTTAATTTATAGGCAAACTGATTCCAGTAAAGATATCTTTAAATTACCACATGTAATAGATGCTAACAAATGTTAAATGTAACTTTAGTATCTAGTCTGCAGAGTTGGGTTTTATATTTGTGCAAATAGTTGATAACTTCACCTTATTGTTTTTGTTTGGGTTTTTTGTTGGTATTTTTTTATTTTCTTTTTATTCAACAGTCCATTGATTAGGATACTTGTTTACATAACAGAACTGTATATAAATTTGCTTTTGTCAGCTTCAGAACAGGTTTTAAAATGTTGTTCTTCAACACTGAAATGAAAATCATCTGCAACCTTTAAGACAGCCTATGTCTTATGGCTTGGAAGTGTTTCAGAGATTAGCTAGCCAAATACAGCAAACTCATCTAGAAGCTTGTGATTAGGCTATAACTTGTAAAAAGAAGTTCTTGATTCTAACAGTAGTACTTTGGCCTCTTCAGGGATTTGCTTGAAGGAATCTCATGAGATAGTCCCCTGGATGGAAAAAGGGTCCAAGAAAACTAGTCAATATTCAAGGATCACTGCCTTCAAACTTACGAACAGTCCACATCAAAAAGCTGGAATTCAGGCAAAAATGCCAGGAGGTCTGCATGGATGAACAATAACTTCCTGGAAAAACTCAAAACAAAAAAGAAGTATATAGGAAGTGGAAGCAGCCATAGGTAACATGGGAGGAACACAAAGACACTGTCTGAGCATGCAGAGGAATGGTCAGGAAAAACAAAGCCTGGAGTTGAATCTGGCAAGGGAAATCAAGGGCAACAAGAAATACTTCTATAAGTAGATAAGTAGAAAAAGGAAGACTAGGGAAAATGTGGGCCTGCTGCTGAATGATGCAGGGGACCTGGTTACACAGGATATGGAAAAGGCTGATGTCCTGAATGGCTTCTTTGCCTCAGCCTTTGACAGTAAGACTGGTCTTCAGGAATCAAATGCCCTGGAGACCAGGGGGGAAGTCTGGAGCAAGGAAGATGTAACCCTGGTGGAAAAGGATCAGATCAGGGAATACTTAGGCAAACTGGTAATACATAATTCTGCGGGCCCTGATGGGGTGCACTCACTTGTGCTGAGGGAGCTGGCTGGTGTCACTGCAAGGCCACTTCTGAAATCTTTGAACAATCATGACTATTGGGAGAAGTGCCAGAGGACTAGAAGAAAGCAAATCTCACCCCTGTCCTCATAAAGGGCATATGAAGGACAAGAAGGTGCTAAGGAGTAGTCAGCAAGGATTCACCAAGGGAAAGTCATAGTTGACCAACCTGAAAATCTTCTATGGTGAAATGACTGGTGTGATAGATGAAAAGAGAGGACAGTGGATACTGTCTACCTTGATTTCAGTAAGGCTTTCAATACTATTTCTCATAAGATCATAGAATCATAGGATCATAAATGGTTTGCATTGGAAGGGAACTTTAATGATTATCTAGTCCTATTTGCCTGCCATGGATGGGGACATTATTCACCAGATCAGGTTGCTCAAAGCTCCATCCAACCTGACTTTGAACACTTCCAATGACGGGGCATCCTTCACTTCTCTGGGAAACCTGTTCCAGTGTCTCACCACCCTCATTGTAAAATTGTCTTCCTTATGTCCAGTCTAATCTACCCTCTGTCAGTTTAAAACCATTACCTATCCATGTCCATGTCCATTACCTAACCATTAACCATGTCCTATCACTACAGGCCCTGGTAAAATATCTCTCTCCATCTTTCTTATAAGCCCCCTTTAAGTATTGAAAGGCCACAATAAGGTCTCTCCAGAGCCTTCTCTTCTCCAGGCTGAACAACCTCAACTCTCTCACCCTTTCTTCATAAGAGAGATGTTCCATACTTCTGATCATTTTCACGGCCCTCCTCTGGACTCGCTCTAACAGGTCCATGTTTCTCTTTTGCTGGGAGCCCCAGAGCTGGATGCAGTGCTCCAGGTGGGGTCTCACCAGAGCAGAGTAGAGGGGGAGAATCACAGAAGTGAAGGAGGTGATCCTTCACCTCTGTTGAGCACTGGTGAGGCCATACCTAGAGTACTGTGTCCAGTTTTTGGGTCCACAGTACAAGAGAGATAGGGAGCTACTGGAGACAGTCTCCAGTGAAGGGCCACAAAGATGGTCGAGGGACTTGAGTGCCTCTTATGAGGAAAAGATGAGAGACCTGAGACTTCTAGCCTGGAATATGTTTTAGATCTGTTCATTTCGGTTCATTTCTACAGCTGTAGAAGAGAACACAGAGCTGCAGCATGACCACCTGTACTGATATGAACTCTGCCCAAATGGGCCCAGGGGGAATCTCATCAATGTCTATAACACCTGAAGGAAGAGTACAAAGAAGATGGAGCCAGGCTCTTTTCAGTGGTGTCCAATGGCAGGGCCAAAGGCGATGTGCACAAACTGAAATACAGAAGGTTCCGTCTGAATATCAGGACACACTTTTTTACTGACGGTGACTGAGCATTGGCACAGGTTTCCCAGAGTGGTTGTGTAGTTTTCTTCCTTGGAGGTACTCAAAAGCTGTCTGGACATGGTGCTGAGCATCCTGCTCTAGGTGGCTCGGCTTGAGCAGGGGCATTGGACCAGATGACCTCCTGAGGTGCCTTCCAACCTCAAGTAGAATCATAGAATTGTCTAGGTTGGAAGGGACCTTTAAGATCATCAAGTCCAACCAAGTATTCTGTGATTCTGTGATTATCAGGGCTGGAGCACTTGCCCTGGAGGACAAGCTGAGGGACCACCATTTGTTCAGCCTGGAGAAGAGATGGGTTTGGGGTTACCTAAGAGCAGCCTCCTGGTATCTATGTGGTGGTCATAAACAAGAGAGGCTCCTTATGTGCATCACAGGAATGAGCTAATGGTCATAAATTGTGACAGCAAAGGTTCAAATGGGGTATAAGAACAGACTTTTCCACCATGAGGACAGTCAAGAAGTGGAACAAGTTGCCTATAGAGGTTGTGGATTTTCTATTTTTAGAGGTTTTCAAGACTGGACTGGACACAGTACTAGGCAACCTAGTTATATACCTGGAAGGTTAAAGATTCAGGTTTCAGTCCTGTCCTGTTGTTTGTATATAACAAAATACAACTGCTTAACTTAACTGAAACCTAACATACATGTATTTATTATTTGAATAAATTAGATACATAATAAATTAAAGAGTTTTTATGTTTGGCCTATTCAACCTATACAATCCCAGATTTTTTTACCCCAGTGGCTAGGGCAAGTCCTGGCAAGAGGCAAAATGACATAATTAGGCCAAAATTATTGTGGCAGTTTGTCCTAGTTCTGTCAATGAGTACTTGGGGTACTGTTGCAGGAACTACTGTTTTCACATGCACAAGTTCTTGTTCTGTGTTGTCTTCAGATTGTAAGGAATGAACTTGGCAAAATTTTTTTATCAATAGGCTTGATGGACTGAATTTTTAATCATGTGATTAACATTAGACATTTAAATTGCACTAAAATGATTTTTCCACATTCTCCTGAAAAATCACACTATTTTGACACGTAGGTCTAATCTGCAACACACTTATGGCTGGAGAGATTAGGGATTATCCTTAACTTTAATTCAGTCAGAAAAGCAATGTGTACCTCTTCTACAATGGAGAGATATTAATGCAAAAAGGCTGCCAAGATCAGCAGGCGTCAGTGTCTTCAGGAATTCACAGGTGAGGTTGCAGAAACATTTAGAAAAAAGTATGTGATGATCATAACAGTAATGAAGCAGAAAATACTGGTTTGGAATCGTGTGTGAGATAAATTGACAATCCTTTTTTAAACTACAGATTTCATGCGGGTCCTGATCATTACCCACTTATAAAGATTACTAATATATTTTGAAATGTTTTCTGCTATTTCTGGACCAATTAAAATAAGACATTTCTTAAACTTTTGTATATTATACTATTTCTCTGTTAAGCATTTTATACAACTTCTTTCTCCCTCAAATTTTCAGATTAGATAAACGTCAAACTAAGCAATAACTCCACTCAAAATAATTTTGCTTGATGGCGTGGTCTCTTTCTTGAAGAATGTTAGATCTCATACAAGGAATAAGATTTTAAAAAAAAAAGCAGATTNTTTTTTTTTTTTTTTTTTTTCCTCTGCTTGTGACTGGGGGCTTTTCCTTGTCCCAGATCTTTTTTATCTAAATTTCTTTAGCAATTAGCTAAAAGAGACATACTCCAGTTGACTTAAATATCACTGAAGGCAAAAGGAAAAGAGAGAACTGAAGGAAAGAAAGAGAACAAAAGGAAAAGAGAGACTGAAACTGATCAGGACAGAGAAGGAACATCCCTTCCCTTCCATATCATTTTTGAATGCTAACTATCAGAACAAACACTGGGCTAGGTCTTCAGGGTTTTTATTTTTATCTTGGAATTTTGTTGATATCTGATTAGGGTATTTTTATACGGGGCTTTTGCTGTCTGACCACTTCCATTTCAGAGAAGAAAGAAGAAAAAAAAATGTACCTCTTTTATTCTTAAATAAAAACAAGTAAAAATCAGCCTTGCTACTTGTCCAATGATACTCTACTTCAAACTCTTGTTTCCTTTAAGGAGTCTCGAACCTTCTGTCTTTCCTACTTAAAAGATTCTAATATTTTCTGATGATTCTTCCTTTCATTTCTCACTGTAGCATACAGACTATCTTTTTTTTTAACTTTTTTTATACTGATATTACCACAGACAATAACAGAAACATTATTACATGTTATCCAAGCACAAATCTTAAAATTCAAACAAAGAGCATTGTCCACCTCTTTATCATTATCTTTGCCATTTTTTGGAAAATGTTAGGTAGTCATGATCTATCCAGTAATATCTTTCTAGCTGTATGTTAACTTCAGACCCTATGCTGTATTGTTTTATAGGATTATGAGATTACTTGAAACAGATTACATTTCCCAATGTGATGAAACTGGTTCCTTTGTATTTATTGCGTTCATTCAACAAGAAGCTTAAGTACATAACTTTAAGAACTTCATTAGTCCACTTAAATTCAATAGGAGTATTTTTAGATTTACTGTACTGAATGAGAGTCATAGGGTACATAATCACAGAATCATAGAATTGTTGAGGTTGGAAGGGACCTT
>RSEF01000001.1:174065481-174083537 GCA_003993805.1 Himantopus leucocephalus | reverse complement strand
TTCCTCATCCACTGAACAGTCCATCCATCAAATCCATATCTCTTCAATTTAGAGAAAAGGATGGTGTGGGGGACCATGACAAAGCCCTTACAGAAATCCAGATAGAGGACAGTAGNCAAAGCCCTTACAGAAATCCAGATAGAGGACAGTAGCTCTTCCCTTGTCCGTTGATGTAGTCACTCCATCATAGAAGGCCGCTAGGTTGGTCAGACAAGACTTGGCCTGGATGAAGCCACGCTGGCTGTCTCAAATCACCTCCCTGTCATCCATCTGCCTTAACATAGCTTCTAGGAGGATCTGTTCCATGATCTTCCCCGACACAGAGGTGAGGCTGACAGGTTGGTAGATCCCAGGGGCCTCCTTTCTACCTTTATTAAAAATGGGTGCAATATTTCCTGTTTTCCAGTCCCTTGAGACTTCACCTGACTGCCATGAATTTTCAAATATCACAGAGAATGGCTTGGCAACTACGTTAGCCAATTCCCTCAGGATTCTGGGATGCATCTTGTCAGGTCCCATAGACTTCTGTATATTCAGGTACCTCAGGTGGTCTCAAACCTGGTCTTCTCTTACACTGGGAGAGACTTTGCTCCCCCGGTCCCTGCCTTGAGGTCCATCCTCTCGAGAGGTTTGGGAAGAGAGATTGCCAGTGAAGACTGAGGCAAAAAAGTTGTTGAGTACAATCAGGGAATCATAGAATTATATAGGTTGGAAAAGACCTTCAAGATCATTGAGTTCAACCATTAACGTAACACTGCCAAGCCCACCACTCAAACATGTCCCTCAGCAACACATCTACACATCTTTTAAATACCTCCAGGGATGGCGACTCCACCACTTCCACGGACAGCCTGTTCCAATGCTTGACAACCCTTTCGGTGAAGAAATTTCTCCTAATATCCAATCTAAACCTACCCTGGTGCAACTTGAGGCCATTTCCTCTTGTCCTATCACTTGCGACCCGGAAGAAGAAACCGACCCCTCCTTGCTACACCCTCCTTTCAGGAAGCTGTAGAGGGCGATAAGGTCTCCCTTCAGCCTCCTTTTCTACAGACTAAACAATCCCAGTTCCCTCTGCTGATCCTCATAAGACTTGTTCTCTAGTTCCATTGCCCTTCTCTGGACATGCTCCAGCACCTCTACGTCATTCTTGTCGTGAGGGGCCCAAAACTGGACACAGTACTCGAGGTGGGGCCCCACCAGTGCCCAGTACAGGGGGACAATTGCTGCCCTAGTCCTTCTGGCCATGCTATTCCTGGTACAGGCCAGGATGCTGTTGGCCTTTTTGGCCACCTGGGCACACTGCTGGCTCATCTTCAGCCGGCTGTCCACCAACACCCCCAGGGCTGTTTCCGCCGGGCAGCTTCCCAGCCACTCCGCCCCAAAGCCTGTAGGGCTGCACAGGGTTGTTGTGACCCAAGTGCAGGACCCGGCACTTGGCCTTGTTGAACCTCACACAACTGGCCTCGGCCCATCGATCCAGCCTGTCCAGATCCCGCTGTAGGGCCATCCTACCCTCAAGCAGGTCAACAGTCCGGCCCAACTTGGTGTCATCTGCAACAGGCTGAGTACTTCAGCCTTCTCATCTGTTGTTACCAGTTTGACAGTCGTCTACATCGGGGGGGAGGGTTACACTTTTTTTGACCTTCCTTTTCTGGCTGACATACCTATAGAAGCCCTTCTTATTGTTCTTTGTGTCCCTTGCCAAGTTCAGCTCCAGCTGCACCTTGGCTTTCCTGACCCCATCCCTACACAACTGGGCAACATCCCTATACTCTTCCCAGGATACCTGTCCCTGCTTCCACTGCCTATGCATTTCCTTCTTGCCTTTTAGTTTGACCAATAGGTCTTTACTCAGCCATACTGGTCTCTTGCCTTCCTTTCCGGATTTCTTATACGTGGGGATTGAGAGCTCTTGTGATCTAAGGGAAGTGTCATTAAAGATCTGCCAGCTCTCTTAGCTTATTTTCAGTCATCAAGGACCCCTCCAAAGGCACAATCATTTATATATAATGGACAGCAGCCTTGTGATCACATCAACAACATCTTTCAGCACCATCAGCTCTATGTATTTGATTAATCTATCAAAAAGTAAAAGTTAATGCATTTGAACCCGTATCAATAAAAGTGTTGCTGCAAATACCAAGGTATTAGAAAACATGGAGAGTATATGCCTTAATCACATTGTGGATCTCAGTCTTAGCAATGTATTAGAAAATATTCGGCCAGAAGCTGGAAATGACCCTAGTTACAAACCACAGAAGAGGAAGAATACCTGTGTGTGTCACATGTAAGATAGTAAGATGATGCAACTATGAAAAAGCAAACGTCATCCCTAAGTACAGCAACCAAGATGTTTCCAGTAGAGAAAAGAAGCCTTCCCTTAAATGCTTTTCTACAAGGTGCAGATGACATTTCTTCAGAACACAGTGGGAATTCTGATCTGCTATATTGAAAAGACATTAATTTAAACTAGAAGACATACATATGGAAGAGCAACTAGGATAACAGCAATGGATAGCAGATCATGAGATCAGTGTATGAGCATATGCTTTGTTTCATTTAGAAGAAGAGCTGCTGAATGATAAACTTACAGCTGTTTCTGAAAATATCTGGGAGGGAATAAGGTAATGTAAGAAAAAACAATTGTAGACAAAAATAAAGAGAAATAAAGACACGATAGCTAAATCAAGGCTGAAATATCATTATTAAAACTGGAATAGATGCAAGATCATAAGGACCATCTCATTGGGAGTCAGCTCAAAACTGCCCCTAACCCAGGTCCAGGCTGTGACGGTGGCTACAAGTGGATGCACAGGAAGGTGTGGAAGAACAGGAGAAGCATACACAATATTTGACCAAAATGCACTTCTTTGGGACTCACAAGAGTTCATGACCTGGAGGTGGTTTCCTCTATTCAGAAACCCTCAAAGGATTTCTCTTCTGTGAACTAATCCAAACACCTCTTGGACCAATGTAAATTTCGAGCATCAACAGCATTCTGCGGCAAGAAGTTCCCCAGGTCCACAGCCCCTCACATGAAGTACCACTGTCTTTTGTTTATTTTGCTGTTGGCTTCTGTTAGCCTCATTTCATGACTGTTTTACATTGGAAGATACAGTGAACAAAATCAGCTCCACAGAGCTGAACAAAATCACCCTCCAGAGACCACTCATGATTTCATTGTCCTCTTCCCCATTTCCCCTGTTTGCCTCCTTTCCAGAACAGAGACTAAATTGTTCTGTGCACTGAAGCTGATCCAGACCTTTATCATCCTCACTCGCCCCTTCTGAACCTTTTTCCTGCCTTCCTGTGACCTTCTGAAGATAGATGTAGGAGAAACTAAACTGAATATATTATAGTTTTGTGAATTTATAATAAGAATTGTGAGATGTGCTGTTCAGGACCAAAAGGATTTGGTTTCTCCAGAGTACCTTTAGATCAGTAAAAGTAATCCAGAGTTACTTTTTATTTCTGAATACAGCTTAGCCTAGATGGTATTTGGGAAGGGGTGCAGACACACAAATCTTGAAGGCTTCCTTCTCTATGAAATTAGTCTGGTGGTCCATATTCTCTATTTGAATTGATTGCCACTGATGGAGGAACCTAGACTTTTTCCTGACGAAGCAGACTGAGCTGTGGCACATGATCTTAGCAATGGGCCATCACAGCCAGTAGTCAACGGCAGTTTCTCTACTAAGATATGAAAGAAGACTCAATAGTGATTATTGGCCTGGAAGCTGAGTGGGTCCCAACCAACACACCAATACTGCTGTGACCTGGCCTGTCTGGAGCAGAGAAAAACAGCCTGAGTGGCCAAGCTGAGCGAGGGAGCGAGCCACTGGTGGAGAAGCCTAGACAGTCACTCACCAGAGCCTTGGTTTGTCTCTTAGGATAGGCTGATGGAGACCAAATCACTTGCAGTGCAGGCATGGCAGATGAGTACCTTCCAGCCTGGACATCAGAAGCCCTGATGCGACTCCAGGTGTTGGCAGGTTACAGGTACTTGGACTCTGGGCTCTGTGCCTAGGCAGGAACTGTGGGAGAGAGCAGAGAATGGGCTGTGCCTCTGCGATCGTGTCCCCACATGCCCCCAGTGTCGCCCACAGCCTCCCTCCATCCCCTGCCCAGCCCCCTCCTTGCCCTGTCCCGTCCCACCGCCCTGCCTACATAGAATCATAGAATCATAGAATTGTTAAGGTTGGAAGGGACCTTTCAGATCATCTAGTCCAACCATGACAACCTACCCCTCCCCGCGTCCCCGGGCTCCCGGCGCCCATTGCTTCCTCCCCATCCTTCTTCACCCCGACTCCAGCCCTTCCTCCCCCTCCGTGCCGGCCTTCTCCCCGAGGCTGCTCCCTGGCTCCTTCGTGCCCCGCGCCCCGCCACGCCGTCCCGTCGCCCCGGACCCCCGCCCGGGGCCGCTCCGGGGCCGCGCTCTGCCGGCGCGCTCGGGCGGCGGGGCG
Source organism: Himantopus leucocephalus (assembly GCA_003993805.1). Lineage (NCBI taxonomy): Eukaryota > Metazoa > Chordata > Aves > Charadriiformes > Recurvirostridae > Himantopus > Himantopus leucocephalus. The sequence goes on along the minus strand of RSEF01000001.1, from coordinate 174,079,071 downwards.
GGGATGGGGGCGGTGGGGGGAGCGGGGGGCTGAGGGCGGCGCTGGGTCGGGTTTCAGCAGGAGCCTCCGCGCCGAGCCAGCGCCGACCCGCCGCCTGCCGCCGAGCGCTCCGCGGGGCGACCGCGGCACCGGGAGGGCGGCGCAGCGAAACACCGGGGCGGCCGCCGCAGAGGAGCGCACCGGAGCGCGGGGGGTCCCGGAGCGGCCGGCCGTACCGAAGCGACGGTGGCACCGGCGCACCGGGGTACCGGAGCGGCTGCGGGACGTCTTGGCGGGGCCGGATCCTGCGGGATGTGAGCGCCGCGAGCGCGGGACGCGCGGTGTAAGTGCCAGCGCCGGGGACCGACGCGCTGCTGCTGCCCGCCGCCCTCGCCGGGTGCTCCGCACGTCCGCATCGCCGTACGGCGGGCCGGGCCGGGCCGGGCCGGGCTGCGCGGGGCCGGGGCCGGGGCCGGGGCCGGGGCCGGGACAGGGACCGGGAGCGGGGCCGGCGCCGGGACCGGGACCGGGACCGGGCGCTTTGTTCTGCCTCCGCTGCGCAGACAATGGGGCGGGGGGGCGGCGGGGGGGGCGCGCCCGCGGCGGCGCAGCACCACGGATCCGCGGCCGGACCGGCCTCGCCCGCGGCGCGACGGCAGCGGGGCCGGGGCTGGCAGCGGGCGAGCGGGACGGGGCGGGCGAGGGACCGCCGTCGCGGGTGCCGCCGCGGGGGCAGACCCGCCGCGGGGCGGGCGCTCAGCAGCGGCGGCAGAGGAGCCGCGGAGGCGCCGGGCGGGGGCTGCGGGCCCGGGCGGAGCGGGGACCGGCGCTGGCAGAGCTCCGGCACGGAGCCTGCACTGTGCGGGACGCCCGGGAGCGCCCGCGGACGGGGCTGTGCACGGGGGCAGGCGGCACCCGCGGGCGGTGGGCCCGGCGGCTGGGACGCCCCAAGCGGGGCAGGGAGCCCCAAGAGCCGGGGGGGCGGGCTGCCCGGCAGCTGTGAGGGAGAGGGAACCCTGACAGCCCGGGGGCACCGGCAGAGAGGGAGCAGAGAAGGCCTTGCAGCACCTCTGCCATGGGCGTACAGTATGGCAGGGGCCAGGTCAGTGCCGAGATGCATGTGGGCTGGGATTGTGGGAACTGGCTAATGCGTGAGGAAATTTTATGAGAGCTTCCTTTGTGGGTGAGGTGTTCTCAGAGACAGGACAGCCTGCAGGAAGCCCTGGTGTGGCACAGAAATGCGAGGCACGGGGGTGCAGTGGCGCTTGACTGCATCCTCGTGAGAGGATGGTCACCACGGGTGGTCACAGCTCAGAGCAGATATCAGAGGGAATTGAGGCTGTGTGCCCGGGCTGGGAGTGAGCAATAGGGTGCTGGTGTGAAGGGCTGGGTGGGAGGTGGTAGGAGGGACAGGAGGCATGGACGTGCCTGTAGGTGGTGGCAGACTTAGTAGAGGTTGAAAGTGAGTCGTTAGCCTAAGGCTGCACTGCAGGCAAGCCTGGGCTGTGCCTGGCTCTGAGGGCAGATAATCTGAAACTCTTGAGAGAGAGATCCGTGTGAATGTAGAAGAGAAGAGGATAGTGACTGGTGCTCAGCAAAGATTAAGTGGGCTTCTGAATCCTTCCTCATCTGGACTGGAGTCTCAAAAACATCATTACATGAGTCATGGCCCCTCATGTGAGACTTTGGGTATGGCATCAGCAGCATCTGCAGCTTTGATGGAGCTTTTGCACAGCAAGCACTCTGACATCTGTTTGTGGCATGCACAGTGGGTGCCGTCTTTCCAGCTTCTTGGCTGGGGCCACTGTGGGCCTGCTTCCCCTTCCTCATGGCTGAGATGAGATGTGAGGTGCCACTGGCAGGCAGGCAGTGATGCATGCAGTGGTCCCTCTGTAATTCCATAGCTTGCTTTTCTAAATGTGACTTACCTGCCAAGTGTAGGCTGGGCTTTCTCCTGGTGCCCTGGCCTATCAGCTCCAGGCTTGGAGATGTTTATGTGTAGTGCAGCTCGCTCCATTTTAGCTGCCCTTCCTGTCAACCTCCTTACTATGGCTCTGGACCTCCAAGTGTCTCTCTGGACAGATTCTCATGCTAGCAGTTTTCTTCAGAGGCTTCTGCTGCCATTTTTTACTAGGGAACTCAGTGCCCGATGGTGGGAGGGACAGAGAGGGAGCAGGGCAGTCTGGCTCACATTACACAGGCTGGGCCTAGACCAGTCAAGCCAGCCCCTAGCGCTGAGCTATCTGCTAATTGGAAGCAGCTGTTCAGATTTGGTGACTCTGCATCCACTGAGGTCACTGCTGTCTTCCTCTATGACCCAAGCCTGCAAACTTCACAGGAACAGAGGGCTGCTAGTACCATGGATGGCCTTCTACCCATCCTGGACTAGTGCAAGCTGGCAGTTGCATCTCTTACCCAAGAGGTAGCTAGGCTCAGAAACTACCCGCTTGTACCCAGGGAGGATGGAAAGGGAGAAGTTTGCACAGACTTTCGTCACCAGTTCCTCACCCTGAGGACCCTAATTTCTGGTCTCTGGTTGCTCCAGTGCTCTGAGATGCTCTTCACACTCCGCAGATTCGTTTTTCAAGTTTCTGTCCTCCCCGCCAGCAGCCCACAAAGCCTTGCTGCACTCCCTTCTGCTTCTCAAGAGCCACATCGCTAAACAAACCAGGTGGTTTTTTCCCCATATCGGTGCCCCGATCTGTTCCAGGCACTACCCAAGGCCTTTCATCTTCATCCTGTACTCATCCACTGAGGTTGCCCCAGGGAGCCTTGTCTCTCTACCTGTTTTCCTACTCTCCTTTTTATTTAGTTTTTGTCTCACCTACTGCCAAGGCTTTAAACCCTCTGCCCTGTACCTTCCCATGACCTGAGCAGCTGGGTCACAGGATGGTGCAGTTTCATCACAGAAGCAAACCTGTACCCCATTCCCCCAGCACTGCATGTTCTGGATGTATGCAGTTACCCCTCCAGCTGGGGAAATTTAACCAGCCCCAACAGAGACAGAGAGATAGACCTGTCTAGGATCACTGAGTTAGTGCGTATCCCCAGCTAGGAGCCCACAGGGATAAAAGTAATTTCTTTTGACTTCTGCTCCTGAGACATAATGAGGATTCATACTTGCTAGGTGTGAAAAGACTGTGTGGATTTACTTGCCATAGACCTCAGACACTGGATGCCCGCTGAAGTAAACAAACACTTCTTTATATGTAGAAAACACTTTTAAATATTTTTCTTTCTGTCACTAACACAGGATTTCCACAGGGAAAACCAATCTAAACAGTTGACCCAATGTGGGAAGGACAACCCGGGAGTAATCATCCTATGTCCCCTAGAAAGGGTTAACACTGCTGTAGGGTTCTTTAGATTAAGGGCTGACATTCTTAGTCCCCAAACTAGGCAATGTCAGCCACCTCCATCCCCCAAGACAGGAGGTTCCTGCCGTCCTGCGTCTGACATGAGCGGCTCCTGAGTGTGGTTATGGGACCAGCAGCAAATGCTTTCAAGAGAGTCCAAGTGTGAGCTCATGCTGCCGCCATCCCTGCAGACCACTAAGCCTCGTTTACCGGGGGCTGAAAGCAGCGCTGGGGCTGGTGTTCTTCACAAGCTCCCCGACTGCTGAGTTTCTCTGGCTATTCACAGGGAGGGTGGGCAGAGCCCTAGGGGGGCTAACAGCCTTTGGGCACTGGGAGCCTGTCCAGCGTGTCCAGTAGTGGTGTTGCTGCAGGGAGCTGCTCCTCCCTGCTCGTCCCTCCCCCACTGCTGCAGTGAAATGAAGCTACGGCAGGGGGAAATGGAGTGAAGGAGCCAGAATGAGCAAGGAGCAGTGAGAAGGAGACAAAGGAGGAGAGTGAGCAGTGGAGGGTGTGGGACCGGGAAGGAGCCAGAGCAGCTGGCAGTTCAGAGGGAGTTGCTGCGTTCCTACTGTACTGCCACCACCCTCCATGGTACCAGCTTGGGGCATCCACAGATCTCTGTGCCAGGCCAAACAATGGGCCCTGTCTGATTTTATCCTGGGCCTTCCCAGCTGTGGGTACATCCTTTGCAATACAGCCATTCTGATTTATTGTTCACTGGATGTAAGCCTGCTCCAGTTCTGTTGCTCCCTCCCAGGGACACCAGATTTGCACTTCATGGTTTTTTTGGCACCTAATATCCCTGCGGTCCTGAAAGGCACGCTGCTGGGGGCAGGGCATGGGGGGAACTCAACATGGTCACTTGTTAAGCTCCCAATTTTAGACCAGCTTTTTTCAGGGTGGAGAGGTGCTAGGCTGCTGTTTGTCCAAAAATCTCTGTCTTCTTGCAGACTGCCCCTCTCAGCCTCACAGGAAGCATTCAGCTGTTAAAAGCACAGGAACACTCTGCTCTAGGGCAGCTGGGTCCAGTGTTGCCAGGAGGGCGGGTGGTTGGGAATAATGCTTGACTATGTGGGAAACAGCCTATGTGACAGGGTACTAGCTGCTAACCTCAGCGCTCTGTCAGGTGTGACCTGCTTGGCTGACTTCAGGTGCTGTCCCAGGCCTTCATTCTGGGCGCCCTCTGCTCTGACACGTTTTCACCTTCACTCCTTGTGAGAGATAGGTGATACAGAGCAATCGGCAGCAGGTATTTGGCAGACCTTGCTTCTCTGTGTTTTTTTTCTCTCTTTCCTTTGCTGCTCCCTCTTAACCAGCATCCTCTGGTCTGCATTCCATGCAGGATTAAAGCGCACACTGCGAAGGAGATCGAGTCACCCTCTGTTCTGCAAGTCACTAGCAATGGAGCAGATGAAGGGGTCAGCCATGCTTCTGCTGGAGCTGCTAATTCTTGGAAGCCTGAGAGCAGGGAAGGGTTCTGCCGTCCTGGGCACCCTGGATCTACAAATAGATGAGGAGCAGCCAGCTGGCACCATCATCGGGGACATCAGTGCTGGCCTGCCCCCAGGAACTAGTGCCTACATGTATTTCATCTCAGCACAGGAGGGCAGCGGTGTTACCACTGACTTGGGGATAGATGAGAACACTGGTATCATCAAAACAGCTCGTGTCCTGGACCGAGAGACTCGGGACCGCTACAGCTTCATTGCTGTTACCCCAGAGGGCATCACAGTAGAAGTGAACATCCAAGTGAATGACATCAATGACCATGCTCCAGCATTTCCCAAACAACACAGCACCTTCCAGATCCCGGAGCACACACCCATTGGCAGCAGATTTCCCTTGGACCCAGCCTTTGATGCTGACAGTGGCCTACTCAATACACAAGGCTATGTGATTAAGGGAGAGAATGTGGGGCAGGCCTTCCGCCTGGAAACACGTCGAGGACCCAATGGGGTCCTGTATTTGGACCTGGTGGTCAGCAACATCTTGGATCGGGAGAACCGTTCATCATACTCGCTGCTGTTGGAAGCCTATGATGGTGGCTCTCCTCCCCGGAGCACCCAGATGACGCTGGATGTGTCCATCCAGGACATCAATGACAATGCTCCTAGCTTCAACCAGAGCCGCTATCATACTCTCATCTCAGAGAATTTGAAACCTGGCAGCAGCATCCTGCAGGTCTTTGCCTCTGATGCAGATGAAGGTGACAATGGGGATGTGATTTATGAGATCAACCGTCGGCAGAGTGATCCTGACCAGTACTTCACCATTGACTCCCGGACTGGAGTCATCAAGCTCAACAAGGGTCTGGACTATGAAGTAAGGAAGGTGCATGAGCTGGTGGTGCAGGCGAGGGATAAGGCTGTCCATCCTGAGGTCACCACAGCCTTTGTCACTATTCATGTGCGTGACTACAATGACAACCAGCCCACCATGACTATCATCTTCTTGAGTGAAGATGGCTCCCCTCAGATCTCTGAGGGAGCCCAGCCCGGCCAGTATGTCGCACGCATCTCTGTTTCCGACCCAGACTATGGCGAGTACTCCAATGTCAATGTCACACTGGAGGGAGGAGATGGCAAGTTTGCCCTCACTACCAAGGACAACATCATCTACCTGATCTGTGTGGACCAGCTTCTGGACAGGGAAGAAAGAGACTCCTATGATTTGCGAGTGACAGCTACTGACTCAGGAACACCCCCACTCCGGGCAGAATCAGCCTTTGTGCTACAAGTGATGGATATCAATGACAACCCTCCACTCTTCGACCAGCAGGAGTACAAACAAAGCATCCCCGAGGTTGTGTACCCGGGCAGCTTTGTCCTGCAGGTGACAGCTCGTGACAAGGACCAGGGTCCCAATGGGGAGGTGCGGTACAGTATCATGCATGGCCATGACACCCATTCCAGCTGGTTTGCCATTGACCCCGCCACAGGTATCATCACCACTGCTGCCCCCCTGGATTATGAGAAGGATCCTCAGCCTCAGCTGACTGTGCTGGCCACAGACAGGGGAACCCCTGCCCTCTCTTCTTCAGCTGTGGTGCATGTGGCCCTGCAGGATGTCAATGACAATGAGCCAGTGTTCAGGAGTAATTTCTACAATGTTTCCCTGAAGGAGAACACCCCTGTTGGGACGTGCTTCTTACAGGTAGGTACAACTGGCAGGAGCTGAGGTTGCAGAGGGCACAGCCAGGGCTATGAGAAGCTTGGGATGGGAGACCTGCCACTGAAGGCTGTTTGCTGCAGTTGTCATGGCTTAGATGGTCAACGGTTGCAGCAGGAATGCTTGAACAGAGATCCCCATGCTCAGTGTGAGTCAGATATGGGGCAGAGCACTGTTAACACCCTTTCTGCATGCGACTACTGGGTGATATCACTGCTACTACGGGCACACCTTGAGGATGTCCTTTGTGCAAAGCACAGCGTTGACCTCAGCTAAGACTGGGGCCCACTGCGTGAGGCCTTGCTTGCGCAAGTGTGGAGGTGCCTCGCAGGCCAGGACACTCAAAATGGTGCTCAAGACCCCTAGGAAGCTGCTTGCAGCCAAGCTGCTAACTTCTCTCTTGCCCGGTAAGGCTATTAGCCTGAGTTCATCAGTGTTTGTAAGTCTGGTTGTGAACATTAGCATTGATTATGCGCAATTGGTATTGTTATATTACCGTGGAAACAGCACCTGTGGGATTTGAGCTGAGACACACGTGCTGCATCAGCCCTCGTGTAGTGAGAGGTCACAGGTGAGGCCTGGAGAGGTGCTGCCCCTCTGGCAGGTTCTGCAGACCCCCAGATGTGCCAGTGATGCCATTTATATTTTGTATATTTTGTGTTCCCTGCATTTGCTGTTTCAATCACAGCTCAGACCCTGGAGCCTTGGTTGGTGGAGACAGGCGATGCAGCCCATCGGAGCTAGGATGGGGAAACGTCGGGCTCGGGGCTGACAGAGGGGAACTGGTGTGGCAGTGCAGCAAGGCACTGCCAGCCAAGGCAGCGTCCAGGCTGTCTGTTGGGACAAGCACCTGTGAAGCTTGGGGCACTTCCTTGCTGGAGTCGCGGGGCGCTGGGATGTCTGGCTGGGGCCATGAGGGGCTCTGGGGCCAGGTGGTGAGCAGTGCCCATGGTGCCAGGAGGAGGGCCAAGGGGGAGCAGGAATTCTGGGCCCATGAGACAAGGCAGGAGGAGGTCCTGCCACCTGGCCAGGGAGAAGGTCCTCCAGATGGGCCCGGAGTGGAGCTGGCAAGAAAAAACAGTCTGTGGCTGTGCTGTGTGTGCGCTGCTGGGGCATGGGGGGTATGAGCGTGTGGGCCATGTAGGGTGTGTGGATGGGACTGATGGTAGGGGATGGGAGTGCTTGGAGAGGGTCTTGTGGGGTGGGTGAGTGCAGGGGACGGGGGGTAGGAGTGTGGGGGGAAGGAGGAATTGGGTGGGAGCAAGGGCCAGGTGTAGAATAGAGAAGGGACATGGGGCAGGGGCAAGTTTAGGATGGGGCAGATCTTGGGGGATTGGGGGTGGGTCAGGGTGGGATTGTGGGGGGAAGTCTGGGCAGAAGAAGTGGGTGGGAAATGAGGAGGAACATTTGGATGGGGGAAGATTTGGGTTTAGTCTGTGCAGGGCAACACTCCACACTGTCCCAGGTGAGTGGGATGGGGACAGGGATAGGACCAGGGCTGGGGACAGAGATGGGGAAGGGGTCAAGAGTGGGGGTGGCTTCAGGGAGAGGGTGGGGGTGGAGGAGCCATGTGTCCCTGGGTGAGCGTGGAGGCCCCAGGCGTGTGCAGGGATGTCTCGGCTGTGGCAGCCCCCGAAGGGAGGCCCCCCTCTCTCTCCTTCTCCGTGCCTTCCTGCGCAGTGCCGCTTGCCGTGTGGGAAGGCGTTCTGGAAATGCAATTGGAGATGGCGGCTGGGCTCCTGACTGCGAGTGCGGGGACAGGCAGGAGGGAGAGCAAGACCTGTGGAGTAGCTGGGGCGGTGCGGGGCCATGGGGATGGCACAGAGAAGCTGGTCCAGCGTGTGGCTGCCTGGGATGGTGTGGCCGGTGTAGCACAGGGGCAAGCCCAGCTCTGCACTGCGCAGGGGAAGGTGCTGGCCCGGCGGCCAGCAGCGACTGAGGGTTTGGCCAGATTTCGATGGTCTTGGCTCGGCCCTCATGTTTCGTTTGGAAACGGCGCGTCTGGGCTGAGCACAGGTAACTCCCGCGTGGCCTCGGCACAAAGCAAACAGCTCACACATCTGCTGCTGCTTCCTCTGAGCCGGGAAACGTGAGAGGATGGGAAAGGAGGCTGGCCAGGCTGCCGGCTCGGCACTGGGCCGCAGCAGGAGCGAGCCAGGTCGGGGAGCTGGGTAGAGGCAGGGCAGGGAGCCCAGGTCTCAGAGCACAGCTGCCTGGTGTGGCCACCCCTCAGCCACGGCGGTCCTGTTGCCCTGAACAAGAGGGCTTCAGAGGTGCTGTCAGGGTCCATCGTGGCCAGCAGCCAGCATCATGTCCCACAGGGTCACCCATGTCAGGTTTGCTGCCCCACAGCCCCTGTGTGCAATTGCTCCTGCTTGAATCCATCCATCCTTGGCTTCCAGGCATCAGGGCTCCTCCTGCCCTGGGAGGTTAAAGGGTCTCTGTCAGGGTCTGGATTTGGTCCAGACCTGCATGTGGTCATGAGAGTTTAGGCCACGGGCAAGCCCTGCCAGCATGATGTGCAGGACACGGGGCAGCCTCCAAGGTCAGCACAGAACTGAATGGGTTTGATTCTCCATTGGACTGCCATGTTTCTAAGCAAGAAGCCTTGAGAGAACCAGGTCTGTTTTCAAGTGGTAACATCTGCTCTCCATGGGCAGGACAGAACGATGGGGAAGGGGGAAGTCCATGTGACTGACCGGAAGACACTTGAAGAACAGCTGCAGGTCTCCTGCTCCCTTGCACATACCATCCTCTCTGCCAGGTTGGTCTTTGTGTTTGGTGTACGAACAGAGGAGCAGAGCAGGTTGCTGGCCTGAGCTCCTGAGAAAGAAAAAGGATCTCGTAACATCTTCTTTATTTATTACTTGTGTTTATCGTGGTCCAGGTCCCACAGTAGCAGATGCTGCACAAGCACTAAGCAAAGGAAGTAGCAAACTCACAGTTCAAGTCTGAGATGAGAGCGAAACACCAGTGGAGAAGGAGCCCAGGGAATCAGCGAACACACCACCAGCAGAAAATAGAGCAAGGGATAGTCACTGACTGGTTGTCTCTGTTTCTCTCTGTGGCAATGAGTTGATAATATAGAAGCTTTAGGGCTCATCAGACTACATTCAAATGCTGCGGTTACATGATGTGAAGCACTGTTCTGGTATAAATTCACCCTGCTGTCTTAAATTTGTTTTAAACATTTGACTTTGTACCAGCAAGCTGCAAGCATGGTCAGATATTGTCTTTCTGGCCCTTTCTAACTTTTCATGCTAAATCGAGTATTGTCTGTCTTCTGGCAGCCAGCACAAAGCACACAGAGCTGTGTAAACCCCATGTTGTGAGCCCAGGTCTATTTGACAGAAGTGTGAATGAGATGAGATGGTGGATTATTGATTTTTGCATGGATCCAATATTAATGATATTGGAATTGGGGTTTACACATTTCCTTTGCATCCATACACACAATTGTTGGGGAACAGGAACATCAGAAATCAAAAGCTGACCAGCAACACACTTAACGTACAGTCTCATCTTGCAGTTTTGAGGACAAGTCTGATAAATTTTGAAGTTTGAGTAGTGATTTGTGATTCTGTGGCACTGGCTATGCTGCCCGCACAGCACCAGGACAGCCTTCTGGGCTGTGCTCCAGATAGGAAGACCTGCATGAAGCGCTGTGAGCTAGACCAGGCCACATATACTGTGTTACTGAAACAGAGTTTTGACTGATAATCCTGATGCATCGGTTATGCCGCTGTAGTTGTGCATGGGGACTGGAACAGTAAGAGGGCTAATGCTCACCGATTTTGCTGCCAAAGAGAGCGGCGGGAGGTGGGGACGACATTACTACACGCATTCATTTTCTTGGGACAAGGGATTTAGCATTAACCTATTTTCAGACCTTTGCACGACATAAAACAGGCCTCCCCCTCCTCAGAAACAAGAAGTCAAGCTTCCCGAGGCAAGATGGGGAGACGCCTGTGAGCTTGCTGGGCAGCAGTGAGGGGAAGGAGTCCATCATACTTCTGGGAGAGCAGGCGGTAATGCAGGAGAGTCTGGGGGTACACAGGGAGTGGGGACATGGGGGAGATGCTGGTACATGGGGAACTTGTGGGGGAGGTGAGTGCTGTTGTTACCGCCAGAAGAGCTGCATTTGTTCCAAATTCCTGTGAAAGTTATTTCCTTGCGCTGCCAGCAGCCTCCTCCTGGGCTTGGCACAGCAGCCAGCGCCATGATTAATTCAAGTAGCATTTCCCCTGGAGCTGCAGCAGCTTTTCCACTGCAGCCGAGAGGCCCCAGCCCCTCGCGCTCCTCTCCCCCATGCTCTGCTCCTCCCCCAGCCCCTCGCACAGCTCCCTCCTTCCTCTCCGCCATCCCCAGCCCCCTCACAGCTGCCCCTTTTCCCTCACCTCTGCTTCAGCCCCAGGCCCCCTATAACTCCTCTTCCTCCCACAGCCCTTGCTGACGCCCTGCCTCCTCCATGTCCCCCACTGCCCCACACCTGTGCACGCTGCCCTCCAGAGTGCCAGTCCCTGCACCTCCCTCCCGGACCCCCAGCCCGCCAGCACCCCCTGCCCCGTCCCTCAGTCTCTGCTCCCTCTTCTTCCCTCCACACCCCTTGGTTGCTGCCAGCTGCTGTTGCCTGCTCCCCCAGGGACCCTCGCTGTTTTGCCCCCAGGCTCTCCCTCACCTGCATGGCCCTTGGGACACTCCAGCCTCTTCCTGCTCCCCATCCCTGCCTTGTCCTGCAGGATCACCCTGCGTGGCATGCTCCATCTCGTGCTGCCCTGAGCCCCACTCTCGCCTGCACATCTTGCCTGGCTGTGTCCCGTCTCACTGTGTAGACCTGCTCTGTGAGCACTCCCTGCCTGAGCTCTGCACAGCCAAAACACAGGCCAGCACCCTGGTTTGGAGTCCTTCTCAGCATCAGTGACCCCGAGCAAGCCATGGCCAGACCCTCTCGCTTCCCACCCTGCACTGTTTCTTCCCGGCTCGAGCCCCTGCCTTGAGCACTCTTCCTCTGCAGAGGCCAAGCTTCAGGCCCTGCTCAGTTCCCGAATGCCTGCATCTTCTGCTGGGGGTCCCAGTGCCCTGTAGCTCCCTGCTGCAGCTCCCACTTCACCCCCCTGGTGCCCTGCCAGAGAGGACACCTGGGTGCCCGTGTATGAGCCTTGCTCCTCGCCTTTCTGTGACAAACTCTGCCCCTGTGCTCAGAGGCACTGGGGCTCCCAGCAAGGCAGTGCTCACCCCCGGCCTGTTGCCCAGCCTCATCCTCCATGGTCCTACCTCCCTGCCAACGTTTGTGAATAAACTGCTTCCCCTCCTCCTCAAAACCAAGGGCTTTATCCCATCGCAGAGCAGTGCTGGAGGCCATAGGCTGCCCCTCTTCTCCATACCTCGCTGCGTATGGCTGTGGCAGCCCTGCGCCTGTCCATGCCTGGTCTGTGGCTGCGGGACCGCCAGCCAGAGCCCTCGCCCGTGCCCTGCGGCTGCTGGGCTGTGGGGAGCCCACGGTGCAAGCAGACAGCGCCAGCAGCTGTGCGGAGGGCTCCCCCTGGACATGGCGCTCCTGCAGCCTCAGGGTCTGACCCCCGCCTCGGCCACGTGTGCTGGACAATCGCTGGGGCCAAACCCTGACCCTGCTTACTCCCCCGAGGCCTGAGCATGTTGGAGGCCAAGACGCAGCCCGGGAGCCAGAGACGGCTCCTGAAATAGCAGCCGTGGCCGCTCCCTGGCTGCTTTTAGCTGGTCAGCAGCTGTGCCAGGGCTGGGGAGGGCAGGACGCCTGGCACACACTCAGGCAAAGGGAGCCGTGCGTGGGATTGCTGACCACACTGGCGCCAGCCTCCCCTCCTCTCCCACCAAGAGCCGTCACTCTGAGGGGCGGGAGCCCAGAGCCAGATGTTTGCCAAAGCCACAGCGTAACATGTGCGTAGCAGAGATCCAGCCAGGGCAGGGCTCCAGATGAGCTCCCTGCCTGCTGACTGAGCTCGCTGGAGGTGGGGAGGACAGCCAGAGAATGGAGGCCCGAGCTGCTGAGAAGCACTCCATCCCTTTCCTGCAATGTGGACTGTGTAGCGGGGCACAGGGGTCAGCAGTAAGGCTGGGACTGCAAAGGATGGCTGTGTTTGAGGCGCTCTGGTGTTGTGCTCTGGATGGGTCTGTGGGAAGGAGAAGCCTTGACTCCTACAGGTGGTGCAGCTGAGGACCCCACTGTGGGGCTGTGCTTCTCCGTCCATCTCCGACTCTGGGGAACGTAAGAACTTTGTGGTGCCTTGGCTCCACTCATCCCTCCTGTCTTACTGGGGCACTAGGAGGACTGCATGAAGTAACGAGGCCTCAATGCCCATCTTTGTCCTCCCACTTCTCCGTGCAGTGGGGAGAGGCACACCTGTCCTCTTTCCCTGACAGCACTCATAGCTCCCTAAGACTGGTGTTCTGGTTTCTTTCTGCCTAAGCCTGAGCCATCTTGCTGCTCTTCTTTGTCATCCATTTCAGCTCTACTTTGGCCACAGCACTCCCATGAGGTGCTCTTCTGCCCAGCTGCAGTAGCTGCAGGGTACACAAGTGAAGTCTTCTCACCAAACCTGTAGGAAAGAAGGGGCAGGTGGCAGATGCTGCTGCACAGTGCTGTCAGGGGTGTGGTGCAGGGCTGGTGGAGAAGGTCAGCTGTCCAAAAGAATGATGGGAGCTAAATGGGGACCTGGGAGGTTCAGGAGGGCCTTTGGCTGGAGCTCACAGCACAGTTGAGTTTGGAAGGGGCCTCTTGAGATAATCTAGTACAACCCCCCCCTGCTCAAGCAGGACCATCCAGAGTTGGTTGCCCAGGTCCCTGTCCAGATGACTTTTCAATGCCTCCAAGCACGGAGACTCCACCTCCTCCCTGGGCCAGAGTTTGGTCTCCCTCCCAGTGAAAAAGTGTTTCCTGATGTTCAGAGGGAATCTCCTGTGTTTCAGTTTGGGCCCATTGCCTCTCATCCTGGCACTGGGCACCACTGGGAAGAGCCTGGCTCCATCCTCTTGGTGTCCTCTTTCAAGCATGGATGATATGCCCCCTGAGCCTTCTCTTCTCCAGGCTGAACAGTCTCAGCTCTCTCAG
>RSEF01000001.1:174039213-174065381 GCA_003993805.1 Himantopus leucocephalus | reverse complement strand
GGGGGGTTGGAAGTAAATGGTCTTTAAGGTCGCTTCCAACCTAAACCATTCTATGATTTTATGATTCTATGATTCTATTATTCTATTCCTTTTGCCTCTGCCTCTCATCCTTTAGGCCTTTCCCAATTCTCATCCCTGACACACAGATGGTGATTGTGCCAAACAGTAGCTATTTTATTTTATTTTAACATTTTGCATTTTTGTGTGTTTTTCAGTTTGCACATTTCTCCTGCTGGCATGCCTTTTACATACGAAGCATTCACATGACTGTCATGATGTTCCTAAGTCTGAGTTTACAATATCTGGCTAATCACATCTCTAAATATTCAGTTTGTCATGCATATAAACTTGAGAACATCTTCAGCCTTTTTATAGTGGTCGCAAACAACTTCTGTAGACATGGAGAGTCTGCCCGATGCACAAAACATCCCGCTGGGATTGTCTGTAAGAGCTCACTGCCCACCCAGCAGCTGTCAGCATTTGAGTGCCTTTGTCCCCTCTTCTGGGGCATTGCTGCAGCACTGATTAACAACTGCCTATACTAAACATCTTGTCTCCCAAGTCTGCAGTGAAATGCAGCTTTTTCCCTAAGGATGCTGTTGGTTTCTCGCCCTGGAATCAGTTTCCAGCCCCTGATCTCCAGCTGGATCTCCAGGTTGTCAGCTTCCTTCAGCAGCACCAGGATGGTGGTCTCTGGTTCAGGCTGTCCCCTCATATTGAAGTCGCATATCCTTCCTGGCTTCCCCCTGCCTCTCCCTCCTCTTGTTTCACTTGTTTCATAAGCAAAATCTTAATTCCCCTCCATTAGGTTTTCCTTTGCAGCCCAGCTCTTGGTTTGTGCTGCTGCACAGCATGTCACTTGTTCTCTCTTGTATTCTCTTCTTATTTCCTTTGTCTGGTGTAAGGAGGAAACAACAAAATCCAAGCATACAACCTATTTCCAAAAAAGCTTAAAATTGCCAGCCTATCTCGTTAGGATTCAAGTATGAACTGGGACTGAAACATTAACTAACGAAGGGCACAGGATCCTGCTGACCACTGCTGGCTTTTGCTGTGGTATAAACTTGTTCCAGGCCAAGTATAGTGGGTGTCTCATGGCCCTTGGGGAAGACATTGGTTCATGCTTCTTTCTCCCTTCCCCGGTGAGTAGTTTCTCTCTTTGGCTACATATCACCTGGGAACTCTCAGCCTGTGCCAGCATGAGGAGGCTTTACCCTTGCTAGGATCCAGGAGTGGAAAGAGTTGTACGAAAGATGGACCCTGGACATGCTGGAACTGTGAAAACACCCAAGGCAGAGGTTCAGGAGCTGCTAGAGATGGGCCCAGGCTTCGTGCAGGGGGTCAGCGAAGCCAAGACAGTGCTGCAGGAGAGAAGCAGCCTGCAGGCAAGGTTAAGGGAACAAAGAATGAGCGCGCATGAACATGTGTACATTCTGCTGTGTGACTCTGGTGAGTGGAGGCTTTGTAGGATGTAATGTATTGAATCACTGCTGTTTGCAGTGTCTGGGAGTGTCACTGCATGTTTGTGTGTCTGGGAGATGTAGATTCTGTTGGAAAGACCTGCCAGGAATCTGTATCTGTTGTTGTTCCCCACTGGACCTCAACATGCTCTGACCCCTGCTGTGGGTTATGAACAGAGGTGGAGGCAGCTGCAGAGCTGCGTGGTGGTATATGCATGTGGAGGGATGCTAGGGTGCTGCATGCCTTTGGCTTGGTGCAAGGCTCCTGCCCTCTTGTAGGGACACAGATAGCTGAGGAAAACCCAACTAGTCCTGCAGCCCTCTGCCTATAAGGTTAACAGGGATTTGGGGACTGTGTTGCTGGAGCCCTCCCAAAAGCCTTGCATTTTCCCAGCCCCATGGGCACAGGAAAGGAGTGCATGGGTTCAGAGGAAGAATTGTGAACTAGCCTGTGTGTGACTGGGAGAAGAGGAGGGGGAGCTTCTGTTGCTGGGACTGGCTGGATTTGCTGCAGCAAATTGAGGGCTGCTGCTGAGCGTGTGACAGTTGTGAGTCCTGACATAGGGGTGCAGTCCTGTCCCCCAGCGTGTCAGCTGTTTCCCCCTCCCTGGTTGGGGTCATTTGTAACCTTAGCGAGCATGCATTCTGTGCCTGCACTGGGTCATCGCTGCAGACGTTCAGCAGGAGAGGTCCCCTGGCTGCTCCCTGTGGTGGTCCACTTGGCACCTGCCTCCAGGCAGAGCACAGCTCATGAACCACCACCCTCTGAGCCCAACCCTCCAACCTGGTTTTGACCCACCAGGTTGTCCAGCCCTCCAAACCATAACATCCTGCCTTGGATACAAGGATTGTTGAAGAAGGTGTTAAAATCCTTAAAGTCAAGGCAATTGTCATCCATGGCTGTCATCCCTTCAACCTCAGATCCACCACATTTGAAAGAGCAGCCCTACAAGTCCATTTCTGTCAGCATCCATTGATGCAGCCTGTTGGGTCCCATGTGTTCGTGTGGATCAAGTTCACTCAAGAAATCCTGACTCCGTCTTCACCCCTGTCTGGTAGCTCTCTGAGCGCTTTCAAAAAGTACGGAGGCCTGGGAGACCTTGTTGGTGAAGGCTGAAGTAAAGGAGGCATTGAGTGTCTCACTCTTCTCTGTATCTGCCATCACTAAATCACCCACCACATTCAGAAATGGGCCCTTATTCAGCCTTTTACTACCAATGTAGTGGTAGAGGCTCTTCTTAGCACCCTCAGTTTTCCTTGCAAGTCTCAACCCTACTTGAACTTTGACTTTCCTGACACCATCCCTACATGCCCAGGCAATGTTTATAAATGCCTCCTTTGTAGCTTGCCTCCGCGTCCACCTCCCTCCCATATGCTGCCTTTTTGCGTCCCTGCTTAGCCAAGGACATCTGCTGATATGGCTCCTTGTTTTCCTGAGTGCTGGGATGGACTGTTCTTGTGCCTGAAGTATGCTGTCCTGAAGGCCTTCCAGCTTTCCTGAGCTCCCTCAGCCTTCAGAGCTGCCTCCCATGGGATCCCTCCCACCTACCAGTTCCCTGTATAAGTTAAAGTCTTGCTTGAAGTCCAGGGTCTGTACTCTGCTACTCTCCTTCCTCTCTCCCTTTAGGATCCTGAACACTACTACTTCACGGTCACTACAGCCAAGGCTACCACTGTTTACCGCATCCTCAGTCAGTTCTCCCTTGCTAGCGAACAGCAGATCCACCTGTGTCACCCCTGGTTGGCCTTGGAAATTGAAATTTGTGAGACCCCAGGTCTGTGTTCCAGAGGCTTCCCTCAGGTACTGCTGCCTCCTAGGCAATTCAGCTCAGGGATTTCCTGGTGCAGCATTGATGTCCTTGGCTTTAAAGCCTTTAGTGGATTTTTCTCTGTAAACATGGGTAGTTGCTTTCTGCATCTATGCAATCCAATACCACTGTGCCCTGAAGTGAGGTATTCCACATTTTTACATTTTTGTTGAGCCCTGCACTGCTGGAGAGCAATCAGCTCCGGCTGGACCAGGGCACTGCCAGCACATCCTCGCAGGCTGAGGCTGTGCTGTGCTGCCTTGCTTGCTGCCCTGCAAGGGGAAAGGCAGACATAAAGAGAGATCAAGTGCCTCAAGCCCAGGCTACGCTCCCCAGCCCATGGTCGGTGCTGGCTCTGCCCAGCCACAGCACAACTGCCGGGCACCCCTGTATGGCCAGGGGGATATCTGGGTAGCAGGCAAGGGAGGAAGCTGGCAATACAGGGAGGTGATGGAGGTGTCACCGGGAGTGACAAGAGAAAGGCACCAGTCCTAGTGCCCATGTGAGCATCTGTATGGGGCCCAGGACAGGATGGAGCTGTGTGGGGCACAAGAGGCAGGTGGGGATGGGATGTGCTGTGGGACATTGGAGAGGTGTTGCAGGCCACACCGGGCCACGGCTAGCACGGTGTGCAGTGCTGGGGGACACCAGTGCTGCCCTGCGCTGGGTGGGCTCTGTGTGAGGCTGTGTGAAGGCTGGGCTACTCCAGGAGCTTGCTGTAGGCAGAATGAGAGGATAAGGCATGGAGGGAGAGTAATGCTCCATGTGCTGTGCACAGCTGCAGCAGGTTCCAGAGAAATACCATGCTTGCAGCCAAGCATATCTTAACAAGGCCGAAAGACAGGCGGGAGCACTGGCCCTGTGCTGCTCGGAAACCCTGGCCGCATTCTGGATGCTCTGCAGGACCCTGAGCCTCAGCCTCCCTCTCTCTTCAAGACCAAGGAGCTGATTGCTGTCAGAAACACATCCCATATGCAATAGCAGGATGTGTTCACGCAGTCATTATCTCCTCATCGCAAAGGATTTCCCTTTGGAGAATGGGGTCCTACAGGATAGAACAGGAAAGCTACAGGCCAAAAAACACTCTGACCATGCAGCTGGTTTATCCAGGAAGGGGATGGGTTGCCTGGTCCACCCACCAATACCAATACAGAGATGCATTCTGAGAACAACCACCCCTTAGTCTTACAAGGATGGAATCAGACTCAGGGGTAGTAGCAGTGATTAGGTCTTCAACAGAGAACATAATGAACCATAGAAACAATTCACCATGTCTTCCTTCTCACTGCTGATCTGGCTGGGTCTGTGAGTGGGAACATCTGGACTCTTGAAGCCAGAGCTTCAGGGTCACCACACTCCCTGCCTCACAGAGCACCTTCTGGAGTCCCAACATGGGCAGAGAGTGCTGGGCTCTGGCATCAAAGCTGTCCGAGGACATGGCACAGAACATTTTCACCCAGTGTGGGGAGTTTCCCTGCACTTGTGCTTTGTGAGCCCTTCTGTTCTTGGCGTATGGGGTTGCAGCTGCACGTACTGTAGTCTTGGGCAGAAACAGAGCATGCACTTTGCCTCTGCACATTGTGCCTGGCATATCCATGGTGATCCTGCAAGCTTGTGCTGTGTCCTGTGCAGATGAGGTGACCCCACATCTTTGTCCACATCTCATATCTGCATGCTGACCCTGCAAGCTCATGCAGGTGTATTGTTCCCGGCTGCGGCCTTCTCCTTCTCTTCTTTCTCCTCTCACATAGCTCCTCCTGGGAACAGCCGGTATTGATCCTGAAGGATGTTCAAAGAAGTCAGAGGTGAGGGTGCTGTAGGGGCTCCATTCAGGCTCAGCGCTCTGACTTCTGCTCTCACATATTCAAGCAGCAGGCCTTGCACAACCCCGAATGGAGTGTTTCCTGGGCTGTCCCACAGACAGCTTGACCCCATTTCCCTCTTATTTCTCAGGCAAATATCAGGAGCCTCGTAAGTAAGCTACAATAAAACCAGCTGTTGATCCAAGATTTGGGGTGGGCACTAAATACAGAGCCTGGGGCTGCCCTGCATTAGCCTCTAGCAAAGTTCCTAGAAAAATATCCAGACTTGGTTTAAAAATTTCCAGGAGTGGTGAATTCACCACAGGCCTTGATGAGTGCTTTTGGTGGTTAATGATCCTCACAGCTAAAAATGTGCACCACATCCCAGACTGCGTGTGCTGTGCAGTCTGTAGCCGGGGGTCCCAGCTATTCATACAATCTAGAGGGAGGTGTCTGCCATACCTAGTGGCTGATCAAACCCTGTGCTGCCTCTCAGAGGAGTCCCCAGGAGGCATCACTCCAGCCACAGCGGCTGCGGGATCTGCGCTGCCTTCGGAGCTTGCGTCAGGCCCTGCTGAGCGTGGGCTGGCCGCAGGTGGGCAGCCAGCCCCATCCCACGGAAGGCACGCACAGGGCATCAGCGGTCCGCAGGCACTGCCTGCTTGCAGGTAGGAGAGCTTGGGCTGGGGTCTGCACCAGTAGCCCCACGCCCTCTCCACACCATGGCAGAGACGCTAAGCAAACTGTCCAGCCACCCCACACTGAGCCAATGCAGTTAGCTGCTCCTTCAGGTGTTTTGTTGTTCCTGTGGCTTTTCTCTGGGCACTAGTTTAGCACCACCCCTCCAAGTGAGACTAGGACCAGACACAAGTCTCCAGTAGTGGTTGCACCAGTGCTGGTGTGGTGGTGACGTGACCTCTCGTGGACCCTGTGTGGGCTTGGACAGGCAGGGCCTGTGTTGGAGCGTTGGTCCACAGACAGTCCCACAGCAGGATCGGGAGGTGGAGTGCCGGACACGTGAACAGGGAACTTTTCTGAGGATGCCTTGCCCTGGCTCTGCAGCTAGGTTTGCCTCTGATACCAGACTGCTGGCTCCATGAGGCAGTCTTGCAGGGAGATGGCTCTGGGTACCAGGGAGCAGCCAGGCAGATGGTGCTGTACTGCATAATGGTGAGAGCTGATCTGTTTCTCCCCTCTTCTCAAAATCTGACCCAGCTCTTGTGGCAGAAAGCTGGATTTCCAGATAGCTTCCCCTGTGGGTATCTATCTTAGAATGGTGACTGTCAGAAGGTGGTTTAGGTGGGGAAGTGAGGCTGTTCTGGAAGCACCAGAGCCCTTGGCCCCAGTAGCCTAAGGAAAATATCTTTGCTGCAGAGCTTGTTGCTGTACAGTGTGCAGCTGACAGGCATTTTAGAGCACTTTCAGAGTGATAAGCAGTTCATTTTGAAGGAAAGAAGTTATTAATTTGCCACACAAATATTAATTTTCCTATTCCAGTCACTGTGGCAGCTTATCAGTTTCAGGTGCATTTTCATCTGCAGTGGTAGAGAACGCTACCAGCTAAAACCCAGGCATGGCACCCAACTCAAGTGTATCGGTACAGGGCTATTACCCCAGTAATAATATCCAGCATGGAGCCGTGAGTAACCTGAGCACAGGTAGGTTTCAGCAATGCCAGTGAGGTCAGATTTGTACTCTCAAATGAGCGGCTCCACAGCAAAGGGAGCTGGGGCAGGAGGGAGGGAGGTTGTTGAGCTGGGGGGAGGCAGGTGGGTCCAATTTCTGGCCGGGCTGCTGTCATGGCACCTGTGGCTCAGAGTGCTCCGCAGCTGGAGCAGGGAAGGGGGATCCTGCTTCATGGCGCTTCTTCTGGCAGCTGCTGCAGGAGCAAATACTCTCTACAGGGAGCGTGGTGCTCATTGTAGATGTGCTCTCGGCTTCTCCTCTCAGACATCCCCTTAGACCGCAGGCGGCAGGGCAGGAGAGCTGGTGAGGGTGTTGCAGGTGCTGCCTGCCCTCCCTGGAGGCCATGGGTGGCTGGGCCGGAGAACGGGCAAGGGGCTCTCTCCCGTGCTGCCGCCTCTCCCTGGGGTGCAGAGCGTATGTCTGGGGGGAGGGAGGACCCACCTCCACCTGGTTTTCTTCCCTGGCCTGGCCCATCCGTTCCCTGTGCTCTCTCTCGTCCTTCCTCCATCTCTGACGAAAGGCTGAGTGGTTCAGGTTAGGGGCCCTGCCCAAAGGAAAGAGCTGTTTGCAGCCCCCAGCTGGGCCCTTTCCTTGGCGCGCGTGCGGCGTTCCTGTGCTTCTCGCTCACGGGAGCCGAGGCCCCAGCGCTGCTGCTGGGAGGAGCTGTGGCTGACGAGGCCTGAACTCCACTTCACCCGGGCCTGGCCCAGCTGCCTCCCTCCTGGCTCCGGCCTCCAGCTTTGTTCTCTGCGCGGAGCTCCCAGCTGCTGGACCAGCCATGGGCAGTGATGCTGGGGTCAAGAGCTGTTTTCCCCTGACCTGAGCTCTGCAGGGAGCCCACGGAGGAACTGGGGCCTTGCAAGCAGGCAGCAGTTTTAATCCTCCTGCTGCATCTGTAACTGCTAATGCAGTTCACGTGCCCCAGGCTCTGGTGGACCCTGGCCGTCACAGGGCAATGCCACCCGCAGTCGTCACCAGGACTGCCTGGCACAGAGCTCCAAGAGCAGGACCGAGCCACCGTCATGGTGAAAAGGGGGCTGTTTTCCTTCCTGTCTTGTCTTAAGCATCTTTGCAGAAAAGAAGGAGCAGAGGGCCAGGGGCAGCTGCTGCGAAAGCACGGGTTGTCCCCGGCTGGCCAGTCTAGCTGGGTGCAAGGGGGATGCTGGGCTGCTAGATCCTTGGCATCTGTATGAGGCTTGGCCTTTCTGCACACCCTCTCCGTGTGGCCTTTCCCTTTGCTAAGGCAAGTCCGTTGACCAGGGTCATGGATGTCGCCCCAGGAGTGCAAGAAGGGAGGTATCGCCTGAAACAAGGCACCTATGGTGGTGCAGGAACCCCTGGCAAGAAAGCATGGTTCAGCTCTTGCGAGTCTGCAATGCTGTGCTCCCCCAACTCTGTGTCCCCTCATGGGGACTGGGCCAGCATCAGCTGATCCGGGGGTCCCCCGCAGCTGCGTGCAGCACTGGCCGGGGCACTGTCTGCAGCCAGTGAGCCCCTGGGCAGCCCTGTCCTCTTGCAGGGAGGGCTGCAGAGGAAGTGGTGGCTTGTCCCAACAGGAGTCTCAGGGCTGAGGTGGTAACTGTCAGTCTGCTTTGCTATGGCCAGCTCTGAGGACTGTGCAGTGGTTGTGGGGCACGGAGCAGAGGGCAGCACTGGGTTGTGGTGGTGATGCGCTGGCTCTGGCTGGTAGTCTTCTCTGTGATGCTGGCCCTGCTCATGTAGTGCCTTCCCTCGCCAGGTGACAGCCACAGATGCAGACAGCGGCACGTTTGGCTCCCTTTCCTACTCCATTGGTTCTGGCATCGGCAGCGTTGTCCCCACGCAGTTCAGCATCGACAAGCACACGGGGCAGCTGTGCACTGTGCAGCCTCTGGATCGTGATGAGGGCACGTCTGCCTATGATTTCACCATCACTGCTGTTGATGGGGTGAGTGCTGGAGAGGCTGCAGGGATGCAATGCTGCTGATGCAGCACTGTGCGGGGGATACTGTTGTCCTTGCCCCTGCTCTTTGCACCATCTCTGATCTGATCCTTCCACAGGGTGGCCTGAACTCCATGGTGTATGTGAAGGTTTTTCTGGAGGACATAAATGACAACCGGCCAGTGTTTTACCCCCTGGAGTATGCTGCCAGCATCAGCACACAGAGCATGCCAGGTACAGCTGTGCTGCGTGTTACAGCCCACGACAAGGATGAGGGGCTGAATGGGAAAGTGGCCTACCGCATTGTCCTGGGAAACTCACCCCCTCTCTTCTCCCTCAACAAGGACACAGGTGAGCAAGAGCTCAGGGGGTAGCCAGAGTAGGCAGCAATCAGAGCACTGGGATGCAGGCAGGTGTAAAAGCCAGCATGAGGGTGACTGCTTGGCCATCGCAGCAGTGCAGTCTGACACCAGAATATATCTGTTCCTCTGCCTGCCACATCTTCCCTGCCTCGGCTTCTTGAGCCTCTGGCAGCCCCTTCCCAGACTCAGTCTCTGACCTCTTGTCTCTGCTCCCTGCTCTGTTCCTCTTTTGTCCCATCTTCCTACCTCTCCCTCATTCGCCATCGTGACTCACTGCACCTTTCCTCCTGCGTGCTGCTTGCTTTACCCCATCAGGCTGTATCCTGCGTAGTTTCTTGTCTCTGCCCAGTTCCCTCCTCTCCCCTGCTCAGTTTACTCTCATTGCCTACAACTCTGTCGCACCTTTCTCATTAGCTGCATCTGCTCTGCCTTGCTTTGGCCACCTAAGCCAGAGCAGTTTCTTCTGGGGAGGTGAGTGCATGGGCGTGTGGTGCCAGGGGCTCTCAGCGGGACAGGAAGGTGTCCTGTGCTGAGCACAGGCATCACGGTCTCTCCACACTGGTCCCCAAGTTCCCAGAATGTGACTGGGATGAGACAGGCCTACCAGCCATCCTAATGCAGCAACACCTCCTTTGTAGGGCCTGTTGAGGATGGTCCTTTGTTCTACATTTCCTCCAACAGCCTCCCCATGGCCTTGATCCCACCTGCTGTGTCATGACCCTCACCCTGTGCCCCACGTTGGAAGCCCTCTTCCCTCTCCCAAGACCTGTGGTCTGGCTCGTTTCCCCCAGCCCTAACCACTGCTTAGCTCAGGGTGGGGCTTAAGGTTGATAAAGGAGGGTTTGGGGAGGCTTTCCCAGGAGGGTTCCTCTTCTCTACTCATGTTCTTCCATGGCAAGTTCCCCTCTGCGACGCACATTGCTTGCTGCACCCTTAGGTCTTTCTTTTCAAGCTTATTGTTTGGCCTGTTCCCTTGGTGCCAAATGACAGGCAGGGGTGCAGGCACAAAGCCCTCTGAACTGCTTTCTTCCCTAGGTGTCATCTCCCTCTCATGGTCCCTGAGTGGTAAAGCAAACACCCTGGTGCAACTGGTGATCTCCGCACAAGATGGTGGGGGCCTACAGGCACAGCCAAATGCCCGGGTGAACATCAGCATCGTGGAGGGCACGGTCTCACCCCCTGTCTTTGAGCAAGCTCAGTACTTCTTCACAGTGCCTGAGGACATGCTGCAGGGTGCCAGTGTCGGGGCTGTCCGGGCCCAGAACCCTCCAGGTACGGGCTTGTCCCTTTTGTATGCAGTCCCTTTCTCTGTCCCTGCATCATCTTGAAGGTCCAGTACCACACTTCCTCACAGAGCAACCCTGTTCTGGGAGCCCCAAACACACACAGAGGCACACACATCCAAATGTGGACCCATGCGATTGTCAGTCAACTCAGTGCATGCTCTCACACATGTACATACACACATGTGTACACACACACTTGTGCACATGCATCTGTGCATACATGCACATGTACACAGTGCTACTGTACACCTTCCGACCGGAGTCTGCTGCAGATAGCACTGCCCAACCCTGCTGCTGTCTGCGGGTGGCTGAGGAGGTGAGCCGGGTACACAAATCATTCTTCCTGTCTTCATTTCCTTGTCCACAGGTCATGCAGATGACATCTTTTATTCCATCTCCTCGGGGGATCCTCATGGCTACTTTTCTATCGACTCTGCCTCTGGGCAGCTCCGCACCAGCCTGCCTCTTGATCATGAGTCCCAGGCGGTTCTCATTCTGGATGTCCAGGCCCGAAGTGGTTCACCTCCTGCCTACAGCAACACACGTGTGAAAATCTCTGTGTCAGATGTGAACGACAATGTGCCAGTGTTCCCAGCCCCCTCTGACTCCATTCTGCTGCCAGAGGCCACAGAACCTGGGACTACAGTGTACACTTTGCAGGCCGAGGACCGTGACAGCGGTGCAAATGGACAGGTGAATTTTGAGCTGGTGTCAGGAGGTGATGGCACCTTCAGTGTGGAGCGCTCATCGGGGGCAGTGCGACTGATCGGGGCCCTGCAGTATGAAGCCAGCACAGCCTACAGACTGGCCATTGTGGCCCGAGACAGTGGCATTCCCCAGCTCAGCTCCACGTTCACGCTGCTGGTCCATGTGCAAGCCGAGCACGACAATGGGCCCATCTTTGACACGCTCACCTACCGCGTGGAGGTGCAGGAAGGTGTGCCTGTCTCCACCCGCTTCCTGCAGGTGCGGGCCCTGGCACGCGATGCAGAATCTATGACCCTTACCTACCACTTGCGTGCAGATGGGGATGCTGCCAGCTTTGGCATCATGCCTGAGAGTGGCTGGCTGTATGTCAAAAGCGCACTGGACCGGGAGACGCGGGACCTGTATGTGCTCACGGTGCTGGCCTCAGCAGGAGGCAGTGGTGCAGGGGGGGAAGCCCGGAAAACAGGCACCAGCACTGTACGGATCAGCATCACTGATGAGAATGACAACAGCCCCCGGCTGAGTGAGGAGCGTTACTTCTTCACTGTTCCTGAGAATCAGGCTCCTGGTAGCAGTGTGGGGAGGGTGATGGCAAGTGACCGGGATGCTGGGCAGAACAGCCGGCTCACCTACCGCCTGCTCCAGCACGATCCCAACTTTCTTATCCACACACAGACAGGTGAGAGACTTCCTTGCTTCCTAGGCTGGGGCTGGCTGGGGAGAAAGCCCAGGGCGGGTCAAAAGTGATGCGGGCTAGGCCAGTGCCACAACACCATGTTCATCTGCCCACCCCTGCGGTGCTACGCTCCCAGGAAACATACCTGAGCACAGGCTCTTCTCTAAAGCGGTTTTTGGGCTGACCCACTTCTCCCTCACAGGGGAGCTCAGCACCAAGCATAGCCTGGACCGGGAGCAGCAGTCCAGCTACCAGCTCCTGGTAATCGTGCAGGATGGGGGAGCACCACCACGCAGTGCCACAGGAACCATCTATGTCACTGTGCTCGACGAGAATGACAACGCTCCTGCTTTCCTTCACGTGGCCAGTGGTCAGGAGCTGCCCGTGCAGGTAGGGGCAGCAAGCTGGAGCCCTGGTGAGGCAGGCGTGTGGTAGCCTCTGGGTTTGGGGCAGGCGGTTCTGCAGGGGGGAAAGGGAGTGGGCAGGGGCACCCAGGAGAATTTCAGGGCGGGAGACAAGCAGGCACAAGCTGCATCCATGCAGCAGCCAGGGCAGTCTGATAAATCTGACTGAGATGCGGTAAGATGGGCACGTCCTTGGGAAATGCAGACATCTCTGTGCACAGAGCAGGTGAGGACTGCAGAGGGCTCTGAGACCGATAGGACTTGCCAGCAGGCAGAAGCTCTTGGATCACACATGCTGCAAGGCGGGAAGGAGAAAGGGAGCCCTAAACCTGACGCAGCAGAGCCAGCGGTAAAACAGTTGTGAGCAGGGAGGCACTGGGTGCCATTAACTTCTAGGTCTCAGGACTTTTGGTATAGCCACTTGGCTTTCTGGGAGGTCAAGAAAGCACTGCCCAGCTGGAATTTGCACTCACAAGGGTTTTCTGAGAATCTGGTATGGGTCCCAGCCCAGCTTTCCCTCTCCGTCTCAGCTGACTGAGTTATGTCTGTGCTGCTCAACAGAAGGCGGCGAGGACCAGCCCTCCACCCCAGCCCCAGACCATCTGCTCTGCTGTGGTCCCCGTGGAGTGGCACATGTGGTGAGGGCTCACTGGAGCCAGCTGAGTGGCGCTGGCAGCAATGGAGCAGGATGGGCAATCGAGGCCCTGTCCTCATCTCCTCCCCACAGAGTGGCGAGAACCTGTGACTGAAAGGATGTGCTTGCTCTGCATGCTGCTGCACTTCAGGCAGTGTGCTCAAAGCCACTCGCACTGTGCTGGGTTTAAAACATCATGGTGATGGCAACCTTTCCGTGTCACAAGTCCTGCCCGAGCCGCACACCAGAGGCAGGTCAGAGCAGGCAGGACTGTATTGGCAGGTCACTGCCGCACCTGGGTGGCCGTCAGCACAGGACCCTGGGGACACTCGACAACTCCAGTCAGGCCTTCCCTGTTCATTACTTTTTCCCTTCCTATTCCAGGCTGCAGCCGTCTCTTGCCCAGCCTGCCTCTCGTGTGTCAGCTGACACTCTGCTTGCAAAACTGTCTGTCAAGGCTTGGCCTGGATGAAGGCATCTCTCAGTGCCTGGTGGAGGCAGAGGAAGGCAAAGTTAGTCTGAGCAAGGCTCTGGCCCTTGGGTCACTCCTGCAGACCAGCGACCAGCCAGGCATGGCGTTGCTGAGACTGCGGCTGAACAGGGTCTGCAACATGGCATTGCTCATACTCTGTGTCTGCTGTCTGCTGTGTCCTGTCTCCTCTGTGGGGACACCCGCAACACACTCGCACAGCAGGGTCTGCCGTTGATTCCCGTGTTTGGGGGCATGAAATGCTGGTATTGTCCTGCTAGAGCTCGGGAGGTGTCTTCTCATACAAAGGTGGCACAAAAGCATATACAGCCTTCGGGAGACAGAGCAAGGCTGGGACAGATTTAGAGTCCTGAAGGCAGGTAAATGCTCTGACAGCTTTGAATGAACCAAATATTTGAACACTTTGGTTTGAAGCTCTCCTGCTAGAAACACTGGTGGAGAAGGGTGAAGCAGAGGAAGAGACCACTGTTAATCATGATCTAGGTGTAGAAGAAAGACTTGGAGGGAAAAGAAAAAACTGAATGATAAATGCAAAGCTCAGTGATTTATTGCAGAATTGCTTAGTGACGTATTCATATCAACGTTCATTAGACAAAGCAGAGGGAGGTTGCTGTATCAGCACCTTGCTTTGAGCATCAACTAGAGGGGTATATCCCACTGTAGCGTTGCGAGATGAGCTTGTCAGGCACAGTGTAACACGCTGGCAGGACCAGGTGGTGTTCACACAAGACCTGCAGTAGTAGTGGATCCTGCTGGGGAATGATCGCTAGGAAAGGGAGAGGGAGTAAAGGGAAGGAAGAAGTGGTCTGTTTCCACAGAGGAGGGATGTCACTGATGGGTGCCTAGGACTGGTGCTGGTATCCTTGTGATTTAGCATTTTCATATATCCTCCAGAAGAAGTGATTGTTGATGTTACTGGTATATTCATAGTAATAAAGGTGAAGGCTCCTTGTGAAGAACTGTGGAAGGATCTTGGTTTACTGTTCTATTAGGAAAGAAGATGGGAGATGAAATTCGCTGTTGCTAACTGGAAAGTGATACACATGGCAAAGAGGAATATGAATTTCACTGACACAGTGGTGGGCTCTGAACTGGCTACTTCAGTTTAGGGAGAAGATGGGGGCATCGCTGTGAATGCTTTGTGAAAATGTCAGCTCAGGGCTCAGCTGCAGTCAAAAAGGCAAATCAAATGCTGAGTGTTACTAGAAAAGGAACAGCAAATGAAAGAAAACATCATTACCCTACATCTCAAATTCTGCACACGCTCTCTGCTCTGCCTCCATTCCACTAAATAAGCAGTAGTGCTAGAAAAGGTTCAGAAAAGGGTGTTAATGTGATCTCCAGTAGATAATGGTTTCCATGCAGAAAGAAAATACTTCTTTGGCATGGAAGAAACTGCAGGAATATAACAGAGGTGTGCAGTGAATGGCACAGAGAAAATCATGGGGAAATTAGACGTTGCTTTTTTCACAATACAAGACCTAGGCAGCTTCATAAGAAATGACCAGGCAGCAGGTTTTAAATAAACAAAGGCAGTGCTTTTTCATGCAGAACATAATTAAATTGTGAAATCATTGCCAAAAGTTGCATGGGTTCAAAATTAGATGAATTCATGGAAAGAAAAAAATCCATCAAAGGCTGTTGAACAAAAATATGATCTGTGGCTCAGGAAGTGACTTAGCCACAGACTGCTGGAAGCTGGGAGGGTTTCACAGGAGGATTATTCCATACGTACCCTATTTTTTGCATCTTCTCTATGTATCCACTGCCAGCCACCATTAGAGCTATGTCAGTGGTTGAGATGGCTTTCTGATCTCTGGACCAAGCTGGTATTTGCAACAACCTTCTTTGGAGGGTGGACATCTAACCTGGACAAGCCTGCCTGGTAGCAATTTTACTAAGGCTGAGTTTTTTTGCAGAGGCAAAACCACTTCTATTGCTGTTTATTCCTCTGTTTGTGCATCTAAAATGGCATTTGTACATGGAGCCTGTGTGGGTGCTGCTCATTTAATTCCTCTGCTGAGTCACTGCTTGCCTCAGATGGAGTTTGATTCCTTGTGGAAGAGAAGTGTGACCATGCACGCGAAGTGGGAGCCCCATGTATCCTGGTTGAGGGCAATTAGGGACAGCACTGGGGGGCAGGCCCGGCCCCAGCCATTACAGAGGAGAGGTTGGAAGGGGCTTCCTAAGCACAGCCCCACTCAGAGGTGTCCACGCAGACACTCCTTTACGTAAACAGCCAAGCTATATTTAGAAGGCCTTCTGCCTCCATCACTGCTGTGAAATGCCGTTCCAGATTCCTTGATCTGGTAGTTAGAAACCATCTCTTAATTTCCAGCCTAAACTAATTTCTGACCACTTTATACTCATTTGTTCTTGTGCCAATATTGTGTTTTTGCTTAAATAACTCTTCTCTCTCCTTGGAGTTTCCCTCCCCTCTTCCCAGTGTTTACAGAGTGCAGTCACATCACTGCTTGGCCTGGCTAAACAAGCCCAGCTCCTCTCGTCTCCCCTCCCCGAGCGCCACCAACGTGGTGCCAGCAGCTTGTGCAACAGCATTAACACTTGCCTTCTCTCAGGAGCTTGCAGCCTCTTTCCTTGGATTCTTGCTCAGATTCCCCTTGTCTTTTTCATAAATGCATTAAAGTGGGACCACACAGAGATCCACACAGCTGGATCTGTGAGGATGATTTGTGCTGTGGGATGTGCTGATAGGATGTGAATTTGAAGTCTGTAGCCTCAAGATGTGAATTTGATGTCTTCTGGTGTGGAAGGGACTGCAGAGTCTGTGCCAAGTGGGGCTCCACCGGTGAGGTGTGGGTATGTGCAAGGAGTCTGTGTTGGAGGAGAGACAGGTCTGCCGGCAGGCATGGGTTGTTTGCTGAGAGTACTCCCAAAAACTGACAGGTGGTGAGGGGCAGTAATGAGGATGTGTGCATTTCCATAACTATCCAGGAAAGGTGCTTGTGTGCAATGCTGTTACCTGTGGTCTCTGTCAGGAAGCTGGTAACTCACCTCAGAATGTGGGGTTAGTTGAGCATGTGCATAATTAATGTCTCAATGGTACTGTGGTGCACTGGCATAAAATGGTGGTCTTAAGTGCCTACAGACAGGCAGTCAGCAGTGCGAACTAGGAACAAAGGAGAGAAGGGAAAAGCCCTAGGAGTCCAGGTGTCTGAGCCCAGGAAGAACTGCCAGCTGCATTTCCAGAGATCGCAAACCTCCCTGGGCTGGCTGGTGGGAACTGAGGAAGTCACCTTCCATTGCCACAGTGACTGGCCTCTGAGCCTGCCAGTGCTCACACCTTTGCATTTGCAGTTGAAGGGTTCTGTTGCGGGCAGAGAGAAACAAGACTGTCGTGGAACCCTGGATTTTCCTAGCTGTAGAGGCTTTGGATGTAACATGGGTGAAATAGTGTCCTCCCATCACCCTGCAGCTCACTGCTGCAGCACACCCCAACGCTGCTAAGCTGGTTGTCAAACAGGGCAGAATGGGAGGAGAGCTGGCAAGGCAGAAACTCCTGTTTGCCACCTTTGCTGCGGCCTTCTCCCTGTTGTCCAGCTTCAGACACAGCCTGTGGGTCTTGTCGCGGGGTCGGTGCCTTGGGTGAGGTTAAGGGCTGGTGTAGAAAGGTGCAGATCCTGTGCCGTGCTTGGGGGTTTGTGGGAGTAGTCTGAAGGGTACGCTGTGCCACTCAGCTGCTCCCTGGGCTGTGCTGCAGGTGCTGGAAGAGAAGCCATCGGGACTTCTAGTCGCCTCCCTGCAGGCCAAGGACCCTGACGAGGGTGAGAATGGGACCATCATCTACTCACTGATAGGTATGAGCTGCAGAACTGACTAACTGAGGCTGCTCCCTGCATTGCAGCCATCATCCTTGTGGGCAGATGGGTGCCCTCTGCCCAAGCCCTGCCACACTGCGCTCCCTTCTCCATCCCAACCTGCCCCCTGCCCTCCCTCCTGTCTGCCTCTCTCTGCAGCTTTTCACCTTCTTTCTGCAGGAGCCTGGGCAGAGCGTTTCACACTGCACATGGCTACTGGAGAGCTGCGGACTGCCACAGTTCTACGCCGGTCTGATCGTGCTGAGTACATCTTCACTGTGACAGCCAGTGACCGGGGCACGGTGCCTCGCAGTACGTCAGCCATCATTCGCATTCAGGTATCCAGCATGCCAACTCCTCTTGTCCCTGCGCCATCTACCCCTCGGTCACCTCTTGGAGGACAGCATCCAGATACTTGGCAGCCTTACTCCCCACCTATTCACCCTCCATTGCCTTCATCCCAGGGCACCCTCTGCCCTTGCTCGGCTGTTGATCTGGCCCTAAAATCTGTGTGGAGAACCTGGGATGGGAAGGGACAGGTCTATCTGCCACTGTGCATGTTGTCATTTGTAAAGTGGTCAACAGCATTAATAGTAAGCAATTCTGTCTTTGCCAGACTTGGACAGCCAACTCTGTCCTAGATACGCTGTTGCAGAGAAGCCCTTAGAGGTCCCCTGCACAGAGACATTAATTCTTCCCAGCATCTACTTGAAAACAGTAGATGTTCCAGACATTCAGGGTGTTCTTCACATCTGTATAACTTTGGCACTCACTGTCTGATGTCTTGGCCCAGGCAGCCAAGTCCTTTCTCTATTGTCAGTAATGAGCTTCCTTTTACAGCAGAGACTCTGGTTTCCCCCCAGTCAAGGCACTTTCACAATACACCATTTCACATCTTCCTGTCCCTGTTCTTGCAGTTCCCAAGGCCATTTGACTCTCCTTGTTTGATGTTCTCTGTGCTGGCAGTGCCCTTTAACATTTTCAGCAAGTTTGTAACGTACTCAGCTTTGTTTTGCCCTTGTACCTATCAAAAGTAAATGTCAGCAGCAAGAGCCATCTCTGCAGAGGCCTGCTAATCACTCTTCTTGAGCCAGTCAATCTTTTAGTCCTTTTCATCACACAATCATACTCATACTATGCCTTTCCCCAGTTTAATGGGTGATCTTCCATGTGCTATTGCATCAGAGCCCAGCTAAAACCCAGGCAAGTAAGGTACACGGTGTTTCCTCTGTCCTTGAGGAGAGAAGCACTGGTTTAGCCTGGCACATCTGCCTTGAGCCATTCCACAATACGTTTTATATCATTTCCTTTTTATGCCATGTCTGTAACTGTTGTTGTCATTAAAGTTTTTCTACAGGCTTCAAAGTGTTGAGGGCAGGCTGGCAGGCTGGTTGTCCCTGAAGTGCTTCTTTGCATCCCTAAAACGTAGCTATTTGCTTGACAGTCACTAGTTTTGATACCCCTCTGGGCTGACAGTTTTGCTGTATTCTCTTTTTCCCCTGCTCCTTGACATGAGCGCACTGAGTTCTTCAATGTGTTTTCCCTTCAGAGAACACTATGGCTTTTCATGCAGCCTCGCTCTCATCCACAGGTGCACCTCATCCCCAAATTAACTTCAGTATCTTTAATAAAAGCAGTGATGGTATTTATTTATCTTTGGGTCATACTGGGTTATCTGTCTTCTCTGTACCTCTCATCTGGATGAGTGTTACCTCTCTTCTTGCCCACTCTTGCTTAGGTTCTGCAGGATTGTTTCTGCTGACGTCTGTTGCCTTTGCAGTATCTAACGGAATCACAGACTCACAGAATGGTTGAGGCAGGAAGGGACTTCTGGAGGTCATCTTGTCCAACCACCCTGCTCAAGCAGGGCCACCCAGAGTCAGTTGCCCAGGTCCATGTCCAGGTGACTTTCGACTGTCTCCAAGGATGGAGACTCCACCACATCCCTGGGCAATCTGTGCCAGTGCTTGGTCTCCCTTACAGTGAAAAGCGTTTCCTGATGTTCAGAGGGAACTTCCTGTGTTTCAGCTTGTGCCCATCGTGTCTGGTCCCGGCACTGGGCACCACTGGGAAGAACCTGGCTCCATTCTCTTTGCACCCTCCCTTCAGGTATTGATATACTTCGGCGCCTTCTCTGGCCAGTCAGCAGCTCTGTCTGTCCTCACCTACCCTAGCTCCCCAGGTGAAGCTCATCTTTCACCCTGTCAAACCTGTGCCTATACTCAGTATGTTTTTCAGGTTGCTGCTCATCTGTTAGGTCACAAGAGCTGCGACACCTGCTCTCTGCAGGCCCCATGTCCCCCTCTCTGCTGGCTCCCTGATAGCACCTCCTGGCACACAGCAGCCTGGCGCTTACCCTCACTACTGCCTCTCCTTACAGGTGCTGCCATCCTCCCGCGTGCTGCCACGGCCTGATGCCACTGTGCTGACCCTGCACCCTCTTGAAGGGGTCAAGCCGGGGTCTGTGATCGGCTCAGTGGCACCCCCAGATGCCCCTGCACGAGGACAGCTGACCTACACAGTGGTAGGAGGTGGTGGGGATGGCACCTTTGTGGTTGACAGTGTGACAGGGGAGATTTACGCTGCCCGGGAGTTGGACTATGAAGCTGGGGCACGGCACGTGCTTCAGGTGAGTGCTGAGGACACGCAGCATGGCTATCCCTCCAGCCGACTGGTGCTGGTACAGATCCACGTGCAGGACTGCAATGACCAGGCGCCCACCTTCCCTGAAGACCCCATCACCATTGTGGTGCCCGAAAACGCCCAGGCTGGCTCGTCCATCTTCACCTTCCAGGCGCTGGACGGGGATGGTGTGGGTCCCAATAGCCAGGTGCGCTACGCCCTGCTGCACCAGGAGCCCCCCGGGGCTCCCTTCCAGCTTGACAGCCGCTCGGGGCTGCTGACCCTTCGCCACGGGCTTGACCGGGAGGCTGCTGCCTCCTTCCTCTTGGTGGTGGAGGCCACGGACCAGGCCCGCAATGTCAGCCAGCGCCGCTCAGCAGCTGTCACAGCCCGTGTGTTTGTGACTGATGAGAATGACAACGTGCCCGTGTTCCTCTCACCTGCTGCTGTCAGCATCATGGAGGACCAGCCGACGGGGTTCGTGGCGCTGCATGTGGTGGCCCAGGACAACGATTTGGGAGAGAATGGGCGTGTGAGCTACTCGTTGCGAGCAGGCAACAGTGATGGCCGCTTCCACCTTAACCCCAGCACTGGTGAGGGCCCAGGAGGATGCAGGGTGGGTGGCAGGGACGCTGGGAATGTGGAGGCTGAGGAGGGTGCAGGGATACATGGGGATGTAGCATGGTGCACCGGAGGAGGGTGTGGGCTGAGGAACCCGGAGGAGGGAGATTTGTGGGGTACAGAGAGCATAACACCTGGTTGGCATAGTACTGCTGTCTCTCTTGAGACCTGTCTGTCGCTGGCTCGCCCCAGTGCCTGCAGCCTTGCAGTAACTCTGTCCTGGGAACAGTCGGCCCTGGTGCTGTGCGGTCCCAGCTCGCCCCTCTCTCTGTGTCTGCAGGCGCGCTCTCCATTGTGCGGGCCCTGAACCGGGAGGAGGTGGTGCAGCACAACCTGACCGTGGTGGCCATGGATCATGGTTTCCCACGCCGTTCCGCCACACAGCTACTGTCCGTGCTGGTGCTGGATGTCAATGATGAGGCTCCCACTTTTGAGAAACCTGAGTATGAAGCACACATCATGGAGAACTTGCCAGCTGGCAGCCCTGTGCTGCAGGTGCTAGCCACGGACCGGGACCTGGGTGAGGATGCAGGGCAAGGGTGAGCTGCCCTGTTTGGTCGGGGGCCCTTCTGGACATGTGGCACCCAGGACTGGGTGCACTCTGCTCCCTTCCACCTGATTTGGAGAGCCTGGCTGGCCATGGAGGGAAGGATCACCACCTGGCCTGGAGACGAGGGATGGGCTGAATCCTGGGAGAAGCTGAGAATGAGAACAGGGACTGTGATTCCCTCTGCTCCCCAAGACGATGGCCTTTGTTCCTTGGAACTTCCTTGGCCCACCTTCCCTTCCACAAGCTGGGCTGGGCTGGGACCTCCTTCCACCCCACATCTCTGCCCCAGCTTTACTTGCCAGGGAGTGAGATCTTCCTCTCCCACAGCCTGTGTGACCCCTGGGTGGGAGGCCTGGGAGGAGGGAGGTGCAGAGCTGTGAGCCAGATGAGAGGCTTCTGGGCTGCCCTCAAACCATGTTCCCCCCTGCAGGTGCCAATGGGCAGGTGTCCTATGGGACTCTCTCTGGGGGGCCATTCTCCATCCACCCACAGACGGGGCTTATTGTCACCACACATGCCCTGGACCGTGAGGAGCAGGAGCAACACGTGCTGATGGGTAAGGCGGTGCTGGTGCATGAGAGGGCTGCGGCAAGCGTGGCGGGTGGAGAGCACAGGAGAGGCAGATGGGTGCTCCCCACCACTGGGGTAGGGCAGGTCTGCAGGGAGGGCAGGCCATGGGAAGTGATGGGGGTTTGTGGGGCAGGCAGGGTTGTTGGGTGGTTTGAGCATGCAGGAATGCCAGTGAGCCCATGCCTGGCTGCCCCTGTGTGTGTCTGGGCATTTGCATATGACAGCCTTGATGGTAGCTCCCAGTCAGCAGGGTAGCCTGCAGTGCTCGTGCTGTGTTCCTGCAGTCTATGCACGGGATGGTGGTCTGCCCCCCAACCTCTCCAAGACAACTGTACGGATAACAGTAGGGGATGAGAATGACCACGCACCACACCTAGAGAGTGAGTCCTGCTCTGTGGAGGTCCCTGAGAACCAAAGCCGCGTGGCACTCTACACCCTGCGGGCCACTGATCCTGACGGAGGCGAGAACGGGCGCTTGGAATACCACGTGGCAGGTGAGGTGTACAGGGAGCTCTGTAGCTTCTTCCTCAGCAGTAGGTAAGGGCTGTTCACCCTGGGTTGCCCATGGCTCTGGGAAGCATCAGCTGTGACAGTTCCTGTTCCACTTCAGTTCTCTCCTGCTCCAAAGCACATGTAGCTGCTGCCACCTCTCAGCCCTCTAGTTTCTCTGCCCCCGGTAAAGAGCACCCCAAGATCTGGACAGGTTGCACTTCCTCATTCCCCAGGCTCTGGTCTGGTTCCCCAGGCTTGGACTAGTTCCCTACCTCTCTTGGCTGCTCTGACCTGTTGAATTTACAGGTTGTGAAGTGAGATCTCTTTGCTGTTGCCATGCCATGCATCATCTGGGGGCTTCCTGTGACAGCAGCACCGGCCTGTAAGCTGTTGGAGCCAGTTCTTGCACACACACACACACAGACAAACAGAGCTGGATCAAGGAGGTTCAGTCCCACTGGGGCCTTACAGAGAACAGCTCACTCTACCCTCCCTGCCAGGCCACACTGGGATGGACTTCATGCTGTCTTCTCTGGGCAGCATAGGGCAGGTCCTTCCTTGTACCAGTTGTAGTCATGCTGTCTTGTTATTCCCTCTCTTCTTTTCCAGATGGAGACCCTGGGCAGGATTTCAGCTTAGACCCAGTCTCTGGTGTCCTCTCCACTGCACGTGCCCTTGACCGGGAGCAAGTTGCTTCCTACAGCCTCACAGTGGTGGTGCAAGACCACGGCACCCCCCCGCGCAGTGCCATCATGTCAGTGAATGTGCGGGTGTTGGACCTAAATGACAACGCACCTGGTTTTGCTCAAGCCACGTATGTGGTAGAGGTGCCAGAGGACTTGCCTGTTGGCGCCCTGGTGCTGCAGCTGGTGGCTGAGGACCCTGATGAGGGCACCAATGGGCAGGTCTCCTACTACCTGGGCAATGAGTCACTTGGCATGTTCCAGGTCGAGCCGCAGAGTGGGCGCATCAGAAGTGCCCAGGCGCTGGACCGGGAACGCCACCCCAGTTACAGCTTCCTGGCCAAGGCTGTGGATTCGGCACCATGGGAGCCCAAGAGCGCAGCTGTGCGTGTCACTGTCACGGTGCGAGATGTTAATGACCATGCCCCTGCCTTCCTGCACAGCCCACTCACTGTCAACTTGTCCCGCCACACACCACTGAAGCAGGTCGTGGCCACCATGAGGGCAGAGGACAGGGATGCAGGTGCCAATGCTTCCATCCTTTATCGCCTTGCCACCCCCAACTCTGCCTTCGCAATCAACTCCTACACAGGGGATATCCAGCTGATGCAGCCCCTGAGCTCGCTCAGCCAGCGCCAGCGGACACTCTTCATCCTGGCCACAGACCTGGGGCAACCGGCACTCTCCTCTACTGGTGTGGTGGTGATCCATTTGCAGGAAGAGCCCTACCAGGGGCTGCGCTTTCCCCGGAGCACGAGTGATGTGGCCCTGCCAGAAAATGCTGCCCCAGGTATCAGCTAGGCAGAGTGACCAGCAAGTGCTGGGATGAAATGGGACAGGACGGGACAGGAGGGAAGGTGGGTGTTGGGCTGGCAAAGCTGTGGGAAACTCAAACCAGGTAGCAATGCAGGGTCTTGGGAAGCCCCATTATGCTTTGGGTAGACCCAAGGGACTGCAGGGTCTGGCTGGTGCACAGGCTGTTCAGGGTGGTAGTTCCTGTGGGTTTGCCCCAGGGTGTTCAGATTACTGTAGGCAGTCAACAGGGGCCCAGTTGTTCCTGGAAGATCTACCCAGGAGTCACAGTGAGACCATAGAGGAGCCATGGACAGGCCCCACGAATCCTAGCTCCCAGCCCAAAGTTACCATTAGATCTCACTTCCTCTGGCAGCAGTGTCCTGAGGCTGAGCTGTGTTCCTGTGGTACAGCACGTGCTGCCCACACGCCACCCCGACCCTCTCTGCCACCTGCCCCGAGACTGCTGCCCCTTCACACTGTTCCACTCTCTTC
The DNA here is from genome assembly GCA_003993805.1 of Himantopus leucocephalus. Classification (NCBI taxonomy): domain Eukaryota; kingdom Metazoa; phylum Chordata; class Aves; order Charadriiformes; family Recurvirostridae; genus Himantopus; species Himantopus leucocephalus. The sequence continues at coordinate 174,041,501 of RSEF01000001.1, read as the reverse complement.
CAGGCACTGCTGTGGCAAGCATCCAAGCTATGCACACAGGGGGCTCTTCTGGGCGCATCACGTACAGCATCGTCAGCGGCAACGAGAAGAATGCTTTCCTTATCCAGCCCAGTTCAGGTACAGCACCAAGACCACCTGGGGAAGCCGTAAGTGGGAGGGCACCTGTGCTCTGCCACTGCCTGCTCAGCTATCACAAGGCTCAGAGTCCCCCAAGAGGGGAACAGCTACTGTGGACTGGAACACAGTCCACACCTCTGTACCAGTAAATTAAATAATGTTAGTATTTGGACATGGACACTAATCTGTCATTGTCCAGAGGTTGTTAGCACAGCTCCCAGCACAATTTTGGTCCCTCCTAACTGGACCTTTCCCCAAAAACTCCTAGGCCCAGTTCAGGATTTAGCAGAGGCCAGGACCATTGCTAAGACACAATTTGGGTGCAGCCCGTTCCTTACATGGCAAGTTCAGCCAAATGACACATCCTGTGTTGGGGCCTCAGAGCCAGGCACCCAGACTGCTGCGCTTTGTTCTCTGGTGTGCACGTAGCTACTGTGACTGCAGCATTGCTGTGGATTTGTGGCTGTCTCTGTGCAGTCCCCAAAGGTGACAGTAAATGGGGAACCACTCACTGTCCAGCAGGCATTCTAAGGGATCCCTCCCGCTGCACCACTGTTCCCTGAGCAGTCAGCAAGTGCTGACCGTTTCAGTGGTGCCTGTGGGTGGCTGATTGCCCAGGCAGAGCAGTGAGGCAGGTTGCAGGGTGCTGCCCAGTGACACTGGGCAAACTGGTATTGTTTGCCCCACATGCTTCAAAGGGCAGCCTTTGAAGGGCTGTGCATCCCTTCGCATCAGGGAAAGCCTGGCTGAGATAGGGTGAGGAGTGCCTTGCTGTGAGGTTGGTGCTTGCCCTGTAGTTTGGAAGAGGCTGGGATATCACAGCCCCCAGTATCAATACAGGCAGGGGATAAAGGGGTGGAGAGCAGGCCTGCTGAGGAGGACTTGAGGGGACTAGTGGATGAAAAGCTGGCCACGAGCTGGCAATGTGCATTGGCAGCCCAGCAAGCCTCCGGCATCCCAGGCTGCATCCCCAGCAGCCTGGCCAGCAGGGCGAGGGGGGGGATTGTGCCCCTCTGCTGCGCTCTGGGGAGACCCCCCTGCAGTGCTGCCTCCAGCTCAGGGGGTCCCAACAGCAGAAGGACACGGAGCTGTTGGAGCGGGGCCGGAGGAGGCCCCGGAGATGCTGCGAGGGCTGGAGCCCCTCTGCTGGGAGGGCAGGCTGGGAGAGTTGGGGGTGTTCAGCCTGGAGAAGGGCAGGCTCTGGGAAGACCTTACTGTGGCCTTTCAGTACTTAAAGGAAGCTCATAAGGAAGATGGGGACAGGATTTTTAGCAGGGTCTGTTGCGATAGGACAAGGGGTAATGGCTTTAAACTGAAAGAGAGTAGATTTAGACTAGATATAAGGAAGAAGTTTTTTACGCTGAGGGTGGTGAAACACTGGCCCAGGTTGCCCAGAGAGGTGGCCCGATGCCTCATCCCTGGAAACATTCAAGGTCAGGTTGGACGGGGCTCTGAGCATCCTGATCTACTTGAAGATGTCTCTGCTTATTGCAGGGGAAGTTGGACTAGCTGACCTTTAAAGGTCCCTTCCAACACAAACTATTCTATGATTTTATGGTTCTATGTTACGAGAAAGTCAGTCCTTATAGCACAAACATCAAGCTGGAGCTTCTTGTTAAAACCCTGTTCTCTTGTGCCTGCTAGATGGTTGGTTTTGTGACAGGATCCCAGGCTGACAGAGATCTTTCTGACATTGTGTTTGTGCCCTCTGAAACCCATGGCCACTGTCCAGGTCCTTGTGAGCCACCCATGGTATGGCACAGCGTGCAATCCATTGGCACCGTGATTAAGTACTGGCCACTGCAAGTTGCCCGTGGGCATGGCTGCAAATGCTCAGCCATGCACAAGTATCTGTCTGAAATCACAGTGCCCACAGCAGCTCACTGTCACCACGCATCCTCTCAGATGCCATACAGGCTGCTCAGCCTGGTGTCACTGCGAGCCACTCACTGTGCTGTGCTGCTGCTGCAAGCAAACCACAGCGTGGGCACTGAGAGCACTGTGGAGAGGCCAGAGCAGCACAACGTATGTCATGAAGAGTGTCCCAACCCCCACTGGGGCATTGCCCCACTGAACCCTGAGGACCCTGAGCTGCAGCTGCGGGTTTCCTGCTGCAGCCTTGCATCGTGGTGATCAGGCCCAGTCAGCATGGGTTTGCGAAAGGCAGGTCA
>RSEF01000001.1:174021585-174039113 GCA_003993805.1 Himantopus leucocephalus | reverse complement strand
GTTAATGGTTGGACTTGAGGATCTTGAAGGTCCCTTCCAACCTCAACAATATTATGATTCTATGATTCTATGATCATGGCAGCCAGCCAGCACTGTCCTGAGCTGCCCCCGCAGGACTGCCTGCACCCTGGCTGTCCCAGGGGGCCTGATGCCACCTTGCAACAAAGCCATGTGCATAGCCTGACTGCAATTCCTCTGTCACCTGGTGCATGCCAGCACCCAAACAGACTAACCAGCAACCCCAAACTGAGCTCAGGAGTTTGTACTGTGTAGTCCCTGAAACCCAGAGTCAATGGGCAAGTGTACTAAAACCCCAGTCAGGCTCACAGAGGTCTTTGACTGTGAAGAGCTGCTGTGTCCAGGGCTCCCCTGCACGCTCTCAGTCCCCAGGGTTGCTGCCGTTGAAGGAGAAGCCTTCGCACACCTGAAGCTGCTCTTCAGAAGTGAGCATTTGATAGCTATGGAGCAGGGCCAAAGCCGCTATGTCCATGAAGGAGGGGCTAATGGCATGGCACCCTGGACAATTCTGTCTGCTCCCTGAGCCAGCACCCAGGTCTCTGAGCCAGCAGTCACCATGCTCCTATGTGTGCACAGGTGTCTCACCTGAAGCCTACCTACATGGCTGCCATTAGAGCCTGGGGGTGAAAGCAACCCTGAATGGCTCCCAGGCTGCCCGTGGGGCTGCCAGAGCTGTGCCTTGTCCCGTCTGTCCCATTCAGAGCCAGGCTGTGTGAGAACAGCAGCTGCTCCTATCTGCCCTGTGGTCTGCCCCTGAACAGACCTGGTGCTGCACTGCACCACTGCAGCAGCTCACAACTGAACCCCTGTGCCAACAACACAGCTGGAACAGACCTCACCGAGCTCTTCTCCTCCCCCTTGCTTTTCCACCCAGGTCTTCAGCCAGACCCTGCACGCAGGGACCGTGCTCCCCAGTGGGGGAGGCTGAGACCTGTGAGGTCAGTCATGCAGAGAGGTCCCCTCTCCCTGCTGTCCTGGGTACTATAAGCAGGGCTCTGCTACACCGTGTGTGGCTGTGACACTGGTCTGCACGGCAAGCTGCCATGCTGCTGTGCTGCAGCAAGGCCTGACGGCATCACAGAATCACAAATCTCCCCCTGTGATCCTTGTCCCTTTGCATCCCTTCATCTTGTCTCTGCTCAAGCCATGTGTGCCAGTGGTTCTCAGAACACCCTGGACGTGTCCTGGCTCCACCTCCACTGCACCTTGGTTGCTGTGGCGGTGCCACTTCATTTCAATGAGGCAACATTTCCCTTGGTCAAATCACCCAGAATACATGATTTTTCCCTTAAAACATGTCCCTCCTTGAGTCCCATTTGTCTGTCTGTGAGACACTGCCCTGCTTTCTCCCAGGGCAAGGGGCTGCATGCTGCAACGGGATACAGGGTGCTGGAGCACCACAGTGAGGGAGGCCAAGGGAGGCTGGCACCGTGCTGCTTTCCTGCCCTCTGCCAGCTGCCAAGCAGCGTCACACTGGGCCCCTGTCCTTCAGCTGTGCTGTGACAGTGGGCCAGTGCATGGGCACCAGTGCATGACTACCCTCAGACATCCCTAGGCGTAACTCCTCTCCAGGGAGGACCACAGGTGATGTCCACAGGAGCTGTGCGAGAGAGATGCATTTCAGAGCATACTAAAGTGCCTGCTGCGGACACGACCAGAGCAGGGGAATGTCATGGGAGCATCCTCAGCCCCATACTGTGGCACCTCAGGCTCTGCTGCTTCTGTCCCAGGCAGGAACAACGCTTCAGAAGGCAAACTGCTGCTTACTGCTTTCCTTGTATTTTGTCTGGGCCAAGCCAGCCCTGGAGGCAGGGCCTGGTCTGGCAGTCAAATGGTGCCAGAGGGGCAAGGGAGCACAGCCGGCTCCCAGCCCTTGGGTTGCAGGAGGTGAGGACACAGCTGTTCGCCAAACCAGGCCACCATGCTTGTAGCTGTAATCTGTGTTTTCCATTCCTGCACATATGGCCTGGTTTCAGCTATGTGCATTGGAACTCATCGTGCAAAGCTGGCAGCAGAGCTCTTACACAGAAGCTAAGCTTGTCCAAGGCCACATAGCTGTTCTAGATGCCTGATACTGCATCCCTATCGCCTGACCAGTTCACCTGGTGGTTGCATGTAGATGCTGAAACAGGCTGCAAAGAGAGTGAGGCTTGGAGCTTGATGAGCCTGTGTAGCAGTATGGGGCTCGACATGGAGCAGTTCTTGTTTAAACTGGCCATGCATCAGATGGTGTCTCCACAGTGGGAGGACTATTGCATGCTTTAATGTAAGCAGAAGCTGTCTGTACTGAGCAAGGTGCAGGATTTATCACCCAGGGCAGCTCACTGGGACCAATGAGAAGGCTGACAGTTTGGAGAGGGCTCAGAAGAGCTCAGGTAGTTTGTTCTATCTATTTGAGAATGGAAGGATGAGCAGAGGGGTGGACTGAGTGCAAGGGAACAAAAGAGAAGATGAGGGCTGGATGTGCTGGTGCATCACTCACCCCCTCTTCACCCATCCCATCCTGCTCTTTCCCTGCTGCCAGGTGCCATCTCAGTTCAGGACTCCAGCAGCCTGGATTTCGAGGCCAGTCCCCGCCTGCGCCTTGTGGTCCAGGCAGAGACAGCAGCTTCCTTCGGCTTTATGGCCATAAACCTTAACCTGCAAGATGTGAATGACAACTTGCCACGCTTCCAGCTGGAGAACTACGTGGCATTCATCTGGGAGTCACAGAGCTATGACTCGCCAGTCATCCAGGTATCACCGGTGGCTCAAACAGGGACATCTGGGCCGCTGGGCTGCCTCTCNGGGGGGGGCTGTGCCATGGGCCTGGCGCTGGCACCTACGGATAGCTCTAGCCTTGGAGGACTGTGATTTGCAGGGCTCCACAACTGCACTGCTGAATCTCTCATGTGGCTTTGCAGGTCCTGGCAGATGATCTGGACCAGGGAGCGAATGGGCAGGTGACTTATGCCATCAACCAGTCCCTGCCAATGACAGGCTTGTACCACATCGATCCTCAGACTGGCACTATCACTACTGCTGCCATCCTGGACAGGGAGATTTGGTCCCAGACCCGGTGAGTGGAGCCAGACTAACTTGTGCCACAGATATGAGGGGGGCATAGCTGCGGAGCAGCATCTCCAAGGCTGCGGAGGATACTCTGCTACTTGGTGCCACCCAAAGCTGTCTCAGCTTTGTCTGTAAAATGTTTTTGCCAAACAGCAGGAACTTAGGCTTAGTGTTAACATGGGGAGGAAATGGTATCGAAGGCATGACAGATGGCCATGAGATGAGCTAGTGCTCTGTTCAGCCTGGTCTCTGCAAATCTGAGAAGATTGTGAGGGGGGCAGGGGACTCTCTTCACTGGCTGCATCCATTACCTTTCCTGCCTGCTTAATTCAGACCACATATGCTCAGTTCCTTCCCACTCCCATGCACTGCACCCTTCTGCCCTGCCACACACGCTCCAGGTGCTGATGCACTGCCCTGACCCTGCTTGCAAGTCCTCCTGCATTCAGCCCAGGTCCTCTGTGCCCCTCACCACGTGCACACACTCTAGACATCATCCAGCCACACGTATATAGGATAATGGCAAACACTACACACAATGAATTTAAGTCTTCCCCTACCATTTTACACATGCATGGTTCAGATGCCACCCCACCCAGGCTATGTTCTCTCCCCTGTATGCGTGCTCCAATAGCTACATGTCTCTCTCCCCTCTTCCCAGGCATGGGGAGGCCTAGGGCATTCATTCCATTCACATGCCCATCACCATTCCACAAAGAGGCTCCGTGCATTCCCCAACACCCAGATATGCTCCAAATGCCTGTCTCCCTGCACCCCACCACATGCTCTGCCTGCATCATCTCCCACACGCATTCCAGACACCTGCCCCTTGCACAGACTGAAAATGCTATGGGTGCATCCACTACCTCCCCTTGCAAACGCCTCCAACCATGCATGCGTCTTTTGTCCCACATGCCCATGCCAGGGCTGTGCATGAATCCACTGCCCACCACGTGTTCCAAACACTTGTGCCCACATTCACTGCCTGCTCGTATGTTCCAGGTGCTGGACACAAACCCACTGCCCTCCAAACACGCACCTCAAATGTGCATCCATCTGCTGCCCTGCCCCACCATACTCTCAATGCACACACATCCACTGCCCCACACATGCACTCCAGATGCTCTGCACATGTCCATTGCCCCAGACACTCCAGATGCTGTGCACAGTTCCACTGCCACATGTACACACTCCGACCCTGTGCACACATGCAGTACCCCCCGACATGTTCCAGATGCTGTGCATGCATGCATGCATTGCTCCCTCACACATATGGCCACATGTCTGTGAACCTTGTGCTGTGCCCTTGTGCTTGCCCACAGTTTGGTGGTAACAGCAATGGACAGAGGGACTCCGCCTCTTGTTGGCTCTGCCACGCTGACCGTTGTGGTGATGGACATCAATGACAATAGCCCCACCATCCCGTTTCCCTGGGAGGTGCGGGTCCCAGAGAGTAAGTGCAGCTCAGCCCCATGAGGTAACGCGTCACCGATGGCAAGAGCTGAGGCGCGATGGGCACCTGTGGGTTGGGGAGAAGCCCCCAGAGAGGTCTGTCCATTCCCTTGCCAAGGGCTGGCTTCTGCTGACCCACTGGCTAAGCTCCCCCAGAGCTCTTGGGCACCGCCTGGTCCGTGATGGCCTGGGGCTGGGGATTGTACGGCCCTTGTGCTGCAGCTGTGTCCTGAGGGAACCAGCTGAATTCCCAACTCATCCCTGGCCCCTGCCCGCACTGCAGGGGCTCTGGCTGCACACACCTGCCCTGCCTGCTCTCCGTCCTCGGCCTGTGTGCCCTGTGCCAGCCTTGACCTGCCCTGCCTACCTCCCAAGACCTTCCCCTTCACCCCTGGCATCTCCCCCTTGTCCCCAGTGCTCAGGCTCTGGACTGAGCTGGTTTCCCACCATGTGAGCCAGGTCTTCTCCAAGGAGGTGGGGTGCTTGCTCATGCCTCGCCTCTCCACAGACACGCTCCTGGGCACCCAGATAGCCCAGCTGACCGGGAACGATGTGGACTCAGGCCCTGTGCTCTCCTACACTCTCATGCTGGATGGTGATGCCATGGGCACGTTCAGCGTGCTGCGGTATGGGGGACACATTGCCCTGACAGGGCCACTGGACTATGAGCAGCGCAGCCACTACACCCTCACCCTGCGTGCCTCTGACACTCGCCATGAGACCGAGGCCAACCTCACCGTCGTTGTGGAGGATGTGAATGACAATGCACCGACTTTCAGCCAGGGCTTCTATCAGGTACTGTGCACACAGGTGTGACAGGCAGTGTGGGCCGTCCTGCACGAGCCACTCTGCTGCTCCTGCCTGGCTCACCCGGCCTTACGAAGCACAGATAGCCCCGTGAGGATGGGTCTGAGCTCCCATCCGCATCCTCACACCCCTTGTGCTGTCTCTGTGGCCTGGACAGGAGGATGAAACCAGGCACGTAGCACTGGGATCAGCAGCTGCGGGTCTGCACAGCTGCATGCAGGCGGTACATGCTGGAATAGGTGGAACAGTGGGAAGACCAGAAGTGGTGGGAGATGGGTCACAACCCGGACAAGTGTTTCTGGCAGGACCTGGCCTGGGGCCCCATAGGCAGATCGCAGGATGAAAGCTGACTTGTGCAATGTGCTGCATCTCTGGGGCAGATGCAAGAAGCTGGGAAGCCACAGAAATGCTTGAAGGTTGTGAGAGCGCAGACCAGTGGAACTGTCTGTTTGTACGTGCTGTTTCACATACCAGAAAGACAAGAGCTGTTTTGATTTGTGTAAAATATTTTTTGTGGAGAAAATATCAGCTATTAAAGAGTTCTTCAGAATAGCAGAACAAAGTAAAGGAACTGGTTGCTGAAGCTAGCTGGGAGTCACACTAGCAAGGCGAGGTGCTGTGCATGTGGGACGGGCCCCCTCACTGTGCCAGCCATGGCCCTGGTGCAGAGGTGGGGAAGGCCCTGGCTAGCTATGAGCTGGGCCACCTTGGCTGTTGCTGCCCTGGCCAGCCCCAGACCTTCTCCCAGCCCTGCTGGCTGGCTGCAGGCAAAGGGGGGTCAGGCTCCCGCATGGGGGACCCGGTGCTGACTGGGGCTTCCTTCTCTTCCAGGTGACATTGCCGGAGCACACACCTGCAGGCAGCATCATTCTCACCGTGAGTGCAACCGACCCAGACTCAGGGAGCAACGGGGATGTCACCTTCCACCTGGCCGTGCCCAGCCCTGACATCGCCATCGACCCCAGCAATGGTGCGTGGGGCTGGCTGCTGTGTGGGGTCCATCTTGTGGGTTGCTCTGACAGTGCCTGCAGAGGAAGGTGCCCCCAGGCTGGCCCAGGCTCAGCCCCTTACCAGGTCACTATCTGGGGTGGCCACTAGTGTTCCCACCGCAGCCTGTTCCTCCAGCCAATAACCCTAACACCCTTCCCAGCTCCCTGTTGGTCCCCATGCTGACTCTGGCTTTCTGCCCTCACAGGAACCCTCTTCACCATCCGGCGGGTGGAATTTGATGCCAACCGGCCCACCCTGGACCTGGTGGTGGAGGCCCGCGACTGTGGCTCTCCCAGCCTCTCATCCTGGGCCACAGTGCAGCTCCAGGTGCTGGATGTGAATGACCACAGCCCCAGCTTCTATGTGCCACGCTACAATGCCAGTGTCCCCGAGGACCTGCGCCCAGGAACCACCGTGCTGACACTAGAGGCAGGTGATGCCGACCTCTCCCGGGAGAATGCTGGCTTTGACTACACCATTGTCAGTGGCAATGGTGGCAACGCCTTCCAGGTGGAGAGCCGGGTGGCCTGGGCAGGGGGGCACCTCCGCACACAGGGTGCCTTGGTGCTTGTGGAGCACTTGGACTTTGAAGCCATCCCAGTCTACAACCTCACTGTGGCAGCCTCAGACCGGGGCCTGCCGCAGCGCAGCGCCACAGTGCCTGTGCTCATCACTGTGCAGGATGTCAATGACAACCCACCCGTGTTCACCCGAGCCGAGTACCGCACCGCGGTGAGTGAGAGCGCACCCCCTGGCACAGAGCTGCTGCGCGTGGTGGCCCATGATGCTGACTCAGGGCCCCGCGGCCATGTTCACTACACCATCAGCTCAGGTGACCAGCACGGGCTCTTCCAGCTTCACGAGAGCACGGGGGCCCTCTGCCTGGCACGGCCCCTGGACCGGGAGGCCCAGGCGCTGCATGCACTCGTGGTGCAGGCCACGGATGTGCCAGGCGGGCACTTTGCGCTGGTACCTGTAGCCATCGAGGTGAAGGATGTCAACGATAACAAGCCGTACTTCCCAGTGGAGGTGCTGAGTGCCAGCATGCGGGAGAACCTCCCTCCTGGCACACTGGTCACTACACTGCGTGCCATCGATGCAGACACCGGTGTCTTCGGGGAACTGCGGTACACAGTGCTGGAGCAGCCAGTGGGGGAACCCGGCATGGCGGAGGGCCGGGATGCCTTCGCTGTCAACAGCAGCTCTGGGGAGCTGCGCTCCCGACTTACCTTTGACTATGAACGAGCCAAAGCCTTCCAGCTCCTAGTGAGGGCCACTGATGCTGGCAACGCCTCTGCCACGGTGACCGTGCGGGTGCTGGTGACAGGGGAGGACGAATATGATCCCATCTTCCTGAGCCCCTCCTTCAACTTTGAGGTCCCTGAGGGTGCCCACAAAGGGCAGAGCATCGGGCGGGTGCTGGCAACAGATGAGGATGAGGGGGCTGACGGTGTCGTACTGTACTCTCTGGCAAAGCCCTCGCCGTACTTTGCCATCAACCAAACCACAGGCACCATCTACCTGCGTGTGGACAGCCAGCCCCAGGCCGGGGCCGGGCGTGCCAAGAGGGAGCCACGTGAGATGAGCCTGGAGGTGCAGGCGCGCAGCCCCCTGCCCGCCTCCCGCTCGGCCTCTGCGCAGGTCATCATCGACGTCACACACACCTCCTTCGGCCTGGCTCCGGACCTCAACCTGCTGCTGGTGGCTGTGGCTGCCTCGCTGGGGGTTGTGGTGGTGCTGGCTGCCGTGGCCATTGTGCTGGCACTGGTCCGCTCTCGTCACCGCCGGGGCCACGAGAAGCCGGAGACGGATGGGCCGCTGGGTCGCGTGCAGAGCGGCTCCCTGCAGAAGCTCGGCCGTGAGGAGCCGACGCTTCCCGGGGGTGAGCACATTTACCACCAGGCCCTGCCGGGGTATGGGGGCGAGCCGGCAGGGCCCTACACACGGGGCGGCTCGCTGGACCCCTCGCACTCCAGCGGCCGAGGCTCCGCCGAAGCTGCTGAGGACGATGAGATCCGGATGATCAACGAGTACCCGCGCGTGGCCAGCATCACGGCCTCCATGCAGGAGCACATCTCTGCCCGTGGCCCTGACTCTGGCATCCAGCAAGACGCCGACCAGCTCTCTGACATCTCCTGTGAGCCGGCTGCCCTGGAGAGCACCCAGTGGTTCAAGAGCAAGAAGGGCTCTGGGCTGCTGCTGCCAGGGCCGCCCCCGCAGCTGTACCGTGAAGATGGAGGAGGCAGCGCCTTCCTCGGCGTGCGCTGTGGCCTCAGTGTCTCCTCCCAGCCTCAGGACTATGCCTTCCCAGAGGATGGCAAGCCCTCTGTGGAGGGCTCGCTCACCGCCATCGTGGCCAGTGACGAAGAGCTCCGCGGCAGCTACAACTGGGATTACCTGCTGAACTGGTGCCCCCAATTCCAGCCGCTGGCCAGCGTCTTCACAGAGATTGCCCGCCTCAAGGATGAGAGCTCCCTGCGCAAGCCCTTCCCGACCAAGCCCAAGGCAGAGCCCAAGCCCCGCATCGACCCCCCACCCCTCATCACCTCAGTGGCCCACCCGGGTGCCAAGTCTGTGCCCCCCAAGCCGCCACCAGGCAGGACCTTCCTGCACCCATCCTCCCTGCGCCGCTCACCCATCAGCCACGAGGGCTCCATCTCGTCCTCTGCCATGTCACCCAGCTTCTCCCCTTCGCTGTCCCCGCTGGCTGCCCGCTCCCCCGTGGTCTCGCCCTTTGGCATCTCACAGGGGCCTTCTGCTTCCGCCATCAGTGCTGAGCACTCGCTGGAGCCCCCCGAGGAGGCCGAGCTCAGGATTTAGACCTGAGCCCATGGACTCCTCCACCCCACCCCGCAGCCGTGGGGTCAGGAGCGGGGCCAAGCCCAGGGCTGCTCTGCATGGGTGCTAATCCTGCTCTCCCAGCACCTTGCCTGGCCTGGGGCCCCCATGAGCTGTGGGTTCCTGTGTCCTTTGGGGCTGTTGGCTCCCATCACTCCCTGTGGTCTGGCAGATTCAGTGCTGGTTTTGATGCCCTGTGGACTGCTGATCCTAGTGCCAGCACCCCAGGGCGATGGTTCCTTGTACTGCTCACGGTGTCTCAGATCGGCGCCTGGCAGGATGGTGCTTCACGGTACTCTGTGCTCTGAGACAGGCTGGGAGCAGATGGGTACTCCCTGCTCTGCTGGGCCGGGGGACTGCAGACTGCAGACCCTGCCCTTCCCTGGCCACTTGCCCAAGGCACACAGCAGCTTGGGTGCAGCAGGACACTGAGCCATCCCCACTGGCCCCTTCCCCGCAGGAGCCCACAGCGCTGGGGAGGAATGCTGCCAGGGCAGGGATGCAGTGCTCGGCAGGCACAGCCACAGCAGCCTGCCGATCTGTCCATGCTGCCTGCGGGGACGGGGATGGCTGAACCTGCTTCCCAATAGCGAGGGGAGACCCATCCCAGGCCAAGCTGGAGTGGGAGGAGAAGGCAGTGCCCGCTTTCTGCTTGCCTATCCATGGCTGGTGGGGGTGAAGGGGATCCTTTGGGGGTCTTTCAAGCCCTTCTGCCCCCCACCACTGCATGGGACCCTTTTAAGGGACCTCCTTCACAGAGCTGCTGGAGAGCCCTGTTCCTTGGGGCCTGGGCTGGGAGGCGGCTGCCCTGCTCAGCATGGGAGCCCCATTCCTGGAGAAGCTGCTCCCGGGGCCGGGTATCTCTCTGGGCTGTGGGCTGGCTGGAGCACCGGACACGGACACTGCCCGGGCACCAGGCAGGCTGTGCGGCAGGACTGGCAGGAGCAGCAGCATGAGAGCTGCAGCAGAGCTGACCCCGAGACGGCCTGGCCCCAGGGAAGGCAGCAATGTGGCCGCTCAGCAGCACAAGCCAGTGACCTCCTCCCACTCCATCTGCCCCCAGGCCTGGTGGCCAGCCTGCAGCTGCAGGAGAACAGGTGGGAGGGGGGTACCCCAAAACGCCATATGGCCTGAAGCTGGCATGGTGGCAGCCAGCATGTTATCTTACAGCCACAGGGTGGGACACTGGGCAGCTGGCCTCCCCCTGCGCCCTGCAGTGCAGTGTGCTCACCAGGGCAGTCTGGGCCACCAGGGACACCTCCAAAACGTGGGTAGGTGCCAGAACCCCCAGCCCTCTGCGCGGGGGCTGCTCTGCACCACTCCTTCACGCTATGTTGTGAGCATGGAATAGAGCCACACGTCAATGGGGCTGGTCCCCATCCTCACTCCAGCACCACTCAGCCGGCATCGCAGCTGGTGTCATGCTCACGCTGGAGTCAGCCCCCACCCAGTGCTTGCCCCGCAGCCCATGGCTGCTCGTGGTGAAGCAGGCACGCATCACGTGGCCCTGGGAGTGCAGTCCTCGGGACTGCTGTCGCGGCCCTGGATGCTCATGCAGTCGCTGTGACCCACACACAGACATGGATGCAGAGGCAGGGCCGGGAACAGGGCATGTGGAGCACCGCAGCAGCCCCAAATACACAGCCTGGGCATGAGCATGTTTGTGGTGTCAGGGAGGACACCCAGCCATCCGAGAAGGGGGTCTGGGGGAGTTTCCCTCCTATCACACTTTTGCTGCACCCACTCTGTAGCCTCAGCCCAAAGCACGTCAGCACCATGGCTGCAACTCCAGCTCCAAATGTTTTATCACAGCAGCCAACACCCATCACTTTTGCCCACTCCCTCCCCATCTCCCACTAAGAACTGCAGCCCCATCTCTGTCGTTGTCTCAGCCCTAATCCTCTCCTTTTGTGTGGCAGGTTCCAGCCCAGCCTGCACTGTGGGTGTCCTCGCACCGCGGGCACAGTGCTGCACCCTGGTCCCCACGACACACATGTCCCTGGGCACAGGGCAGCAACACAGGACAGGGCTCTGCAGCAGCAATGGTGTCACCAAGGAGGCTGCCAGGCCACACCTGCGCTGCCCAGGAACGACAGCGGACCCAAAGCGGCTCTGCGAGGGGAGGGTGGGTTCTGTCTCACTCAGCACAGGGACAGCCCGTGGAGGCTCTTGGGGCGGGCACCCCTCATCCCTTCTGTCCTGGCCGGGCTGTCCTGCTCACAGGCACGGTGCGGAGCATGCTGAGGGTGCCGTGTGCTCCCTGAGCCCTGTGCAGGCCAGGGTGGCCAAGCAGCCCTGCATGTTTGGGACAGGGGAACACGGATGGGTCACCCCCCCTGCACACCACGTAGAAGGGTCAGACACATGGCAGCCCCACTTCGGTCTGGAGGGACACAGCCATGGGCTGCTGAGCCCAGCCAGGAGCCAAGCCTCCAGTTATTTATTTTTACACATTGTACTACGATTCCTGTTTTCTACTTTGTACTTTTGTATCGTGTCTCGCTGAGCTGCATGTATTGGGCGCTGCTCATCGGCCTGCACACTGGGCCGTTCCAGCACAGCCTGGACCCAAGTGCCAACTTCTCAAAGAAATGCCTTAATAAACCACACTTGTTTGTACAGAGATGGACATCATCACTGCTGCTCTGGGCTTGCGTTGTGCTGCCACCACGGCCCCGCCGCGTGCAGGGGAGAAGCACCAGCAGGTCTGGCAGGTGGGAGACAGACCTGAGGCACCGTGGGGCTCAGATTGTGGCTTGGCTGCCGGCAACGTGCCATGAGCCACAGGCCCCCAGATAGGACCTGTGCCCTGCGCTTGGCTCTGGGCAGCTCCTTGGGTGGGAGAGCTGGGACTGGGGCATATGGGCTGTGCTGTGGCCAGTTCTGGCCCTGTGGCAGATGCTGCCAGCTCCAGGCAGCCCTGCTGCCTGCCCACAGCTGCCTCCTGGCCTTAGCAATAGGTCAGGCCAGCACATGAGGTGCAGCTATTTCAGCCTTTAGCACAGCAGAGGAAATCAAGAGCCTGAGCACAGCACTGCGGGCCTGGCCTGGGTGCCCCTGATTCCTCCAGCGGTGCATGGCGTGGCTGCGCACGTCCCAGCGTGGCTGCGCAAGTGGCCCTGGCTTGGCTGTTGTGCTGGCCGGGCCACCGGCACCTACGTGCATGACTACATCATGCAAGTCCCTTCTGCGAGAGGCTGCCGAGTCCGACAGGTGAAGCTGCCACAGTGCCATGGTCTAAGCAGTAGTGAGGTTGAGCAGGTTTTCCTGATAGGCACACACACAAACACAGGTGTACAAGACACATCTACACGTGTGCGCGCAGCTGGCCACACAGAGCAGCACAGACAGACACAAACAGCACCGGCAGCCTCATCCTGCTCCCCTCACTGGCTGATGAAGGTCTGTTAGCAGGAATATACACGCACAATGTGGAGCTCTCCGGTCGCTGGGCTTAGACACAGTCTGCCCAGTAGGTGCCCCCAGATTCCCAGTCTCCCCAGTTGCTGACACCTGGATGTGTTCCTGAGGCCACAGCCCCACTCCAGCTGCTACAGACCCACCCCGTTACAGACAGCAATGCACGCAGAGACACACACACTGCGGATCCCTGCGGTAACTGGGCTTAGAAAATCAGTCTACCCAGTAGCTTGTCTTTGGATGTCCTCACCCCCTGTTGGGTAATACACAGACAGAGACGCACAAGTGGTTCTCAGCTGATCTCTAAACCCTACAGTCTGTCCGGCAGTTGGCTAGGACTCCCCTGATCCCTCTGGGAGCCTTCTCCCCTGTGGTCCTGCCACACACACACACACACTCCCCTCCCTCCCAGGCCACTTCACCTACTCACTGTCTACTCCAGATTGCTATTTGCTAGCAATGGCACACTCGCTCACACACCGATACTCACCCTCTCTAGGTGCTGGCACCGTGGGCATGCTGGCCCTGTGACCCGTGATCTGACTCCACACGCATCTGACGCACACACATGCACACACAATAGAGTCCCCCTGACCCAGGAAAATAGTTAGAAATTGAGTTTAAGACAACGACAGGACAGGCTGTGCAGTCATAGAATCATAGAATCGTTAAGGTTGGAAGGGACCTTTCAGATCATCAAGTCCAACCATTAACCTAACCTGACAAAACCACATCTAAACCATAACCCCAAGTACCTTGTCTACCCTTTTTTTAAACACCTCCAGGGATGGCGACTCCACCACCTCCCTGGGCAGCCTATTCCAATGCTGAATAACCCTTTCAGTGAAAAAATTTTTTCTAATATCCAACCTAGTCATCAGATGCAGGATGTGGCCTGACAGATGTACTGACCATCAATCCATTTACATGTGACCAGCCACTTTTATCCCTTTTTCCCTTTTTTTTTTTCCTCACCAAACCACCTTGAACCCTCTTTCCTCACCTTTTAGTTCCTCTGCTAAACATCCCATAATAAGTCTTGCACAATCCTAAAGCGCTCTGCATTTTGCCTCTCATAACGTGTCCCATACTCCTAGGCAGTGCCCCTTCAGCCTGTGGCATGACTGGGGCAGCAGCTTCCATTCCCCCATTCTGGTGGGTGCCACCATCAGACCACGGGCTAGTGACAGCCTGGGCAGAGCTGGGTAAGGGTGTCCCCTTCTCTGGCCGGGTTGTTAGGCTTCCTCTGCCTGCCACTGTTTCTCTGTGCTATTTTATCACATAACCTAACACCTTCCAGCTCCCTGACCAGTAGCAGCATCAATGCCAGTGCACGCCGGGCACACTCTCTGCTCTGTGGCTGAGACCACTGGGGTCTTTGGCCAGTAGGAAGGACCTTGGTGATACTGTTCTCCCCTGGCATTGCCTGACCTCGGGTAATCCCGACTGTCCAGAGGAGGGGGCACACTTGCCTCCATCTGCAGGAACAGCACACAAGCACACCCGGGTGAGCAGAGCTCCACCCAGGACAGCTTGGCAGCTTCAGTGGATACTCAGGCTCTCTTGTCCCCTGCTTGCTGCACACCAGCTAGTCAGACTAGCAGCAGATGCTTGTTAGAGTAATTAGCCCTGTCAGGGCAATCTAATCTTTGCTGGCCAGACAGATCCAGGAAATAATCTCCTGCAAATCTCATCCCACTTAAAGTCCTGCCCAAAGCTGTAAGCAGCTGGACAGCTGGGTGGGCTGCAGCGCTCTGGCGGCGCACGCTGCCCAGCACCCCAGGCCCCCAGCCGATGTGCGTCAAGGCTGAGCAGTGGCGAGTCCCTCCAGGCTGCAGCTGCAGCTGCTGGGTCGGTGCCACGCAGGCTGGGGCGGCCGGCTGGGAACGGGGCCGCAGGGAACCGGGAATGGGAAGGTGGGGCACCCCATACACGGTGGGACAGGGTGAGGGCTGGGACACGGGAAGGGCTGCATGCCCGGGTGCAGGACGAGGAAGCAGCAAGGACTGCATGGCTGGGAGCGCAGTGCAGCAGACTAGGAACAACCAGAGGTGGCCTGGGTGCAGGGACGGCGCTCTGCCCTGCAGCTGCTCATTCCAGTGCCGTCAGGACCCCACACGCCTCCCTGCACATCCCCAGTCTTTGTTTCCTTGCAGCGTCCTGGGCAGGGGCAGCACCCAGGGCCACCTCCAGCTGGGCACACTGATGCTTTGGCACCACCCTCGCATTTAGGGCAGGTGACCCCCAGCCCTGGCAGGCAGCTACCTCTGCGTAGCTCAGAAGCCTTCCAGTGGCACAGCAGAAGGCTCTTCCCACCAGCAAGGCTGGGGGAACAGGGCTTGGCTGGCTGTGGGAGGATGCTGGGCTGTTCCCTCTAAACCTTCTCTGCTGCACTGGGCCCCGTATCCCCTGCCCCAGCCCCCACCATGCCCAGTCCTTTCCCCTGTGTTCCCCGGCCACTGGCTCCCCCCACACAGCTCCCCTGCTCGCCNCCCCCCCCCCCCCCGGCCCCGCAGGGTGCAACTGCACAGCTTTGGGCAGGCAACCAGCTCCAGCTGCTGCAAACCACACAGCGCCGCATGCATGGAAACTCTACATGTGCTTCTAATTGCAGGGGCCAGAAGTGCCCTCGGGCTTCGCACAGACACTCACGCTATGGGCAGCACCCACCAAGGAGCACTGGCGTCCCGCAAGGAACTGGGATGGAGCAGTGCGTTCCTACCATACACAAGAACTAGCCTCGAGGTGGCAGGGGAAGTACCTTGGAGGCCAGACAGGGGATTGGGTGAGCCTAAGGAACATGGGCTGGGTCCCAGCGCCAATGAGACGCTGAGTGGTGTTCTGTGAACAGGGAAGATGCTGGTTAAGCCCCACTGGGTGTGCTGGCTGCCCCCCTTCACTCAAAGGGAGTAGGGACAAGGGTCTGCAGCAGGCACTGCCCACCTGGGCATGTGGCATCTCCACCACTGAGCTGCATTCATGGCACAGCTGGAAAAGTGCTGCCAGCACAGCAGGGCCCAAAGCAGGAAGGGGAACAGCGGGACTGCTACAGCCCTGTCCTTTCCTAGGAAAGGAACTTCACCTACTCTGCAAAAATCTAAGCATCAGCCCACTTGTTTAGCAGTGCCTCGCGCTACTACTGAGGCAAGAGAGACCCTCTGGGCCTCTCTCCCCCTGGCAGCTGCTGCTCTGCACAGCCACAGCGCAGCTCCAGCGTGGGAGGCATGGCAGCTTGGGCCAGGCAGGTGGTTTTCCCATTGTCCGTCTCTTCCTGGCTTGGACTCCGCTCTGCAGAAGCAGGAAAGCAACTGGGAACTGCTGAAGCCATGGCACGCAGCATGTCTGCGCATGTGACCAGGCTGGGACAAGGACTAGGCTAGCTGAGCCAGCCTGGCCTGGGGCAGATGGGGTCACAGCACCCTCTGCCTCGCCAGCCACCTCCGAAACACTCCTTCCTTGGGGGTGTACTGCCCTTGGGCTCGTGGGCAGGGGGACAAGCTCCATGGTGTCTGAGGCACCGTTTCCAGAGCTCACTTCAGGAACGGCAAAACTTGTTTGAACTTTCCACAACCCCGAGATCTGAAAGTATCATAATACCACTTTTGTGATCCTAATTAGGAGAACTCCTAGTGTGGGAACAAATATCCAAGAGAACAAGCACAGGAAGCTGAGAGCCGGAGCTCAGCAACTCTGCGA
Source organism: Himantopus leucocephalus (assembly GCA_003993805.1). Lineage (NCBI taxonomy): Eukaryota > Metazoa > Chordata > Aves > Charadriiformes > Recurvirostridae > Himantopus > Himantopus leucocephalus. The sequence goes on along the minus strand of RSEF01000001.1, from coordinate 174,022,841 downwards.
GCCAAGTGGCTGCCTGTGACAGTGCCAGCTGGACAGCAGGCTGCACTGGTCGCTTGGCGGCACGGCGTGGACACAACTCCTGCCGCATGGCCCATCACCGCCTCACAGCCCACTCCCACGACCAAGTGACAACACATGCTCATAGTCCCCTGAGCCCCCCCGTGCTCCTGACTGACCAAGACTCCCCGTGCCCACAGCTTCCCCACGTCCCCGCACGCAGCCCCAGGTGGCTGCGGTGGGAACGCCAGCAGGGCCAGGCAATGGCAGCCCTGGACACGCAGGGTTACGCAGAGGTGCCCTGCCACCGACTCCATCCCTCCTGGCTCTTGCTGGACTCGCTGGTGCTGCCCAGCCTCTGGGCACAGAGGACAGCCCCGGCACTCACACCCCAGGCTGCAGCCCGCTCGTACAGCTTGCTGCCCGGAGCGCTGGGTGTGCACAGAGGAGCAGGCGCCAAGGGGAGCTCGGACCTTCCAGTCGCTGCCCTGCGGCCACCGCTCCAAGCAAGGCTCTAGCGAGCTGCAGCCTCGGGGAACAGGGACCTCCAGCCCTGCCCTCCGTGCGGGCCCTGAGCACCCCTCACCAGTGCCGGCTTCCCCCAGCAACATCCCATCGCTGCCGGGGTGCAGCGCAGGACCCTGCCCCTCCCCAGCTGGCCCCCAGCCCGGGCTCCTCAGCCCGGGCCCCACGGGACCCCCGGCCCTACACGGACCCCCTGCCAGCGCAGCAGCCGCGGCTGCATCTCCCGTCCGGGCCATCCCACCGGGCTGCCGCGGTAACAGCTCCGCAACGCTCTGGGAGGCGGCCGGGAGAGGGACGGGGCAGACCGGCAGCGGAGCAGCACGGACCGGACCGGACCGGACCGGACCGGTCGGCGCCGGTGCCGTGCACTCTCCGGGCCTCCGGCAAGCGGCGCTCCCCGCCGGGCCCGTCACCGGAGCCCGCCCCGGGCCTGGCGGCGCGGCCCCGTTGGCGAGTCACCGGGAGGATGGTGCCGGTGCCGGTGCCGGTGCCCTCGACCACAGCCGACAACCCCCGACACCCGAGCCGCCGGGACTGACGGGATAGGGCCCTGCCCACCACGTGACCGTCGCTTCGCCTTCCTCACGTGACCGGCAATCATGCGCCCACACACGTGATCGGGGCGCTGCGGCGGGAGGCGGCGGGATGGCGCGGGGGTAACGGGCACCGGGGGGGTCAGGCGGGGCTGCCCGGCCCGGGGGTGACGGGCACCGGGGGGCTCCGGCGGGGCTGCC
>RSEF01000001.1:173996057-174011927 GCA_003993805.1 Himantopus leucocephalus | reverse complement strand
AGTTGGGGGCGATGGTGTTGGGGGGTCCGGGAGAGGGTTGGGGGTGACGGGGGGGGCGGCGCTGGGGTTGGGGGTCCCGCGGGGGTGCGGGCACTGAGGCGGCGCTGCCCCAGGACCTCTCCAGCGCCTTCTTCCACCTCCTGGAGTTCGCCAAGACCGGCGCCCCCCGCCGCCGCCCCGCGCCCGGCCTGCGCCTGCGGCCCTGCCTCTACAAGCGCCGCTGAGGGCGGGGCCGGAGGCGGGGCCTCCCCCCGCCCCGCCCCGTCCCGTCCCCTCCCCAATAAAGCTGCTGTTTCCGCACGGCTTCGACTTCCGGGGGGGCGGGGCGAGGGGGCGGGGCGCGGCGGCGCCTGCGCAGTGTGCGCGGGGCCTGGGCGGCGCGGCGGCAGCGGTGGCGGTTCCTGCCGGGGATGTCGGGGCCGGGCGGGCCGGGCCCCGGCGGGGGGAAGCTGGACATCAACCGCGCCGGCGTGGCCGAGCTGGAGGGAGCGCTCAGCGGCATCGGTCGCCGCCGCGCCCGCGGCATCGTGCGGAAGAGAGAGGTGCGGGCGGGGGCGGCCCGGTGCCGCGGCCGGGCCGGGGCGGGGGCGGCGGGGCCCGGCGCCCGGGGGCGTGCGGGGACCTGTCCCGGGGCGGGGCGGGGGGGGGGGGGGGGGGNGTTCGTCCCCGGTGTCCCAGCCGTGCCGCCGTTCTGGGCCTTCCCCCGGGGCTCGCGCCGCCCCCGGGCCCGGCGGCGGGGACCCGCGGGCCTCGCTCGAGCGGAGGGGCGCGCCGCGCCCCCGCCCCGAGGCGCTCCGTGTGCCGCCGTCCGCGGCCCGGCCGGGGGAGCGCTGCCCCTTGCCGGCAGCCCGGCCCGGCTGTGCGGGCGGCGGCGCTCGGGGCAGAGCCGCGGGGCCGCGGCAGGTGACGTTGCACGCAGGCAAAAATGAGTTCCTGGGTGGAACGGGCGGGAGCAGGAAGGGGCAGAGGCCGGTCTGGTGTGGTCACCGCGGGCTGGGAGCGCTGCCGCTCCCCCGCCGGTGGCAGCTCCTTTGGAAACGACGGAGCAGGAGGAAGGTGGTGAGTGGCAGTCGCTCCCGGGGTGACACAGCCACGGGAACGGTAAGCGTGATCCGGGGCTGCGGCTGCCGTGGCGCTTTTAGCAGAGGCAGGAAGGTTAATGCCACCTTTTTGCCATTAACGCCACGAACAGCTGGTGAGATCACAGCCGGAATACGGCGTCTGTGTTGAATCAGGCAGAGAAGCGAGGCAGGAGAAATTGAGGAAAGGGGAGGCTGGCTTGGCAAGGCGAGGCTGGAAGAGCTTGACTTTTTTTGGGCTGGAAAAGAGGAGGCTGAGAGGGGCAGGGTCAGCAGCTATAAATACAGCAGGAATGTAAACACCGTGGGGGCGGAAGAGCAAGAGCCATTTAAAAAGGACTGCTGGTATGAGAACAGGTGAAGGTGGATTTACAGAAAGGAGGTTTAGCACTAGAGATGTGCTTTTGGGTAAAGCCGTTTACAGGGGGGAAGCTGCAGAAGTGCCATAAAAGGATGTATGGCAAATTTGAAAGGGTGATCGGAACCCTGTCTTGGCCCTGATGTCTGTGTTAGGCGGGAAGCGTGGGTGCTTTCCACCCGGGGATCCTGCCCCCTGGTAACAGGCAGGCCGTCCCTGTTGGGTTTAGGGCCTTTGGGCTTGTGGCAGAAGCTGCTCGGGGTCCGGTCGGTGGTAACGCCGGGTTCTGCGAGTAGCACTGGGCAGGACTCGACCCAGTGTTTTGCAGGACAGCGGGTGCCTTGCACACACACATGTGTGTGTCTGCGTGTGCCTGGCAGGAGGAAGGGGCTGTTCCCATTCCCTGGAGCTGCAGAGGGGGGAGGTTGACTGCCTGTGGCAGGGAACGCTCCCAGTCGTGGGACTAGTCAGCTGGAACACGCAATTACGCTTTCTGAGCTTTTAGCCTTTGCTTTTGGGCTGCTACTCCCCTTGCTCACAGCGGCTCTGGTGCTGTTGCCTGTTCCTTGCAGGCGTTGCCGTTGTCGCTCAGGGCAGGGAAAGTTTGTGGCCACAGGAGGGATTAGATGGGAACGGCTGTTTTGGGCAGAAGACATCGCTTCCCTTGGGTGGGAGCAGGAGCGAGGACTTGCAGTACAAAGGTATTGCCCCGCAGTGGCACCCCGACCCTCTTTTCCCTGAAGGCCTAAGGGGAGCTGATGGTTGTAAGAGAGATGCAAGCTGGTAGGTCTGGACCGTCTGGGAAAGGAACCTGGTCTGAGGAGCTTGGTCCTGCTTTGAGGCTGGTCCCTGGGTTTCTCAGCTCCATATTGAGTCTCACTTCTCTTCTCACAGGAACTGAAGGGCTTCAACTCGCTCGATGATCTTCTGCACGTCAAAGGCATCACCACACGCATCTTGGAGCTGAACAGTCAGCGGATGACTTGCAGGAGGAGGCCGAGCAGTGAGGAAGCTGCGAGGGTGAGCCCTGGTCTGCAGGGGGACAGTAAAGCTCCTGTGCCTCAGGTAGGAAAAGAAAGGTAGTGTTCCCCTGCCTGCCCAGTGTGGGGGTGATCCTCCCTCCAGGAGGGCAGGAATTGGGGAGGGGTATCTCGCGGTGGGAGAGGTGGGACCTGGTGGAGGGAGGAGACATGTCTGCTCTGGGCACTGGAAGAGGGGGGCCCAGGGAATGCTGTGCCCTTTCAAACAGCCAAGCAGTCTGCCTGCGATCTCCCTGTAAGGTAGCAGCTTGCTTCGGGGAGCATCCTGACGGGAGGCTGAGGTACTCCGGGCCCAGCTGTCTTTGTGGTGTCCTGGCGGAGGCTGCGATGGCCCCTCAGCCCAGAGCCTTGCCGGGAGCTGCTCTGGCCGCGGTGATGCGTCTGCCCCAAGGTCCCTGGTAGAAACAGTGCTCTGACCCCAGAGGACACTCGTAGCTTCCTGCTGCCCCCCCTGCCCCAGAGTGGCTAGCCATCCGTAGGTCTCCTGCAGACAGTTGTTAAGTTCCACTAATTGTTCATCGCTGGAGGCCAGAGCTGGGTGTAGAGAGATTCTGCCCCGGACTGACGGCTGAGGAGGCCAGAGCCCGTGTCTCTTACCAAGCTCTCTACCCTGCCTTGTCTGCGGAGAGCAGCGGCCAGCATGCTGTCTGTTTGGGCCGGCACGCACTCAGCTCGGCTCCGGGGACTTCTTCAGGAGTGCATCTTCCTGCAGTGCTGTCTGTGGGGCTGAGGAAATTCGCTCGCCTCAGAGCAGCTCTGCCCTGCCAAGCTCTCGAGCAGGGAGGATGGTTGTTGGAAGGTGTTTTACTGCCGGGGAGACGTCAGCGACTGTTCTGCCTCAGGAGCATCGTCCCGGGGTCTGTTATCATCCAAGACCTGGATGTGACCCCCAGTTCTAGATGCCAGGGGAAGGGCTTGAGAAACCTGGGCTCAGTGCCCCCTCCTGGAAAGGTGTGCCCAGGTGGGCTGCGGTGTGGTGCTGCGTCTGGCCACGGACCCCAGCCCCACTCCAGGCTGACCTGCCGAACGGGGTCCGGTCTGACTGGGCGGTGTGAAGAGATGACCGATCTGTCTCTGGCCTGGGGCAGCTGTCCGGGGCTAGGCACTTCAGCACACGTGCACTGAGGCCTCATTTCTAAATGTAAATAAGCCCAGCCCTGACTGCAAGAAATGTTGCTGTGCTTGGTAGGAGCCCTGTGGAGCAGCAGGGTTTTTCCTTCCCCAGGTGTATATTTGTGTTGTGACCAAATCACCTCTGCACTTCTTTTCTTCTCCTGCAAAATACTTTGCCCAGGTTTTGAATCACCTGGGGGAGGAGTTTAAGCAATATCTTCAAGTTTTAAGCATTCTGTTTAAAAATGTGGGTTGGGCATGCAGGACTCGAGTGTCTAGGGCAGCACAGAGGGTAGTACTGCTTTCCCGCTTGCGCTTCTTCCCTGTTCAGATTTTTGAGCCTGAAGCTTGTGCTCATGGGATCCCTCGATCGTTTTCAGCGGTTGCTTTACAGGATGCACAGTCCCTGGTGCCTGGCTGGCCCTGCTCTGCCTGTCTTTAGAGGGAGAACATTGCCTCTGGGTGTATGGAAATGCATTTAATTTGGGTGAGCCCAGCTAACCAAGTGATGCAGATCACACCGTGTGACTGTCCTGTCCTTGCTACCTACCCAAGCATCAGTCTTAAAATGTAATCAGAAAAGATTTTATCTACTTCCATATTATGAATAAAACAAATATTGACTAATGTGGTTTTCCACATGCACACACACACACATCCCTTATGGGTCTGCACTAGGCCTGTCAGCAGAAAATCTGCAGTTTCCCATTAACAGGTACGTTTTGAGATCTGTTGACTGGCTCTTTCTTGATCTAAGCCATCTCATCCAACAACCACTTGGAGGCTGTGACATGCCAGTGTTTTCATCAGAAGCCTGTGCCCCAGGCAGATGCTTAGAAGTGTATGAGTACGTCTCATCGATGTAATTTATGTAATTGCTTTTTTTAACCAAAATGTAACACTAAAAGGAATAAACTCAATTTTATTTGAAAAGACCTATTTTCATGAAGTCTCATCAGCTGGTACAAAGCACATCCCTGTCATTTATCTTTTACTCGTTGAATCCTGCACTGGCCTCTCTATTGCCGGATGTCAGGCCATGTAAAGACTCATTTTTCTCCTGCCTTCCTCAGTTTTGGCACAACTTTCACGCTCCTGGTCTTTGCAATTTCTCCTGTATTCCAAGATTTAACAAAAATAATTGCTGTGAGCCAGTGATCTCCTGTACTACTCCCTAGGCCCCTTAGGTGCAAATTATCCTGGGCTGCTGTTTGAGGTGTTTTATTGGTGTATTGGAAAACAGTTCCTCATTCCCATGTGATACAGGGGCGTTGTTATGCTTCCTCCAAGTAATTACTGAATACTTCTGGGTTTGGTTTGGATTTTTTTTTATGGCTGTATTTGCAGTGCTGCTTTCTTTGGGGAGGAAGGGTGCAGATGGCATTACATGGGCACACGTTACTCATGACCTCTCGAGTAATCATTGCTCCTGGTCAGATTAGCTGGAGGGCAAAGGGGCCTCCACACAGGGCTGAGGGCAGAAACGCAGCACGTGCCTCCGGGGGGTGATGCCGGGGTCCTGCCAGGCACGCAGCAGCTCTGCGCCATGCTTTGGCAAAGGGAAGGCAGAGGGCTGTTCCCAGCTGCAGGCAGGGAGATGGCTCGCTGTGCAGAGGTGGAGCTGGTTCTCTCAGGTTTGGTATTGTTCGGCGCCAGTGATGCTCCTGCAGTGTTTGTGTTTTCTGCTTAGCCACAGAGTTGCTGGCTGTCACGTAATTCGGTCACATTACAGCTGTGCTTCCCCGTGGGGCTGGGAAGTGACCTGTCTCCAGACTGTGCTTGGCCGTATCTGCCCCATGACTCCAGAGACCGCCTTGGCTCTGTATTCTGCTCCTCTCCTCCCGTCTTTGGCTCTGCTTAGGTCGTCACCCCCTCCTCTGTACCACGGGGGAAAGCCCTTGCATTCCTTGGGCCGTGTCTCTGACTGGTGGCCCCCGCAGCGTCCCAGCGAGCCCCCCGGCCAGGGCCCAGGGCACCCTGAGAGCTGGTGCGCAGAGCGGCAGCAGACAGACCTGACCCTGCCTCTCCCTGTGTTGTAGGTAGTGGCGGAGGAGGAGGACGTTTCGGGTCCCTGGGAGCCGGAGCGCTCTGGGAAAGGGAGCCCCGGGTCAGGACCCGAGGCTGATGGCTCCAGCAGGGGAAGAGCGCAGGAGCCACTCAACTCGACTGTCTGTGGGGAGCAGGAGGAGGAGGAGGAGGAGGAAGAAGAGGAAGAGGGGAGCTGCTACAGCGAGGAAGGGGAGGATGGCAGCAATGTCTACTTCTATTATACCATTGGAGAGCGCTGGATAGACTACCTGCAGCGGACAGAGGATGGTGGCCTCCTCCGTCACGTGCGGCCCAAGGTAACCCCGCGGGGAGTACGCCCCCAGACAAGGGCTTTGTCCCAGAGAGTGGGGCTGCCCGTGCAGTTGGTGGCTCCCCGGCAGGAGCTGACACTGGCACATTGCCTGTGGTCCCGTCCTGGCAGCTGATGGCCTCAGAGCCTACGGGCACCCACTGCTTGCTGTGGCAGTGGTGCCAGAGCAGGCTATGGGCTGCCATAGCACGTCAAGCTCCTGCTGCATGGGGTGTGTGTCTGGCTGTCATTGCTGCTGCAGGCCCCGAGGACGTGCTGGGGTGCTGCGGGCCAGCCAGGGAGCTCAGGGCTGTCAGCTGGGTGCTGGCTGGGCTGGGAGCTCCGCAGTGCACAGGGTGCTCGGCGGTCGTTGTCGGCCCGCCTGGCTGTTAGGGCTGGGGCAAGGAGGCGCCGTCCCAGTCTGGCTGGGCGCTGCCGGCAGTCCCCAGCCATGCCGTCCCCAGTGGAGCCACCCTGCTCTGCGCTGGGGTTCCTGCATCTCAGTGCAGAGCCTGAACTGGGGCAGCGGGAGTCTGCTGGGGGGGTCAGGCAAAGGCCTCAGGGAGGTTTCTGGGGGACGTGGGCATTGTGGTGAGACACCCTGGCCGGCCCTGGTGCCCAGGAGGGAAGGAGCCCCGAGCTTCCTACCTGGGCTGGGGGGGGCTATGCTGACCACGCTGTCTGGTAGCCACCCCACTGTCCTGTCTTAACCCTGTGCCTCTTGTACGGAGCTGGAAGGATGTAGATTCCCTTTGATGCACCCATGTCAGGTTAGGGTCCGCCACACATCCCAGCACAGTTCTCGCTGTAGCTGCTGAGTGTAGAGGGCTGTGCTGAGCTCTTGGGCCGGGCTGTGGGGCTGGTCTGCCAGGAGGCTTCAGCATGCCCAGTTCCTTGCTCGGGCTGCGGGTCTGCCTGCCCCATGTGGAACTGTGCCTAGAGCAGGCCAAGCGGGTGTACCAACAGGTTTTCTCAGCCACTGTTTTTGTCCCTGTGCAGCTTTTTGCTGACTTTTCTCCATCAGGTCTGATACTCCCCTTGGAAGGACCAAGTTCCATTTCTCCCATGGAAGTTAACTCTTCTACCAGCTCTAGAGTTCAGGTGGCCTTCAGCTTCCCTCTGCGGGTCCCCAGCGTGAGCGTGGGCTCGGAAAACTTGCAGGCTGGGTCTCCCACTCTGTCACTTTGGGCAGAAAATCAGTGACCCAGAATGTGCGCAGAGGGCTCTGCTCCATCCTGCTTTAACTCGCCTTCTCCTTGCAGATGAAGCGGAAGTCGGAGAACGGCCTGGATGGCCGGGCCCTTTCCCCCGGTAAAAAGCTGTGCAAGGGCTCCGAGTACAGCAGGTAAGATGAGCACTCTGCGTGCTCAGCCACGAGTTGACCTGGGGTGGGGGGAACACCTCCTTCTGCCAGTCCCATCCCTCAGTCATGTAGGTGTCCTGCTGAGGTTGTGGAGTCTCCATCCTTGGAGAGATATGAAGGCCATCTGGGTGGTCCTGCTTGAGCAGGGGGTTGGACCAGACGGCCTCCGGAGGTGCCTCCAGCCTCAACCAGTCCGTGATTCTGTCGCTCTGTAGAGCAGGCTGGGCTGAGGGGACTGCATGAGAAGCTGTGGTCCCGGTGGAAGTGATGGGGAAGGGGTTTAGCTTGGTGGGAGGCTCATGGCTGGTGGTTTATGGGGACCTCTGTTCTGAGAACTGTTTGCACGGTGTGGCCCAGAGCAGCATTGGCATGTCTCACCTTTGCTTTGGTCTCTCCCCGGCTGTGGTCCAGGACGCTGGGTCCCTGCATGCCCAGTCCCACCACCACCTTTGGGGACCTGCGCAACGCCAAAGCAGGCCAGGCGCGCCGCCGCCGCATCCCCTCGGTTGCCCCCCCTCCCGAGCTGCAGGACTGGCTCCGCACCTTCCAGGTAGGCTGGGGGCTCACCTCGGAGAGCACCGATGGCAGGCAGGAGGGAAGCCAGGTCCTGGGGACCCTGTCTGCGTGGAAGCCACCGCAGGCAGGGGTTTGGGTCCCTCAGTGGACTTTTAGTGAGTTTTTGCCTCGGGTAAAGGAGCACAGGAATGGTGTTAGCCCCCGTCTTGCTCCCCCTTGTCCTGGAGTGGTGCTGTTTTGTCTGCCATCACACAGCACCTGTGTTCCGTCTTACCTGACTCACGGAGCTCCCACCCCACCTCTGTGGCTCCTCTCCATCTTGGCGTCTAGGTGGCAGAGCCCTGGCCTGCTCCGGGGGGCGGCCAGCCTGTCGTGCCCGTGCGGGTTGGTGTCTCTGCTAGGGCTGGGGTGGGGGCGTAGGCACTGCATGGAGCTGCAGGGGCGCCTGTGAGGGCTGCTGTGTGTGCAGGCACCGTGACTGATGTGCCTCTCCTCAGCGGTGGAGTGGCCCGGAGAAGCTGCTTGCTCTGGATGAGCTCATCGATCGCTGCGAGCCCTCCCAAATCAAGTACATGATGCAGGTCATTGAACCCCAGTTCCAGAGAGACTTCATTTCGCTGCTGCCCAAGGAGGTGAGTTGGGGCAAGGGACGGGCTGGCCCTGGTGGGCACCAGTTACCAGCCATGGAGCCCACTGTGCTCTTGTGACTCGGATTCCACTCCTGCAGCTGGCCCTCTATGTCCTCTCATTCCTGGAGCCTCGGGACCTGCTCCGTGCTGCCCAGACCTGTCGCTACTGGAGGGTCTTGGCTGAAGATAACCTGCTCTGGAGAGAGAAGTGCCGGGAAGAAGGTAAAGACTCCTCCCCCATATGGCATGTGGCACATTGCGGCTGGGATCTGCAGTGGGGTAGCCCCCGGCTCCCATGGATGTGCACTGTCTTAACGCCCCGATAGGGTGAGGGCGTGGACCACTGGTGCAGTGTGAGGCATCCCGCTGTGTTCTCCTCCTGCAGGCATTGAGGAGCCCTTGAACCTGCGGAAGCGGCGCCTGCTGAGCCCTGGATTCATGTACAGCCCCTGGAAATTTGCCTTCATGCGGCAGCACAAAATCGACATGAATTGGCGCAGCGGGGAGCTTAAAGCCCCCAAGGTGGGTGCTTTCAGGAGTCCTTGCTGAGAACCAGACTCTAGAGCTTCGACGTGTAGGAAGCTGGTACAGGAAGGAAGGAGCCGAGAAATGTCCATGACCAATAGGATGAGAATGACACTAGGAATTTTAAAACTGCCTCAGGAAAAGAGTCACAAGTCTGGCCTGTCTTCAGGAGGCGCAGGCCAGAGGCATTCACCTGGAAATATTTTAATTTGAAGGTCTTTGAAGCTGTAGGTCCTGCCCGCTTCCTGCAACTCCTGTCCCTGCCTGGAGAGAGCAGATCCAGAGCACAGCTTGCTTGGAGCTTTCCTGTGTGCTCTGGCTGGCAGCACAGCTGATCTTGGGGGTTGCCACCGTGGGTGGTACCGGGCTGCAGTTCTGCCAGCAGAAAAAGGGTCACCCTGGACCCCAGAGGAGGGGGTTTCCATCCTTTCAGCCCTTCTCTGAGCACCTGTGGCAGGGCTGTAGCCAACCATGGCATCCAGGGCATGGTACGGCTCTTCTGGGGCTCAGCCAAGCCTTGTCCCTGGTACGAGGTTCCTGAACACTTGGGTGTTGGTTTTGTCTCTCCCTGCCGAGGTGCCTGCATGCCCCTCGTCCCTGTCCAGGAGGCGGGGAGAGCAGAGCCCCAGCCGCCCCTTCTCTCAGTCCCTCAGGCGATAGTCTCAGTCCTGCTGCTCTCCGCCTCTGGAGACTTTTTCCAGGCCCGCGCTGTTCCCAGCCCCTTCTCCAAGCCCCAGCCTCGGTGGCACCCGAGGTGAGCAGCAGCGCTCTGCACGGTGCCGTTACTGCAGGGACTGCACTCCCAGCAGCACATTGGCACCAGTTGGGGGTCCTGAGACCCCCCAACACCCTGGTCTCTGCGCCCCCCATGAGCAGAGCTCTCCAGGGCGCTGCCCACAGGGATGTCTGCCGGCAGGGATGTCTGCCCTGTACCTTCCCCTGGCTGAGGGGAAGTTTAATATGTTCCCTGCAAAGCGCGGCTGTGGGCTTGTTTTCACGGTGAGGTACCACTTGCCCTCGTGGTGCTGCTCCCTGTGGCTTGACCAGGTCTGTCTGACGTGCCTCCTCATTCCCTGGCATCCTGCCTGAGCTCTGCCCACCCGCAGATGTTGCTCGGTCGTTGCCTGCCTTTGCTGCCCTCATCGCATATCGCCGTGTTGGGGAGGTGGCAGCTGGTGCACAGCCTTCCACCACGTGGAAAATGGAGCTGGTGGTCTCAAGTGTGCTGTGGCTGACGACCACCAGTTTTTGATCCAGGACAGAATGTCAGCTCTGAGCTCGATAGCTTGTGCGGCCTTAATAGCCACAAGGGTCTATTCGTGTTTTGGAGTCCCCGGGTAGCCCACTGTCCCCCAGCAGTAGCTGCCAAATGCCCCCCGGCTCCTGCTGTAGCTGCTGCCCTGCAGAGGAGCAGCAGGGAGGCGTTACAGGGACCCATCTGTTCTTCCGCCCCTCAGCGCTTACTGCTCCCTCACTGTTCTCAAAAGCTGCTTTTGACGCCCAAGGTTTCGCAGGCTCCGGGGCGCTGAGCTGCCCTCGCTTCACTCCTTACTTGTGGTGGTCTCTGTGCAGGTGCTGAAGGGACACGATGACCATGTCATCACCTGCCTGCAGTTCTGCGGCAACAGGATCGTCAGTGGCTCAGATGACAATACGCTCAAAGTGTGGTCAGCTGTCACCGGGGAGGTGAGCTGTTCTCCACAGTCGCATCACGGGGCTGCTCCACTGGCACGCAGAGAGCTGTGCTGATCCCTGCATTGCTGCAGGAGTGGGTGGAGGCATGGGAGGCATAGTGGCCTTTTGGGTGGGTTTGTCTTGTCTGATAAAGTGTAGCCGGGGAGAGGATTTGGTAGATCCTGCAGCTGCAGGAGCAGTGGGAAGAGCTGTTTCAAGCTACAAGTCTGTTGATGCAGTGAGAAATGAGCAAGAGTTGGCCACACGTGTTTTCACTGGCAGTCAGCAGGTGTGGACCATTCTCCTGGAGGTCCAGGAAGGGCAAGAAACTCGACTGGGTTTAGAACAGCCAGTGGTCATAGTCACAGAGAGGACGTGGTGGGGGCCTGAGTCTGTCTGCAGGGGGGTGGATAGCTGACCTGAGGAGCCTTACCGATCCCTTGCCCAGAGGAAGTCACAGAATCACAGACTGGTGAGGGTTGGAAGGGCCCTCTGGAGCTCATCCAGTGCCACCCCCTGCCAGAGCAGGGTCACCTACAGCAGTGGCACAGGACGGCGTCCAGGCGGGTTTGGGATGTCTCCAGAGTGGGAGACTCCCCCACCTCTCTGGGCAGCCTGTGCCACTGCTCTGCCACCCCCAAAGGAAAGAAGTTCCTCCTCATGTTAAGATGGAACTTCCTACGCTTCGCTTTTCCTTTTTACTGTGTTGTTTGGCCTTTCCCAAACTGGTGTCTTGCATCTTGTTCTTTGCAGTGTGTGCAGACACTGGTTGGCCACACAGGGGGTGTGTGGTCTTCCCAGATGAGGGACAGCATTGTCATCAGTGGCTCCACAGACCGGACACTCAAAGTGTGGAATGCAGACACGGGCGAATGCGTGCACACGCTGTATGGGCACACGTCCACAGTGCGCTGCATGCACTTGCACGGGAACAGGTATGGGTGCGACGGTGTTCAGGGCCTGGTCTGGTCTCTGGAATGGGGCAGGTGGAGGTGTAGAAGCATTTGGGGCCTGGGCCAGTCTGTGGCGTGAGGTATAGGGCAGGTGAAAGTGCAGAGGTGGATGGGGCTTGGGCTGATCCGTAGCGGAAAGGTTCTGTGTGGGAGGAGGCATCCCTGGGGAGGATAAGCTGTGGCTGCCCCTCAGGGAAGCTCATGCGTCCGGGGTGGTCTCAGCTGGGCGAGGTCCAGTGTCGACGCGGTTGGGCTCCAAGCGCACCCCTGCCCACAGGGTTGTCAGTGGCTCACGGGACGCCACTCTGCGCCTCTGGGACATCGAGACTGGGCAATGTCTGCATGTGCTGATGGGGCACGTGGCTGCCGTGCGCTGCGTGCAGTACGACGGGCACAAGGTGGTGAGCGGCGCGTACGACTACACAGTGAAAGTGTGGGACCCCGAGAGCGAGAGCTGCACACACACGCTACAGGGACACACGAACCGCGTCTACTCCTTGCAGGTAGGATCCTGGCTCCCCCTTCCCTCCCGCTCACATGCCACAGGGACGCGAGCCATGGCTGTTCCAGCAAGTCAGAGGCTGTCTCCCCACCCCATGCAGGTGCTGCAGGGACACACAGGCCGTGTCTGTTCCCTGCAGGTGAGACACTCTCTGCCCCTCCACCCTGACCCCCACACACATGCGCTGCGGGAACACACACCTAGTGTCTGTTTCCTGGAGGGAAGACGCTGCCAAACACACGTGCACCCGGGTTAGCCAAAGGGTGCGTGAGCACATCACTTAATCTGCCGTGCTCCAGACTGCGAAGAGCACTCCTCCCGCTTCTGGGCAGGCCATGCTGATCTGTGTCTCTCTGCGCAGTTTGATGGGACACACATCGTGAGTGGCTCTCTGGACACGTCGATTCGAGTGTGGGATGTAGAGAGTGGAAACTGCCTACACACCCTGATGGGGCACCAGTCGCTCACAAGTGGCATGGAGTTACGTGACAACATCCTTGTGTCTGGCAACGCGGACTCCACAGTCAAGATCTGGGACATCAAGACGGGCCAGTGCCTGCAAACGCTGCAGGGTGAGTGCCGGAGGATGGAAGAGCTCCCCTCACTAGGGGCATTGGAGAAGGGTCTTATTGCTCATAGCTGCCAGACGTGGCAGGGACAAGGGCAGATGTTGCCAGCAGTGGGTGCTCCTGGGGAGCCTGGGGTTGGAGGTGGGAGCACAGGAGGACTAACATACCCTCTGCTTCCAGGGCCCAGCAAGCACCAGAGTGCCGTCACCTGCCTACAGTTCAGCTCCAAGTTTGTGGTGACCAGCTCAGATGATGGTACCGTCAAGCTCTGGGACCTCAAGACGGGCGAGTTTGTGCGCAACCTGGTTGCACTGGAGAGCGGGGGCAGCGGGGGCGTAGTGTGGCGCATCCGCGCCTCCAACACCAAGCTCGTGTGTGCGGTGGGCAGCCGCAACGGCACAGAGGAGACCAAGCTGCTGGTGCTGGACTTTGATGTGGACCTGAAATGAACCTGGCCAGTCCAGGCTGGGGTGGAGGATCCCGCGGGCTGGGCGTAGCAGCTGGTCTTGGTGGGGCTGGCCCCACAGCAGGCGCGAGCCCCCCCGCGGGCTGTAAATACTGTTTGCAGCTGTCTGGGCCTTATTTATATATGTGTGAACTCCCTGTGGGGAGCCTGCGCCCAGCGGGGGCACTGTACAGAGGAAGCAGCATGTTTTGTACACACTAATATATCGATTTATTTCTGTACCTGGGACCTCCTTCTCCACCCCCACTGTTCCCTGAGCCCTCCCTTCCAGGAGCTTCCTGGGGGAGCAGTTGGTGCCTGCAGCCCACCCCATTTGATTCCAGGCACAAGCAGGGAGGGTACAGGCTTTCCTTAGAGTCACTGACCTCAGAGTCCAGCCCTCTCCTCCTGGACACACATGACCTTGGCTGGTGCAGTGCCCTCTGCCTGGAATCCCATAGCAGGTGGACTCCAGGTTCTTTATTTTGGGTACAGCAGCGGGCTGACAGTGTGCCTGAGGCACTGAGCACCCGGCGTTGGGGGGTCTTGCGGGGCAGTACCACAGGTAGCGCAGCCTGATGGCTAGCCAGCGGGAGGCGGCATGGGGGCGGGAAGGCAGAGGTGGGAAGGCAGCACAGGCTGCCCTGCCGTGGCACCCGGGCAGGGGCATAGCAGCTAGCAGCAGCTGTAGCGTTTCCAGCCGCTTCCCTGGGACCTGTGGCCCTATGGACGGGTACAGGGCAGCCACAGCCGTGGCAGGCATCCGTGCCCCTTGCCGCAGTGCTTGCAAGACAGCAGAGCAGCAGGTGACTGGCAGGACCCGTCCCTTCAGGCCATCCTGCAGACAGCTGAGGACCTTTTCCACCTGGTGCAGTGGAGCCAGGAAGATTCTACGCTCCTCCAGCAGGAGCTGATGCAAGGGTCAGGGCTTGGGCCGAGATTGTCCACGTGGGAGATGGCTTCCGCCTGCTGTCCCTGTGTCTGTAGGTCCTGCTGCAGCCCCAGTAGCAGCGCAAGGCCCTGTTCTGCTAGAAGCCTCGGGGCTGCTCGTGCTGGCCGACCAGGGGCTGGCGGGCTGCCCGGTGCGCTGGGAGCGGAGGAGACGGGGGAGCACGGTGCAGCTCTGGGCTGCCGGCAGCTCTTCCGCCAGCCCTGCGCTGCTCTGGAGGAGGGTGGTTGTGCTGGGCTGCGGAGCTGCTGGATGCACGTCTGGCTCTCCGAAGCTGCTGGAGGCAGGTGGGTTCTGTGGCCCTGTGCTTCCCTCTGGCCTGCGGAGGATGGCACGCTGGCGCATTGTGCTGAAGGGCCATCGGTGCTGGGAGAGGATTCCCAGCCTTCCCCCAAATACACATGCTGCCCGGCTTCCCTCGGTAAGTGCTCGTTCTCACCTGTGTTGAGGCAGCCCCCGAGAGGGGTAAGGAGGCTCCGGGACTCCGAGGGGAGCTGGGCTGCAGGGCCCAGGCGCTGCTGAGCTAGGCTCTGCGTGCTGCATCTCCATCCAGAATGCGGCCTCCATAAAGAATGGACCCTGACAAAGGGGCTGTGGCCCGTCCAACGGGTTTGTACTGTCCTGGCCCAGTCTTCCCGCCACAATAAGCCTGATTTTATACCTTTGCCCCACTTTGCAGGTAGTTTGAAGCTCTTCCAAGTCGTGAGCGAAAATACCTTTCCCCCCTTGAGAAAGGTGAGCCCTCGGGCCCCAGCAGTCCCAGTGTCACCAAGACCGTCCTGTGAGACCGTCCCCCAAGCGGTTTGGGTGCCAGCCTGCAGGCATGAGCTGGGTCAACCTCCACGCAAACCATGCTGGTGGGTTTGCTTCACCCGTCGTTCCTCCAAGCCTCTACAGCAGCAGCTGCTGGTGAGGTACAAACCGAGGCACGCGTGGCCTCCTGGCATGGCGAGCAAGCCCACCTGGGCCTGCTGTTGCTTCAGATGTGTCTGTACAGCCGGTCGTCTGTACCTTTACGCAAAGCCCTGCTGTCCAGAAAATGTACCCATGAGTCCATTCCACGTACACACTGCGCACCACCCATACAAAGCCAGGTTTGCCCCTTCTGCCCAGTTCCTTCCAGCCAACAAGCCCTGGTTCTGTGGGGCCAATGGGCAACAGGGACAGGAGAGATGTTTTATCTCACCAGCACAACCCCGAAAGCCTTTCAGCGTTTCACACAAACACCGTCCTACTGCCTGCGGCTTGCAGAAAGCCCTGGGGGCTCTCGGCTGGCATAAACCAGCAAACTCACCCAAAGAAAGCAAGAAAGCGTGAGTGGAATGGCAGCCTGTGGGCCGTGAGAGGGCGAGGGGCGCTTGGGGTGGTAGGTTGGGGGCGAGTAAAACAGCCTGTTGGCAGATCTGGAAATGCAGTGATGTGGGCACGGACAGGGCTCTGCTGTACCACTCTGCTGGCAGTAAAAGGGAGTGTGTGTGTGTGTTCACTTGCACACCCACAGACACACGTAAACCCATGTGCGCATAGAGCTGCACAGGCTCACGGAACCACTGTGGACACTGCGAGGGTGAACTTGTGCCCCTCTACAGTGATGCCTTCGAGGTTCCAGCTTTGCGCTCTCCACAGGAATGACCAAGACCAGAGCTGCAAAAAGGCCACATCTCATTTTCCTGGGAGCACATAGTTTGTCCAGCGAAGGATGCTGGCACTGTGGCGGAGACAGAAGAAACTCCACCGCCAGAGACTCTGTGGATTTTTGCAGATGATACAAAACTGGAAGGAGTGGCTGATAGGCCAGAGGGTTGTGCTGCCATCCA
>RSEF01000001.1:173978518-173988522 GCA_003993805.1 Himantopus leucocephalus | reverse complement strand
GCTGGTGGCTCCTTGGCTCAGCCGGCCCCTCGCCATGGCACAGGGTGCTCCGCACCCGCAGCCCCCATGGCACCGAGGGGGTCCCCACCACGTGCTCCCACCCCGGGCCCCGCAGCGGGGAGCCATGCCACACTCACCCCCAGGCGTGTCCGGTGGCGGTGCCAGGCTCAGCCGTGGCGATGAGCCCGGTGGTGCTGCGTGGCCGTGGACGCACCCAGCTGTGGGACAGCAGAGAGCTGAGGCTGTGCATCGTGCGCCGCGAGTGTGGGTGAGGGTCCCTCACCCCCTCCCCGGCATCAGCGGGTGCTGCAGCCCAACTGCCGCACCGAGCGCGGTCCCTCGGCGGGACTCAGCCACGTGGCTCTGCCAGCACTGGGTGCATCCCGGCAACGTGGGGCTCCCCAGGGCGCACACCGGCCCTCCGGGACGCCAGGCCTGCAGGCGGCCACGCCGGGCACGCCGGGGCGGCAGAGCCATCGCCTGGCTCTGCTGGGGGCCGTGGCAGACCGGAGCGGTGCTGTGCCGCAGGCGGTGCGGGAGCCCCCGGGCCGAGGGTGGGTGCAGACGGGCAGAGCCGGACCCCGACCACGCTGCGGGTGGGGGCACGGGCGGCCCCTCCGAGACAACCAGCGCCGGGGCCGGGGGTGCTCTGGCTGCGCGGTGGTGGGGCCAGACGGGCACAGGGGCTCGGTGCCAGTGCCGGGACGGTGGGTGCCGGGTGTGGATCACCCGTGGGGGTGGCACTGGGAGCGCTGCGGGGCAGGGACACGCACGGCAGTGGGAGCCGGAGGTGGCGGTGTGGGTGCTGTGGGGGTCACCGCGCCCGTGGGAGGGTGGGAGCGGGGACGGGGACACGGCGCAGTGTGCCGGGGACAGTGCCGGGGACGGCTGGGCCCAGTGTATGACACAGCGGTGTCACCGCGCACCGTGAGCAGGGCGGTGTCGGGTGCGGGGTTGCCGGGTGCCGTGGGTGCTCGGTGCGGGGGGTGCCCGGTGCGGGGGCGAGCCGGGTGTAGGGGATTCCTCTGTGCAGGACGTGCCCGGTGCAGGACGTGCCCGGTGCGGGCGGTGCCCGGTGCGGGGGGTTCCCCGTTTCGGGGTTCCCCGTTTCCCGCGCGGCCGAGCCGCCCCCGCGCCCCCGCCCCGCCCCGCCCCGCCCGACCCCTCGGCACTTCAGGCCCCGCCCCCGGGCCCCGCCCCGGGCGCGGCGCAGCCAATGAGCGCTCCGCATGGCGCGGCCCCCGCCGAGCCCCTGCGCGGCGGGCCCCGCCCACCGAGGCGGGCGGGGCGGGGCGGCGGGCGCGGTGGGCGGGGCGGCGGGCGCGGTGGGCGGGGCGGCGAGCGCGGTGGGCGGGGCGGCGGGCGGGGCCTGCGCGGCCGGTGCGTCGGGCGGCGGCGGGAAGATGGCGGCGGGCGCGCGGGGCCCGCAGCGGGGGCGGCCGGTGAGCGGCGGGGGCGGGGCGGGNCCGGGCGGGGCCGGGCCGTGGCGGGCGCCCTTCCGCCGGCTGCAGCGGGGCCGCCGCCTGCCCTTGGCCGTGCGGGGCCCACCGGCCCCGGGGTGTCCCCGCGCCGCGGGAGGGGGGGGCCGGGCCGGGCCGGGCGCGGTCCCCGGGGGTGCGCCGGTCCCGGGGGTGCGTGGGCGGCGCGAGGCGGGCCGGGCCGTGGGTGCCGGTGGGCGCGGGGGGGGCTGTGCCCGCCCGGGGGGGGGCCGCTCCCGGTCCCCGCGTCCGACGCCTCCTCTGCCTCCGCAGGTGCGGCCCTGACGGGACGGGACCCGCCGCGACCTTGACCCCAGGTAGGCGGCTGTGCCCCGGGCGGGGAACCGGCCCTCCCGGTGCCGCCGTGACCCCTGTCCGGGGGGGGCCCGGCCCGGCGGGGGAGCGCCCAGGGTGCCGTGTCACCGGGTGTGCCGCCCCGGTGGGGTCTGCGCCCGAGGGGCTGCGGGTCCCGCTGTGGCCGGCCGGACTCGCCATCCCCCCTCGCTCACCGGTGCCGGTCACGCCGACCCCCCGGGTCCCGGGCACCGCTGTCACCGGCCCCCCACCAGGACGGCGGTTTGGGTGCGATGTTGCGGCCCTGTCTCGCCACCAGCCCAGTGTCTCCAGTGCCTTCGGCCTCGCCGGGAGCGGCAGCAGCCCCGCCATTGCCCCACGCCGTGCTCCCACCTCCTGGGGCGCAGCGGAGGGGGACGGTGCCCACCGGGCACAGAGATGGACTGAAATGCCTCCGCTGGAGCGGCTGCCATCCCTCTGCCCTCTCCCTGCCGCCGCTGCCGGGACCCTCAGGGAACCCCTCATCCCTGTGCCGGATGTCCCTGTCCCCGCGGCATCGGGGGGCAGCCAGGCCCCGGCAGCGGGCTCTGTGCTGGCAGCTCCGCGGCGCGCAGCCCTCGGCACGGGCAGGGCGCTCTGCTCGGCCCCCGGTGCTCGGATCGGGGGTTGAGGTGGGTGGCCGTGCCCTCGGCATCCCTGCCCTCGCTGTGGTGGCACCCCGGCTGCCTCCCCGGCCACCGGCCATCCGCTGCCCGTCGGGAGGGTGCTCTCCGGCAGCCGGGACACCTCACCGCACACCGGTCCGGGAGGGTGGTGCTGGCGGGCAAAGGACGGGCTCCTGGTATGCGGGTGGGCTCGGCAGCGCCATGCCATGCTCCGGTGGCTCTCGGCTGGCAGCCGGGTCCCCTCTGCGTGCGGCAGGAGCCGCCATGGTCGGGAGCCGAGGCCGGGGCGAGGAGGGAGCCAGTGTGGGATGGAGCTGGCAAGTCCTGGCTCTTGGGGCTGTTGTGTGGTGGCAGCCAGCGTCCCCCCAGCACGGCTCTGGCCGCATGGCGGACGGGTCCCTTGCCAGCCCGGCTGCAGGGCTGCCCTCCCTCTGTCTGCTGCACCGCTGGGGGTGTCCCCAGCTCTCTGACGCCCCACGGGCGCTGCTGGCCTTGGCCTTCGTGTCCCCGCCTCGGTGAGCACGTTGCTCTGGTCCCCCACCTGGCCTCGCCAGCTCCTGCGGTGACACCGTGGCGGGCAGCCTGGCTGCAGCCTGGTGTGGGGCGTGAGCCATGGTGCTGGTGCGCCGGGTGCTGCCCCTGCAGAGGGCTCACCGCGGCATGCCGGCCTTCAGCGAGGTCTAACTTTAGCAACCGCAGTCAGACCTCGCCCGCACTGGAATGGGACGCCACTCGTGCCGTGGTATAAATACGCCTGAGCCGCAGGAGGGGCCTCTGCCTGCCTCCTCCGCGGCACCACTTCGTCCCCCTCGTTAATGTGACTTGAGAAAGCACCGGTGCCAGGGCGCAGCCTGCATCGGCTTTCGGCTGTGCCTGCTCCGGCCCGGCCACCCGCCACTTCCCCCTTTCTGCCTCCTGTGGTTTGGGTTTTCTTTAACGGTTGCTTTTGTTTCCCTCCTGCTGTGGGAGCTCCTCGGCCCACCTTCTCCTGGTGATGTGCCGTGTACTGCCTTCTTGCTGGTCCTTGCCGGGCCCGGGTGTGCGTGGGCCGCTGGTGGTGACCGACCGTGCCGTGGGGCTGCGTGGTGCAGGGCTGCTCCTGGCCACGTCCCCTGCTCCGGGCTGCCATCCCCGGGGAGGGCTCTGCGCCTGCCCCACTGCCCTGGCACGCTCAGCACGCGTGGCGCCCGGTCCTGCTCCGGCTGTCCCCGTGGCACGTGCTGCCCGGGGAGGTTATTTCTGGTGGCGGCTGATGGCGCGGGGGCTGATGGTGCCGGCTCTCTGCGCTGTCACTCTTTCCACGTGCTGCTGAGGGGGTTGTCAGGGCCCCGCACGGGTGCCGGGTTCTGGCGCCGGCGCTGCGGGGCTGCAATGGCTTCTCTGGGGCCAGACCCCCCCGAGGCTCCCCCGGGACCCAGCAGCGGCAGTGGGCGCGGGCAGCCCGGCGCTCAGTGCCCGTGCCCATCCCCACGCTGCGCCGCGGTGGGCCTGAGCAGTGCCGGGGTGCAGGGCCCTATAAATATCCCGCCGGCTCCCCGGCAGTGGCGTCGTGCCACACCGTCTGTGGGTGTGCTGTCAGTGGTGCCGCAGCCGCCAGGCTGGGCTTTTCCCCACCATTTTTTAAAGGCCGATGGTGCTGGTGCCCCCGTCCCTGGTGGCATTGGGGCCGGTGGGAGCCCCATCCTGTGCGCTGCCTTGGCTGCGGTCGGTGCCGCTCACGGCATTGCCTCGTGCCGCGCTGCCTGTAGGCCCTTGTGCTGGATGAGCTCATGTTTGTGACACGGCGGATTTCGCTTTGGGCTGGGCTAGGCTGGGGGGGCAGGGGGTGCCTGTGCTGGTGTTGGTGTGTCCCCACCGCGGGGATGCCGGTGGCTCTGGCTGGGAACGGGGCATCCCAGCTCCAGGGGACGGGGACAGCCCCACACAGGTTCTGGGGGTGGCTGCTGCTGGGCTGTCGTCCCACTGGCTGTGGGGGCGGGCGGCTGTCCCGGCTGGGTGCCGGGTGCTCCCGGCACACCGGGGCTGAGCTGGCTGCTGGGTTCAAAGTGCGGAGCTGGGTGTGGAGGCAGGGCCGGCAGCCAGAGCCTTCCCTGCCTGTGCCGACCCGGCACGCTCGCCCTTCCTCTTCCTCAGCTCGGCTCCCGGCTCTCCGGCACTCATTCCTCCTGCCGGGCCCGGCGTCAGCCTCCCCGGCAGCCGGCACCTTCTGTGGCGTCGTCATTGTGGGGCTGACGTGGGTCTGGCAGCACCTCGTGGGGCAAAGCTGCCGGGCACGGTGCTGCCACCGGCTCCTGCATGGCACCATGGCCAGGCTCGGTGATGTGGCTGCTCTGCCGTGACCCTTCCCGTCCTGCTGCCCCGTGGGGAGGGACCTGGGGAGCTGTGCCTGGCACGGGGCTGTGGGACAGTGTCAGCACCAACTTTTCCTCCATGTGCCCCGGACCTCCTCTGGCCTGGCTGCCCGGCTCGCTGCGGTGCTCCCTGTCCTGCTCAGTGGTGCCGGGCCACAGCCGTGTGGCTGCACCGGCCTCTGCTCTGGTGCCTGAGGCTGGCACTGTCCTGGCTGTGTGCCGTCCCAACGCTGCTTGGCCCTTGAGGGCTCACTCCTGCGGTGACCTGCCCTGTTGTGCTGGTGGCTGTGGCCGAGCCGGCAGTGCCAGCGCGGTGGTCGCTGCCCATCCCTGTGAGGGGTCACACCTGAGCCACTCTGCTCCCGTGCTCTCCGCCTCTGCGTCCCGTGTCCATTGTGGCAGCTCTGGCTCCAGGACAGCGTGGCAGCACCACGGCGCTGCCCTCCCAGGCACTGCAGGGCACTGGCTGCCCTCAGCCGGATCTGTCCCCCGCTGCCACGCTGGCAGGACTGTGACCACACCACCCAGTCAGGACAAACGTGGGGGTGCAGCAGCACCGCTGACTGCCACGGCCCCGTCCAGGCAGCTCTGGGCGCCAGGTCCCCCTTGCTGGGGGTGGTGGTGGTGGAAGGCGATGCAGGGGGTTGGGGCTGGATGGGGCTGGCGCCTTCGCCGTGGGGCAGGATCGGTGGGGCAGGAGCGTCGAGGAGGAGCCAAAACCATGCCGTGCATCCCAGCCACATGGCTGATGCTCTGCTGGACCTGGCTGCCCTCCCGCACCCTGTCCCCCGGGCACGGGGGGTGCTGGCTGCCCCCCGGCACCATGCGGGCTCTGAGCCACTGCTCTCCCCGCAGCCCAGGCCGGGGCGGCAGCAGGATGGAGAGGGGGACGCGGCGGCGCTGCCAGGCAGCATTGATACCTGGTGGGGCGCCCCGCCACTGCCCGTGACCGTCCCCGGCTGCGCCGATGGAGAGGATGAGCTGGCTGAGCAAGCTGAACCCGCGGGCGGCCGGGCAGCGTGCCCCCCGCAGCGCCAGCCTGCAGAGCCCGGTCACCGCCGACCCCGAGACCTGCCTCATGGTCTTCAAGAACCACTGGTCCCAGGTGAGCCGCGGCGTGGGGGTGGCAGCGGGGCTGGCAACGGGGACCCTTCCCTGCTGTGTGCCCGGCACTCAGCACTGCCGCCGTGCCCCCCGGCAGGTCCTGCGCATCCTGGAGCGGCGTGGCTGCAAACCGGCCCCTGACGACCTCAGCGCCGTCCGCAACAACACCTACCAGATGCTGAACCTGCTGGCGGAGGACCGGCCACGGGGGGAGGCGGCGCGGGGGCCCATCCTGGACTTCGTGGCCTCCGAGAACCTTTTGGAGCGGCTGCTGTGCTGGCACCTGCAGGGCGACTTCACCGAGGAGCGCAAGGTGGAGCAGCTGAAGCTCTACGAGATGCTCATCAGCCAGGCCCGGCAGCCCCTGCTGCGGCACAAGCCGGTGCTGACACCGCTGCTGCGGCTGCTCAGCCTCTGTGCCGAGCCCACCTCCGCCCCGCTGGAGAACAGCCTCGTCCTGCTCCTCAACCAGCTCTGCGTCTCCGTGGCCAAGGAGCCCTCCATCCTGGAGCTCTTCTTCCACAGCCACACGGACCAGGGCCCCGCCAACCTCATCATCTTCTCCCTCCTCATCCCCTTCATCCACCACGAGGGCATCCTGGGGCAGCAGGCCAGGGACGCGCTGTTGCTCATCATGGCCATGTCCGCCAGCAACCACGCCGTGGCCAAGTCCATCACCGACAACTCCTACTTCTGCCCGGTATGGCTTGGGGTGGCCGGGCTGACCTGGTGCGGTGTCCTCCTCCTTCCCGGAGCGGTGCCGGTGGCCGGGAGCATTGCTGCCGGCACAGGGTCGGGTTTGGCTGTTGGGGCAGGAGCCACGGCTGTCCCTGGAGGAAGGGAGGGGTCGGAGGTGGGCTGGGGACAAGGACGGGTGCCCTGGGGACAGCAGGGGACGTAGGGCGCAGCAAAGCCCCGCTCTGAATTGGGATGGAGGAGGGCGGGTTTCCCCGTGGGACTGGTGTTCGGAGGAGGATGGTTGGGTCTGGCGGCGCGAGACCTGGAGTCTGTGGCAGGACGGGGCTGGCAGGGCTGGCAGGGCTGGTGCTGGGGCTCCACGGCGTGTGCCACGGCGTCTGCACCAGCTCTGCTCCCACTGCCGCCCTCCCGACTCCGGCAAAGCACAGCTCTGGTGCCACGTCCCGGTTGGGCTCGGCTGAGCGGGGCACTGCGTCAGCCGTTCCTGCGCCGTGGCTTCCTGGTGTGTGCCCGGTGGCTCGGGGGGAGCTGAGTGCCCGTGTCCCCCCCAGGTCCTGGCCACGGGGCTGAGCGCCCTGTACTCCTCCCTGCCCCGCAAGATCGAGGTGCGGGGGGACGACTGGCACTTCCTGCGCCGCGAGGACTGGATCGGCGTCTCCTCCCTCGTCCTCTTCATGAACTCACTGGAATTCTGCAACGCTGTCATCCAGGTAGGGCCGGGGGGGGGCCAGCAGCCCTGCGCGGGGCTGGCCGTGGCCCTGACTCCCTCCCTGCTCCGCAGGTCGCCCACCCCCTGGTGCAGAAGCAGCTGGTGGACTATGTCCACAACGGGTTCCTGGTGCCCGTCATGGGGCCGGCACTGCACAAGGTGAGGGGGGGTCTCCTGCCTGCGCCTCTGCCCGTGGGGACGGGCGGGGGTCCATGTGGGTGCCCCCGTGGCCCAGCCCCACGCCGAGCTGCTGCCGCCCGCAGACCTCCATCGAGGAGATGATCGCCAGCACGGCCTACCTGGACCTGTTCCTGCGCAGCGTCAGCGAGACGGCCCTGCTGAAAACCTTCCTGCGCTTCGTCCTGCTGCACCGCCACGACAACAGCACCATCCTCGACACCCTGGTGGGGCGCATCAACAGCAACTCACGGGTGAGAGGCGCCCCGCCGCCCCCCGAGCTCCTGCCCTGCTGTGGGGCTGCCCCATGGGGCTGCCCCATGGCGCTGCCCTCCCGCCCCACGGCTGCCCCCTCACCTCCGACCGGTCCCCAGCTCTGCATGGTGTCCCTGAGCCTCTTCCGGACGCTGCTCAGCCTCAACTGTGAGGATGTCATGCTCCAGCTGGTGCTCAGGTAACCGTCGCGGTGCCGCCGGTGCCGGGGGGCTGACCTGGGCTGTGCCCCCTCCAGGGAGGCTCCTCCGGGACGTGGCCCGTGGTGTCACCCCCGGCCAAGTGTGTGGGGCAGACGATGCGGCTGCCCCACTGCCGAGGGGTCCAGTGGGGCATCCCTGTCCCCGTAGCGTGTCCCCCCGCCTGCAGCCTTGTGCCCCCCCCAGGTACCTGCTGCCCTGCAGCCACGTCATGCTGAGCCAGAAGCGTGCCGTCAGGGACTTGGACATCTACGGCAAGACGGCCGCCAAGTTCCTCTCCCTCATCCCGCGGTGCTGCCGCCCCGAGAGCCTGCCGCCGCCCGACCGGGAGGAGGAACATGCCGCCTGGTCCAAGGGTACGGTACCGGGGGCTCCGCCGCCGCGTGGCTGCCGCCCCCATCGCGGCCCCATGCTGAGCCCCCGTCTATGCTGTCGCCCGCAGGCCACGGCAGCCCCAACGTGGACACCTCCTCGGTGGTGACGGTGCCGAAGCCCTCCACGCCCTCCCGCCTCTCCTTCTTCATGCGGCAGCAGAGTGCGGCCCCCCCCGAGGCGGCCGGCCCGACGCCGCGCTCCCCCGGCACGCCATCTGGCAGCCCCTGCCACCGTGCCGGCCGGTGGGAGGAGGTGTCGGAGCTGGACAGGAATTACCTGGAGTACCTGCGGGACGCGCGGCGCAGCATCGACCGCTGCGCCTGGGCCTGCCGCGTCTGGTCGGCGCCCTACGACGGCGAGGAGCCCAGCGCCGAGGGCGGCCCCCCCCTCGCCCCCGATGCCCCACGGCCCTCGGGACCCCCCACCCCGCGGACTAAAAAGCGGGGGCTGCCGGAGGAGGGGGCAAGGGAGGGGCAGGGGGGGCCCCCCGGCAGCGGGGGCGGTGAGCCCGGTGTGGGGGGGCCCGGCCCTGAGACCCGGGACTCGGGGACCCTGGTGAATGGGGCACATGGGCCGGCGGAGCCGGGGCGGCCGGAGGGGGATGTGGCGGTGAAGAAGGTGCGCCGGAGCCCCCATGGTGAGGGCGATGGCGCGGGGACCCCCCCCGAGCGGGAGCACCGGCCGGTGCCGGCGCAGAATGGTGCCCCGGCCCCGCGGCCGCAGCCCCCGGGGTGGGAGCCACTGCCCTCGGTGGACTCGCTGATCGAGGAACTGCTGGCCCGGGCGCCGGCTGAGCCCAACGGCGCCGGCGTCACCATCGAGGCCTTCACCGAGGAGCTGCGGGAGATCGAGGCTGAGATGAAGAATGGCAGTGGGGGGGGGGCGCTGCCCGCCCCCCTGGAGCCCCCTGAGCCGCCGCTGTCCCGTGAGGAAGAGGAGGCCTTCGCCAGCTTCGCTGCCCTGCCCGAGGGGGGGGACGCCACGGGACGGGCGCTGCCGCGGCCGCCGGACCCCCTGGCCCAGCTGGTGGCCAGCCCGCCGCGGGCGGTGGGACCCCCGCCCAGCCAACCCTTCACAGGTGCGGCCGCGGGGACGGTGCCATCGCGGCGGGTGTCCCGGCTGCCCCCCGCCCGGCCCGACGTGCGCGTGTGTGTCCCCTCGTCCCCGCAGGCCCCTTCGTCTCGGTGCTCTTTGGGAAGCTGGAGAACATGCCGCACAACTCGCTCTACGTCAACTTTCTGCTGACGGGGCTGGTGGCCCAGCTGGCCTGCTACCCCCAGCCCCTGCTCCGCTCCTTCCTCCTCAACACCAACATGGTCTTCCAGCCCAGCGTCAAGTCCCTGCTGCAGGTACCCCCCCGGCGCCCCCCGCCCCGGCACCCCCAGCGCTGCCCCGGGCGGCCGTCACGGCCGTCCCTCTCCCCGCAGGTCCTGGGCTCCGTGAAGAACAAGATCGAAAGCTTCGCCGCCAGCCAGGAGGACTTCCCGGCTCTGCTCTTCAAAGCCAAGAAGTACCTGATCGCCCGGGGGAAGCTGGACTGGTCGGACACGCCGAGCGCGGTGCCCTCCCTGCGCCGCGCCGAGACCCTGGGTGAGGGCGAGCACGGGGGGGCGGGCGTTGGGCAGAGGGCTGGGGGTGGCACGGGGGGGCTGCACGCTGTGCTGCGGTGAGGGGGGGCT
>RSEF01000001.1:173963405-173978418 GCA_003993805.1 Himantopus leucocephalus | reverse complement strand
ATGGTCTTTAAGGTCCCTTCCAACCCAAACTGTTCTGTGATTCCATGATCCTATGATATGTTGTCCCCATTTGCAAGATCCCTGCCCTTCGCACCAAAGGTCTTCCCCTGACTGACCCCTCTGTGGCAGCAAGGACTGCCCAAGCCCTGATGAGGCACAGGGGTCCGTTCCCCAGGACTGGCGTTGACGCCCCAGGGTCACAGGCAGCCCCCAGACCCGGAGGTATTCGTGTGTCCTCCCTGCCCGTCCCAGTGGGTGCTGCGGGGGTCTGGTCCCTCTCTGGCAGCAGATGTTAAATTGGGAATTAGAATCACAGAATCATAGAATCATAGAATTGTTAAGGTTGGAAGGGACCTTTAAGATCATCAAGTCCAACCATTAACCTAACCTGACAAAACCACATCTAAACCATATCCCCAAGTACCACCTCTACCCTTTTTTTAAACACCTCCAGGGATGGCAAATCCACCCCCTCCCTGGGCAGCCTGTTCCAATGTTGGATAACCCTTTCAGTGAAAAAAATTTTCCTAATATCCAACCTAAACCACACCTGGCTTAACTTGAACCCATTACCTCTCGTCCTATCACTTGTCACTAGGGAGAAGAGGTCAGTCCCCATCTCTCTACACCCTCCTTTCAGGTTTTTACCACAATGTTTCAGAAGCAAATCCACCTTCAGGAGCAAAGAGGGCCCTGAGCAGGACCCGGTGTGATTGCTGTTACTAATGGCACAAGTGGCACTCACAAACTCGCTGGGTGTCTTCCAGGTAGATAAAATCAGAGCTCCGGCAGTGAGGGCTCAGCAGACGAGAGCAGGGCAGTCCGGCTGAGGGAGATGATCCATATTTATATATGACTGCTAAAAAAACAGAGAGGCATCTATTTTCTGTCTGTCTGTATTGGCTACGTATTATTTCTGAACCTGCGGCACTACAGCACTGAAGGAAAACAAGAAATCACTGAATGATGAACATTTCATTGCAGGCCAAGTGATATAGAATTCATACTCCTTTGTTTCATAAAAAAAACCCCAAACAGTTACTTTCAATCATTTTGATTTGGTCCTGGGATGAAAACCCCCCACATTAATTCATACAGTCCTGTGTATTCAGATCCTTTTTTCTGCTGCATTAATGGATCTGCAACATGTTGGTTGTGGGCAAAGTATTTTCAGGTCATCTTTTAATTCATTTTTTGCATCCTTTGAACAGACGGAGCTATTGTTTCACTTTTTTTTTTTTCCCCACCATCCTGTACTTTAAAAATTGTTTTGCAATAACAGTATATTATAAATTATGCAACTGTGGTGTTCCTGTTTTTCCAGCTGATGCCAGTTCAGACCAGCAGTTCAATCTGGGTAGAAGTCTCTGCAGCCTTGTCTGCTTTGCAGCGCCATCAATGCAGCTTTGTGCTCACAACCCCTCGTAGGCTTCGCTGTTTGTAGATCATTGACCATGGGCTGGAGCCGGGCAGGGAGAGGAACCCCTCCCGCAGCGGCTCAGGGCAGTGTGAGCAAAACACAGAGGCTCCTTTGGGAGGTTTCGCCAGTATAACAGGGCAATTTTCACCCTGGGGGGGATAAAACTCTCCCGGAGGTCAGAGATGCTCCTCTGGAGGGCTGGGAGTGCTGCTCGGGCAGCGTGCCGTGCCCATCTCCCCCTCGAGCCGTCACCGCGCTCAGGAGAGCTGGTGCCCGGGCAGGGACAGAGTGAAAACACTTGCAATGCAAATTATGGAAAAGCAGGAAATATCTTGACTCACCTGGGAGTGTTAACGGGGGTTAATCTTTAATGCACTAGCCATTTAAACTTCCACAAGTCGACGGGCTGATGTTCCTTCTGGGTTTCAGGAGGGGGAAGGATTAATGTCCCCAGCCCTCGGCAGCACAGACGGGCATTTGCGCTCCCCTGCAGCTCTGCACCCATCAGGGCTGAGGTTCCTCGTTCCTCCTTGGGGCTGGCCCTTGGTGAGTGAATTTTATATTAAACACCGGTGTTTGGGGCACTGCTTTCTTGTTTGAAAAGAAGGAAAGGAAGTAAAACAGCGTGTGAGAGAAATATATTTCCCTGTCACTAAGAACTGGAGGTGTAAAGTCTTGCTGAGCTGCTCTGTAAGCCATACGCAGCCAGGCATCGGCTGGCATCGGTGCCTGGGAACGTTCCCAGGCTGATTTAATTTGCAATTATAGACCTAGTCTGTCTTTATTCACCTCTGCTGAATTACGTGGTTTTGAAAGTGGAAAAGGCAATTGGATAAACATTTGTGATGAGCTGAAGATCTTTTCTAGACTGACTGATGTTTTCAGTGGACTGTTAGTTCATAGAGGAGAGGAATCCCTCTTAATGGAAACGCTTAGAAATGCAAACACGTCTTGCACTTAGATAGCTGCAGTTTGCAATAAAAATAAACCAGGCTGCAAGCAGGTCTGAAGAAGGAAGGTTTAGCTTTGGTCCAAAGTAAACTAATTTTCCTGCATCGCAGCCCTGGCCTTGGCGTTTTCTGGTGTCTGAAAGAGCAAACACCGGGGATGGGGTGGGGCTGCAAATGGGCACAACAGGGGGACGCACGTGAAACCAGCAGTCTTCTCCTCAAAGCCCTTCTCATGGCAAAGTGTCCACAGCGGACTCTGCAGGGTTGGCTTGTTTGTGTTATCCAAATCTGCAAGAACACCCTCAGGCTGACCAGCCCTCGGTGGGACTCTGCTCCGCGTTCGGGCTACCCTGGCAGTTTGGGAACTGGGAAAACTGCAGGAGGTTGAGCTCAGAGGCTGGCACGGTCCCCCGTCGGCGGAGCATCCGCGCAGAACTCGGCACTCTCCAGAGCGTTACCGTGACTTGGCTGCCCTGATGGCACTTGTTGCCTTGCATTTTGGGCCAGCATTTCTTTGTCCAAAGATCGTGCTGTGCAGCCCACCATGTCTTTGCCCCTCTATATGAAGGAGAGGAAAAGGAACGAAGGAAAAGGCAGGTAAGAGAGTTGCCCCAGGACGCTCAGAAAGTCTGGGCATGGGCTGAAAGTCCAGCCCAGCTCTCCCCTTTCCCCCTTGGCTTTTGCCAGTGTTTGTGTCTCTGAAATCCCTGTGGGATGAGGGAGAGGCACAAAAACCACTCTGCAGTGCTTGCAAATGGGTGATCATGTTTATACAGGTGGAAATACAGGGAGTAACACGTCCAGCAGAAGTTTCAGGGGTGGTCACAGCCTTCAGAGGTGGTAACTGAATGTCAGCCACATCCAAGACACTTACCAGTGTTGGTACTGGTACAGTTTTTATTCCTGTCTTAATAGTTTGTACAAGGAGCTCTCAGAAATGAACTGGTCACGGACCTGAACGGAGTGAGATATTGTATTATTTCACGTCCCTGAAGAAACACACAGTCCTAACAAAGACACACGGCTTCCCAGGTGTGCACAGGTATAGAGCCCACTGACAGCGACAAGGCAAGTAATTATGACTTTTACAAGCCTTTTTGTGACAGTGGATAAAGCAGAGAGAGAAGAGGGCTTGGCCTGTTTTGCAGTTCAAATGGAGGGACAGAGAAGAAGTTTTTCTTACAGATACAGTTTGTAGGGTTGATAGGAAAGAGTGAATAGATTCCTTTGTGCAGCAAAACACAACGACTCAACCCCTCGGCCTTCAGGAATGGCTCAGGTTGGAAGGCAGCTGCAAACAGGACATTGTATGCATTGATTTGTACACGTTTGTAGATGGTCATGGGCTAACATCAGGCTCATCAGGCGTTATTTGTCCCTTCTCTTTCTTGCGCAGAGCAGAGTCAGGCTGACACAGAGCACTGAAGCACCATGTATGAGCTCAATGAAAGCAGCTTTGATCCTATCACCTTTGTCCTGACGGGCATCCCGGGCATGGAGGAGTCCCACATCTGGATCTCCGTTCCCTTCTGCCTGATGTACATCACTGCCGTGTTTAGCAACTCTGTCCTCCTCTTTGTCATCATCACAGACAGGAACCTCCACGAGCCCATGTACCTCTTCCTCGCTATGCTGGCTGTTGCTGACCTCATGCTTTCAACCACGACGGTGCCCAAAATGCTGGCGATCTTCTGGTTCAGTGCCAGGGAAATTTCTTTTGATGCCTGCATTACACAGATGTTCTTCACCCATTTCAGCTTCATTGTGGAATCGTCTGTTCTGTTGGCAATGGCGTTTGACCGGTATGTGGCCGTCTGCGACCCGCTGCGGTACTCTTCAACCCTAACCCCTTCGGTGATTGGGAAAATAGCTGTGACTGCCATTGTCCGGGGGTTCTGCATCATGTTCCCACCCATCTTCCTCCTCAAGCGGCTGCCGTACTGCGGACACAACGTCATGCCCCACACCTACTGCGAGCACATGGGCATCGCCCGCCTGGCCTGTGCTGACATAAAAGCCAATGTCTGGTATGGGCTGACAACAGCTCTTCTCTCCTCCGGCCTGGATGTCGTGCTCATTGCTGTCTCTTATGCTCTGATCCTCAGGGCTGTCTTTCGGCTTCCGTCCCCAGAGGCTCGTCTCAAAACCCTGAGCACCTGCGGCTCCCACCTCTGCGTGATCCTCATGTTCTACGTGCCTGCCTTTTTCTCCTTTCTCACACATCGGTTTGGCCACCACATCCCTAGTCATGTTCACATCCTCCTGGCCAACCTCTATGTCGTGGTCCCGCCAATGCTCAACCCCATCGTGTATGGGGTGAGGACCAGGCAGATCCGGGAGCGCGTCGTCCGCCTCTTCTGCCCCATGGGGGAGTGCCCGTGCCCTGGCTGGGGGAGCAGATGCTGAGTGCTGCTGGAGGTCAGGGGGACGTGGGACAGGGTCTGGAAAGCAGCACCAACACCACCCTGGAGGAACAGGTTTGCACAGGAGGTTCAAGAGAAGCTGAGGGTGGTGGGATTTCTGGAAATGTGGGCTTGGGTCATCAGCCCCTTCATTGCTACTGGTTTATCCCAGTGATGTGTCCCCTGAATGGTCCATCTAGCAGAGACTGGGCAGAGTTCAGCGGAGGAGAATCAAGGCTCTTGCATCGGCTGATTTACCATCACCTACTGCTGCTGATTTTGTTTGCTGTCCTACAGTTTTGCTTCTGTTTGTTCCTTCACCCATTATCTCAGTGCCTAGACTGTGAACACCTCGTCGGTCATCAGACCATGGTACATGATGGTACATGAACCATAGCTGGATGGGAAAAGTGCTGTTTACCATGGCACAGATGATGGTCTGTCCTCCTGTCTTCACAGGTATAGCTTGCATTGCCGAGGGACCCTGGCACCTCTTGCTGCTGAAGGTGTTTACATGCTGAAGAGCCCTGTGAGGTCAGGAAAGGTTTATTAGCCTGTGTTTAAGGGAAACATATCCCTTAAACCATGATGTCCGAAACTGAATTCAGGACTCCAGTATGGAGTGCAAAGGGACAATGGTCTCCTCCATCCTACACATCCCACAGGGATGTTTTCTGTCTTTGCAAGAACATTGCACTGCTGAGCAGGGCTCAGCGTGAAGTACATCGCACCTCAAGATCCTTTTCTGCCCATACAGCTGGCTGATTGCCCAGCGCTCTGCTGCTGTACATTTGATTTATCCTTCAACACCAAAATAGCTTTGTTGAAGATTTTCTTGTTCCTCTCATTGGTGTATGTACCAGTTGTATTGATAATACCTTATTTTACCTGAAGTCAGTGGCAATCTGCCTCAGAAAATTGTGAAAAACGGGTGCAAACATAAAGAGTGAGAGCTAGATATTGCTGGAGAAGCAGCAGGGACAGTTCTGTGCATCTGTGCATAGTCTGAGTTAAACTTCATCATCAGCCTGGCTGGCAAGGAGAGCCCTTGTCCTTACCTCTCCCTTCCTCACCAAAGCCAACCATGCAGGCAGCCAGAGTCAACTCATCTGCTGCCTCCGCTTCGGCGAATCTCATGGGTGGCAAGGTGGGAAAGAGGGGAGACTCTCACCTCAGCGCAGTGAGCGCCAGCACTGCTGAAGTGCCCCAGGTGAACATAAAGACCCCCGGGGAGAAGGGAGCTGAGGGAGACCTCAGGGGGAAGCTTGCCAGAATCTCAGGTTGTCTTCTGGAAGGTCACTGTGCTTTGCAGCACTTTCGGGGTGGGTTTTTCCTGCATCATTATAATATGGAGGACCATGGAGACACTGACACCAGCAGTCACAGTCCTGTCAGGAGCCTCCTGGTTCCCGCAGCCTGGGCTACAGCAGGAACGGGCTGTTCCCACAGGGCTGGAGCTTCTCAGTCCTATGGAAACTTCACAGCAACACTCCCACCTGCCCAGCTCTCATCATCAGAACACAAAGGTCCTTTTGCCCAGTGCTCTGCATAGCATGGGCTTGGTGGGCAGCGCATGCTCAGATGGGACTGGTCTGTCCTCTCATCCTGGTGGCCTTTCAGGCTCAGCTGGTAAATGCCACGGCTTCTGTTACCCATTGCAAAAGCTGCAGTGTGGGTTGCTGCTGACTCTGAGGAGGTGATGCACTTGGTGCTTGCTCAGGGCTGCAGAGAGCAGCGACGGCTGCAGCACGTCTCAGGACATCCTCCGCCGAGGTCAAGCAGTGCGGTCCCAGGAGCGGCTGAGCCTGCTCCCTGCACAGCCCCGGCTTGGCCAACGTGCAGGGTTGAAGAGGCCCCACTGCTGCCCCTCCATGAGCTCCTCTGCGTCTGGTGGCTCCCAGGGGCTGTTAAGCACTAAACCACCAGTGTTCTTCAAAGCTGCGGCAGCAGTTTCCTTCCACCGTGGGAAGGAACTCTGGGATGAGGAAGAGGAGGGAATGCACCACAGCCCAGAGACCTTTCCTTCATACTTTCCTTCATGTTCTGCTGGGTGGGATGCTGAGACAAATGCTTGCTTCTCCTCTCTGTGTCATACCTACTGTCTTACCACTCTGAGGCACGGGGGGCTGGGCAATTTTTGGCCCCCTCCTGAGCTCGGGGGCTTCCTCGGGTCTGGGCAGTATAACTCTTCCTCATCCAGGCCGCAACCAGAGTCTTTTGATTGCAGCAATGAGGCAGCTCGTTCTGAAGGCTCACACTCTGCAGTGCAGCTCTGGCTGCAGTGTCAGGAGCCGGGATGCTCTGACCCTGCCTCAGCTGTGAGACCTGAGGAGAGGTCCGGTGTGTTCATGTCGATAGTCACGAGATGGAGCAGATCATCCAGCCATTTCTGCAGAACATCCATTTTTCCCTGGCCAAGAGGGTGGAGGGCACTTGCCAAGCCCACAGCCTGACTGTGCTGCCAACCCATTTCAGACCTGCCCGCGGTGGGGAAGCCGCCTCGAAGGCAGCCACTGCTGCACGCCTGGACCTCGGAGGTGCCTCCTTTGGAGGGGCTGGTGACCCTGGAGATGCCGGGGAATGGCTCTCCTGAGCTCTGGGCTCTACGAAATGCTGTGCCCTGCATCAGGGCTGGGAGCCAGCAGGTCGCTGAGGGCTCCGGTTGGGGCTGATCAAGCCCAATGTCCACGATTGAGAGCAGGAGCAAGGAGCGCTCTGGGGGACCGGGCTTGTTCACAGCTGAATGACGCAGGAGATGACCCTGATACAGCAACCAAAACCCTGCTCTGCTCCAGTCATCCCAGTAACACCGCTGCAACTTCAAAAGAAAAGGGAGAGAAAGAGATTCACGATTTCAGATCAAAAAACCCCCAAATGTTCTTAACTCTTTCAACACATTTATTTTTTTTCTTTGTTTTTTTTTTTTTTTTTCTGATTTCATCAAAGGTGGGAACACTGTGACGGGCACAGGGGAAATTAAATTCTGTTCATTAAAAGCTGTTTGCTTAACAGTGAAGATAACAGAGCTGGTTACAAAAGCTGCTCATATCGTTGGTTTTTTTTAATGTCCTCAAAACATTTGTATTTGTGTTGGCTTTCTTAGCAAAAGAAAGAGTATTTACACAGAGCAGTCCGCGTGATTTCTGATAGCAGACAGAGCTGTGAGAAAGAAAATGTGTCAGGAGAGCAAGTCGTTATAGGCAGCACATGAATACATGGAGACTGAAATAGACGCTTTCAGGTCTTTAGGGCACAGAGGACCTGGAGTAGCTGCACAGCAGCTGTCACGGGGGTTGCAGCAGACTTGGAGGAAGGGGTGAGATGCGAGACAGCTCGTGACTGCAGGAGACTTGTTTGCTGACTCAGAAGGTCTCCTCCATCCCTCCCTTCCTACCTGAAAACAAGAACTCATTGGCAAAGCAACCCTCTGCTGAAGAGTTTTCTCCTGAAAGCCTTTTGGCCAGCTCTAAAAAAACCTGAGCTGCCATCTAAATTTGTCAATATTGAAGAACAATATAGCTTACCGGTACCTCTGATACACCCTTTAACTCACACGGTTATTTCTGCCACCTTCTTCACTGCTTCCCCTCTTTGCTGTCTCCTCGGCCGTGAACTTTGGTAGGTGCTTAACCCTGAGCACCACAGCAGCGCAGCCAAAATGAGTGTGTGTGCTCAGGGGTGGCACGAGCCTGAGCATGGCCCTGGGCAGGGACCCTTTGATAAATGCCCAGGAGTCCTGTGCCATCGTCACCTTCATCGTGGCGCTAGTGGGAGGTAGGAACTCCTGGGCAGGTGCTGCACGAATGCAAAACAAAAGACGTGCCTCCAAATTGCTTCCAAACCAAGTACAAATGATGGAAAATGGGTAGGGAATGGCAATACCAGGAGCGTGCTGGCCCGTGTGCTAGGTTACTGCTCTGACCCACCAGCGCTTTGCTTGGGGTGACGTGACTCCAGTGAGAGGTCCTCAGCGCTCAGGGCATCCTCTCCCAGGGGCGATCATTCCCGCTGGCACCCACCTTTTCACTTGCATTTTAACAGCCGGTGTGGTTTCACGGACCCTTTTGCTTCTCTGGTTTTCCAGGAACAGTTTTATTCAACCGAGGAGGCAGTTTTAAACTCACAGCCCTTGTGCTGGTCTGCTCCTTGGATGGATGTGGCGGCCGGGTCAGGGAGCAAACTGCACAGGTAAATGTCCCTGAGTCAATGAATCACTAGCTTAGCAATTAATGTCCAAAGGGGCGTGCATAATGGGATATTAGCCAGCTGATCAGGAAGATTTATATTTCTAACGTGGTTAAAATGTTAGCTTAATAACTCACACGAGTTGTGAAACCAGAACTTCTGCACTTTGTATTTAATTTCCCACTCTTGAAAGACCTATTTTTTTTTTCAGCTCGGTTGATGTGGTAGGCTATTTGTAAGCATGTTTGGATTGCAAGGACCCTTTCCTGGGGAGGAGGAAGGGATTTTGACTGAAGCTTTTCACAGCATCCACGTAGCGCATGCAAAAAGTAGATGAAATCTCTAAAACTTTGGGAGATAAGGGGAAGTCAATGCAGTCGGTGTAAGAAACACTCCTCTGTCCTCAGCGAGTGCGTGGGCAGGCTTTTCACGCTGACGTGCACTGAGAAGGAGTCAAGCCTGTGCCTGAAGTGGAGATCATGCTCCAGGTTTGTGCTGAGTCAAGGTCAAACCACACGCTTTAAAGAAAAATGCTCTTCAAGTGTATTTGAATGCTTTGCTCAATAGACGGGGACAAGCACGGCTTTCATCATGAACAAAGCCTTGAGTGTTCCGAGTTAAAGTACCACATTTCCATTCATTTTTATTGCTGTTTACAAACAATGGTGCTTTATTAATTGTTCTTCATCTGCAGAGCTCTGTGGGTAATAAATTACAGTAGCAAAGCTTAATGATTTTACTTCATCTCACCTCCATCATCATAATGTCTTAGCAAATGTTAGTTAATTAATAAAAATCCCTGGTACACAGACAGGCAGATAATAAATAGCACATCCTGGTAAGCTGTCCTGCCTAAAATGAGGGGGTAACTCAGCAGCCAGGACGGAGTTATTGGTGGGTTGGTTTGCTCTCACGTATTAGAGGTCCCTGCTGGTCCCCACAGGTCCCTGGCAGCTCCCCCAAAGGGTGGTGGCAGTTGGGAAGCTGCGGGTGCAGTTCCCCTGACCCCACCACGCAGTCTGCTCAGGGCCTCTGCAGGTTTCTAGAGCAGGAGGAGTAGTACAACAACTCCATTGCTCTCTTCTAAAATCAGAAATGAGGACAAAATTGGCTAAAAAGCTTATAGCAGGAATATCTGCTGATCTCTGTCTCAGAGCTCCCAAATTCCTCTCCACCGTTGTTCACAAAATCTGAAACAGGTCCCAGTCCCAAAGCACTTTCATTCTAGGGCAAGGATGAGGGTAAAGCTCACACTTGGTTGAGAGGTCCCTGCTTGCCCGAGGCTGACTCGTGCATAGCCCTGGGAGCCCCTTTGGGACCCAGCACCAGGCAATGAATTTTGCAGAAGTTACTCGGTTTGGGTGGTGAGGATTCACCAAGGTTGCTGTGGGGACAACCTGACAGTCTGCAGGGCTTGTACAATCCTCACCCAATTAACACAGTAGTAACACCTGCTGCTGGTGGCTTTTAATTTTGTCTCCTTGTGTATCTAACAAGAAAATTTCTTCAGATACCTGGATGAGCGGACACTGCCGTCTGGGGCTCTTAAGAAGCAGAGCTTTTGGGATGAAAGGAGCTCTGCTCTGCCTTTTGCTCGCCTTGCTCTTGGTGGAGTGAGCTCCCACACAGTTACAGAGACAGACCTTTTGTAGGGGCTGATACGGGCAGACAAAGTCCCGCAAAGGACAGGACTGAACCAAGCTCCTTGTGTCCTGATCTCACAGGTAGCTTTCAAACAGCTCCGTGTCACTAAAACTGGGTGTCGCAGACACTTAAAGCTGGGTGTTCTGCAAACAGGACCCCAGAGCAGGATAAGCAGTGAACATGCCTTCTTTGTCCAGTCATGGGAGAGTAGGGAATTTTCCTTAATGTATTTCCAACCCTGGAGATTTCTCAGGGTTGATGCAGAAATGGTGGCCACATCCAAGTATGTCACATTTATGCAGTCACTGCTTCAAGAGTGAATCTCCTGTATATTTTGCTCTAGTTCCCAGCAGCTGCAGGCAGAAGACTCCTTATTTCAAAGACTCAAACAGCAGAAATGACTGTACCTAGTGGAGATGAAGGGACCTGAATAGTGGAGGGGAGCCCTGATGGAGCAAATTGCACAATATTTAACACTTCCAGACAAAAAGTGGTTCAGAAGGGTAAGTGTCTGTGCTGTGAGCAAAGCCAATCATGAATTCAGCTCCCCTTTGTATCCCAGGTATGGTTCAGCTGCTCTTAGAGCTGTTCTTTCTACCATTACGCAGCTCCTGCAAACGAGAAATGATGTGAAGCATTGCATCAAGCCATGTTGACACTCAGCCTGTCGGGCTCCCACCCCGCATTCTTCATCTTGGTGGTGATACCTGGGGTGGAGAAGTCTCACACCTGGATCTCCATCCCAGTCTGCATGATGTACTCTGCTGCCCTCCTCGGGAACTCGGTCCTGCTGGTCACCATCGTGAAGGAGCACAGCCTCCACGAGCCCATGCACATCTTCCTGTGCATGCTGGCAGCGTGCGACCTGCTGTTGTCCACTGCCACTGTGCCCAATGCAGGATCCCCTGCATTGTCCTAAACCCACCACTGCTGGGTATTTGTACAGTCAAGGCCTTTGTAAGCAAAACACAGATTCTGACTTCTTAAGGTGCTATTGCAGATCTTATGAAACAAAAGCCATTAAAGAAATACATATAATATGTGTTCCTGTTATCTCAGTATAGAAATGTCTCTGCTCAAGCTGCGTATCGTCTCCGTGGGATGGGAACAGACATGGCTGGGGCAGTGATGGTCCCTTGAAGGCACTCAGGGCTCGGAGCACCCATTGGGTCTCCTCTCTCCTGATGCCCACTCAGAAAGCTGCAAGGACACAGAGGTGGTGGGAGCAGTGCTCCTCTGCCCGGCTCAGCTGGTCACACCAGAGCCAGCTATCAGGGCAGCCTGGCAGCAGGGACATGGCTTGTCAGGCCCCCAGGTGGTCAGGTCCCAGTGTCCCTCCCTGGACATGAGCTGTGGGAAGGCTGCAGGCTTTGCTGCCAACAGTGTGGATCTGCTTCACTGTTGCTCCTCAGAGCTGTGCACTCAGCTGTGCTGTCGGCAAGGGTGGGAAGACCTGACATCTTCTGGCTGAGCTGGGCACTTTGGGGTGAAGGGGGAGTCAGAGGTAACAGGAGACATCCAGGTCCTGTCTTAGCATCTCTGTCCCTGGGCTCCCAGGGGGTGTGCAGAGCCAGCCTGGCTTCCAAACGTGAGGGAAACCCTGCTAAGTGATGTTGGATGCAACTGAACTACAACATGTTTGCACAGAGGAGCGGCCCTGATCCCACACTGGGTGTGATGGAGCCAAGTCCAGCAGGACGGGGGCCTCCAACTCCCCAAACTTCCTCTCCTACCGTTTCCACAGAGGTCTGTCTTGGGGCAGACAGCTACGAAGGAAACTGGGAGCAAGACTGGAAACATCTTGAATTTTTTTAGTGCTGTGGCAATAAAAATGTGACTTCATCTGTCATCAGTACTCCTCTGACAAGTATCTCAAAGTGTTCTACAAATACTCATACGCTCACCAGTAACACTGGTAAGGCAGTTGTTAGTATATTTTCTGTAGAAAGACCATGTCTACTGAAACAGGGAGCTGTGGCCAGCCCATTGC
Organism: Himantopus leucocephalus; assembly: GCA_003993805.1. NCBI lineage: Eukaryota > Metazoa > Chordata > Aves > Charadriiformes > Recurvirostridae > Himantopus > Himantopus leucocephalus. The sequence continues at coordinate 173,965,827 of RSEF01000001.1, read as the reverse complement.
CAAAGGAAGGTGGCAGGGGCTACTAGAGAAATACAGGCATGGGCAGTGACATAACGTTTATGCTGGTGAAAGCTGAGATAACAGTTTTGAAGCCTGTGTAGTGGTGTTAGCAAATGCAAGAACCATGCTTTTTCCCTCTCTGCCTCCTGGTTTGAATTTCTAGGCTCCTTCCCCATCCCCTTCTGCACCCAGAACAGGCTAGCTCTAGATTTGGGTGCCAACTCTAGCTCAGAGAAGTCCCTACATGCCCTTTGGAAGCTGGGAGGTATGTCCACCTGAATGTGGACCTGCTGCTACCCTGCTGGATTTGGACCTCAGGTGTGGACAAAGCAACCAGACAGCCTGGTGGTTCCCGGTGGCCAGAGCAGAGGTATAATGCCGGTGTGATCCATAGCGTGGACCAGTCTTGGAGACTTTGGGACCAAGGTGCTGGCCCATGCGGGTGGACCACGGGTCTGTGTCCCTCCATTCCCAATGTCACACCCCAACAAATGTGCAGTTTTACCAGGGGGTGCCTCTTCTCTGCCCTGTTTTCATGGAAAAGGGACCTGGTTTAGGTCTGTGGATGGAGGAGAGGGCAGAGGTGTCCTCCCAGAGCCTGACTGTGCCTGCAGGGTGGGATGGAGACTGTCCCTGTCCTCAGGACTTCTCTCCTGCCTTGACACAGTCACTTGAGGCAGTATTTCTGGTGCATCCCTGCTGACTAAATTTTCCTGAATTTTAGAGACACCTCCAGTAACCCCAAGGTCTCCAGTGCACCTCAAATTTCTTGGTATTGTGGCGCACATTTAAATTCAGACTTTGCCTGTGAATATTTCCATTCACATTTTTAACTGCAGATTCATCCCATCCAGAGCCTTTGGGCACTGGACTCAGGCAAGTAGAAATCATCAGATCTGGATAAGGTGTTACTGAGGGGTCCAGAAAAGCCAGTGGAGGAGCCACCAGGCCTGCAAGTCTTCTTAAAGTATCCCCAGGCTCAGCAAAACTAGTGAAAAAAAAAGAAAAAAGAAAAGAAAAAAAGAAACTCTTTCTGACGTGCTAATATTAAAAAGGAGAAGTGGGATTATTGGAGAAATTTGAAACTGCTTAGTTTGACATTGTCTCCAACTAAAATGATGGAAAAGTGAATATGAGACTTGATCAATAAAGTGTAAAAAGGGCAAGAATGTAATTAATGGCAATCAGTACTTATTTTTGGTGTTTATCTTCCGTAGAACCATGTCATTTCATTTTCTGATGACTTCCACATTTGGGTGATAAAGTTACCCGAAGGCTGAATTACAACTGTGAGTATTTTTTTCATTTTCACTATCTTGTGATATATACCTCATTATAACAAACAAACAAATAAATAGTAAGTAAAGCAGCTGCTAATGGAGTTTGGCTAACTGCAAAGTCTTATTTCAGTGATAGCTCCCCACGGACAGCTGGTTTTCCATATATTTCTGGAGACATTCAGCCGGGATTGAGTGGACGCTGGGTCTGATGCTATATATGATTGTTATCAGTTGTGTAGAAGCAAGTATAAAATCGTTGCTAATAAGGTTTTTAGATGATGCAAAGATGGCTAATTTAATAGAGGTAAATGCAAAGTCATACTCCTAAGGAGGAGGGGTACAGACTGTACCAGAGAAGGGGGCTGCAGTCCCAGCAGAGGTGGCTCCAGAGGAGCTCAGGCATCCTAGGGGAGGAGCATTTTGGTAGGGGCACTTTGGGTGGTCCTTGGCCAACGGGCCAAAGTGAGGGTCCCAGTGCGCTTCTGTAGCTCTGCAGGGGTGACTGTGGCAATGAAGGTCCACAATTCCCTGGGATTGTTCTCAAATACTTCACCCAGTCCTGAAGTCCACATTTTTTGGAAACTTATGGTGAGCTGGGAGCTGGGAGGAGACCTCAGTGCATGGTGCATTTCTTTCTGAGGGACGGGGAGGGACCAGGGGAGGCTGGAGTCATGCTGGCTTCCAGGAGAGGTCCTTCCCCCAGCACACGCCAGTGCTGTCCAGCTGTGTGCGGTAATGATGGGGATAAGATGAGGGGGAGAAAGGCAGGAGAAACCAGCACTTTGATCCAACTTTGCTCAGGCAAGATGGCCGAGAGTTGGTTCCAAGTCCCTTTTAAATGAAAATGAAATCAAAGCATCCTACAGATGCTTGATGGTGTTATGAAGGGGGTGAAGCTGGGTGATCACTGCAGTTCTTTGTGGTGTTAATGGCCATGAAAAATAAGCCTTTGGTCCTCAGAACTGCTGGAGGTCAAGACAGGCTCCTCTGAGCATCTGTTGAGCAGATGGGAGGCCATCTGGTGACTTCAGGTGAGATGTGGGGTGATAGATTGAAATTGAGCAGCAGAGTCTTCCCCCAATGGTGGGTTATGAAAGGGTGAATTTCACGGAATCACGGAATCACGGAATTTTCAGAGTTGG
>RSEF01000001.1:173945761-173963395 GCA_003993805.1 Himantopus leucocephalus | reverse complement strand
TTTTTTTGGTTGGTTTTTTTGGTTTTTTTTTTTTTTTCCCCCAGTCTCCTTTGCTGTTCCTGCAGTGAGAAAGACTAATTAATTTTTCACACCATGACTATGCCAGCAAACAATACTGAGGCACAGAATCAAGTGCTAGCAAACATTTGTCTATACTGGTTACATCTGCATTAACGAGAAGTTATGTTTTCAGCTGGGGTGGAGTTGACTTTCTTGCTAGCAGCTGGTGTAGTGCTACGTTTTGGATTTGGGGTGAGAATAATGTTTTGGTTGTTGCTAAGCGATCAAGGCCTTTTCTGCTCCTCACACCGCCCTGCCAGGAGTGCACAAAAAGCTGGGAGAAGACACAGCCAGGACAGCTGACCCCAGCTGACCAAAGATATACCACAGCAGAAGTGCAGGTCAGTAGCAGCAGATCAGTTAAATAAAAGAACTGGTGCTGAAGACACACTCATCACACTGTTTGACAATGCCATGTCCTTTGGCCTCACGTCTTGTTTCATGGGGTAGATTCCAATTCTGGTTTTGGTTCCAGGAAACAATCAATTACTTTTATGAAATGTATCAACTTTTGTAGGATCCACTAAAAGGTTCTTCTTTACACTGGAGAGGGCAAGCCAGTGATGTTATTACCCTTCCAAGAGCAGGGTCTCAGCTTCCTGAGTCTCCCACCTCTTAGATAAGTTCTCTGAGTAGTAGTGGGCTTTGGTGAGACCACATGCCTCTGAGAAAGGGATGATCTGCCTTTGGTGGAAGTACCTACTTTCAAAGCACTTTTCTGCCCCTTATCCTTAGTGGAGATGAATACTTCCCTTCAGCTCAGTAACCACTAGGTAGTGTCACCAAAAGGAAACTACTTCCCTCCCCCGGCTGCTGGGAATCTGGCTGCTTCCTGTGCTCAGGAATTAGACATTGTCATGATAAAATGAAGCCACCCCCACCGTTGTAGCTGGAAGTGTACAGAAATGGTGAGGAAATATGCACTGATTTATGCACTAGGTAGGAAAATTGACAGCAATGTTTACATTTTAAAATTTATTATTTTCTATTTTTGATAACATTTTTCAGATGGTGTTATTCACAAATTAACAGTATTTTACAGAGAATTCTCAGCTCTGAGAATAAAAACCTCCAAAAGTCTACCTATTTTCCTCTTTATTCTCATAATCTTAAAATATTTATGACATTTTTTAAATACTATCTCTTTACTAAAATTGTGGTTGCAGTTGAGCACTTTTCCCATCTTCTTAAGTTTTTAAAAAAGTAAGTCCATAACAAAGAACCAGTTAAAGCCTGAAAAGGGCCACTGAGATGCGCTTTAAACCTGAGGTTTTAAAACATTTCTGGTTTTCTCTCTTCTTGTCTTTTATGCATAACATTTATCTTAGTTCAGTAGTTTTTCACACTGACCTAAAACACTTTTACATTCTAAAGCTAAAGCCATAATTATGTTTGAGGCAAATTACAATTTTAAATTCCTGACAATATCTCCATCATCCATTTTTGCTTACAGTAGCAGCCCACAGTTTCTGCCAACATTTTATTCCTTAATTCTTTTTAAACTACATAATTTTGTTTAAAGGCTTTTTTTCTTTTTTTAGTTTTTCTTCTGGTAATTTATCATCAAAGACTTCTCATTTTTCCTACTAAATACTTGCTGGGTTTTTTCCTGGTTTTCTTTCACTTCTTTTTCTGGGCTGGACACAGCAAAATAATTTTATCTTTTACATTCAACTCAGACCTCTATAAGTAGTCTAAAATTATTTCTTTCCTGTTCTTCTGTTTCCCTGTTCTCCATGCTTCTGCTCTTGTTTGACACTTGTAGACAAAGTGCAGTATTGAACAATACGTGCAGAAATGGAAATACTACATTAATATTTCCTTTAAAGATGAGCATGTTGCTTTTCAGAGGGCTGCAATGTTGCTATAAGCAAAAATTTTAAAACCACAGACTAATTTGTACTTTCTCCCCACATGCTCAGGTTTCCTTCATCGCTCAGTAGCAAATCAGTTTATGCTTAGGCAGCCAACAATCCTATGCAAAACTTGCTCTGGGTAGAAATAATTAGTGTGTAAAATTGGTCAACAAAGGGGTTTGTCCAACTGTGAATAACAAGGCAGTGAACAGAGAGAATAAGGATATTATTCACCTGCATGCCTACGTTAACTATTGGAGAGGCTGAGACATAGCAAAGATACTTCAGTAATATTAGTTTTGCCCAAAACTTTGATAAATATTCTGTTGGTTTATTATTGATTTCCATGTCTAATGTTTCCTCTCCTTCTCAGTGAAGTGTTTAATATACTGATTTGATGTTTACAGGGATGTTTATGACAAGTACCCATGAAAAATACTTTTGGGAATTATCTGATGGTGGTCATAAAGTTTTAAAATAATCCGAAGATATTTGAATTTTCCCCTTGGAAGCATCAAGCAGCAGGGTTGAACAGACATCATTACTTGTTTTGTAGAAAGGAATATTATATTTCCTTCAGATAGTCAGGAATATTATGTGTCACATAAGAATATCTTCTAAGAAGATATTGAGTGCATTCATATCTCACCTTATCAGACATTCAATAATTCATACATATAGAACGTGCTGTGACTCAGAGAAAATGGAATCATTGCACATTACAAAGGTTTATCCAGTTACCTATATTTCATTAAACCGCAGAGTATATGAATGATGGCATCATCAATAAAGGAATAAGAGTATGTCCGCTACAGATTTTGGCAATTGACAGGATAAGAAAGAAGCAGAAACAAGGGGTTACAGGAGAAATTGTTGTAAACTGTTGGAAATTACTAGAAAAATACTGTTGACATGAATAGGGCCATAAGTAAAGATGACAGATAAGAGACCCTCTGAAAAACCTTCAGAGCAATCTTTACTGAGAACAAAAGAAACATTTATTTGAACTCTTAGAAATCCAGATGACAGAGAGATAAACCCATAGTATAGTCCTTACTCATGATGACTTTAATCTTGGAGGTGCAGCCTGCCTGGTGCTAAAGTAAAAAAAGAGAACACATTTGATTCTTTCATAAAATTAAGGGAAATGGTGTTCTATTTCAGCAAAGACAGAAAAGTTCTGTTCCATTTATTCCCATCATTTCCAAGGAATACTTAATTTACTGATTTTCTAATTCATTACTTTCTCCTTTTGTACAGTTACAAAAGTGGAAAAGACAAGAATGGATGTATGTTTCTTTCTGTAAAGAAAGAAAATATTTTGAGCCCAAACAACCAAAAATAATACAATGATTCTTTATCATAGGATATTTTTTCTTATTTTTAATAATGCTAATAAAATTTAGAACCTGACTTTTTTCTGCAAATACAAAATAGTATCACTAGCAAGCAGAGTTAAATATTAGGGTCCATAAAACTAGGGTCATAACTTTTCCTTTGATTCAGCAAGCTTTCTAAATGTCATTGCTAATCTCAACTTTCATACGTTTTGAGCCAGAGAATGTTACCAACCCTCTTTGTTGGGGACACAGTCTTGAAAATGTCAGCTGTTTGTCAGAGATGTAAGTTATGTTCTCTGAAGTGTTATCTATAAATGTTACATCCCTGGCTGCTGCTATTGTGGATGAATCTATTTTCTAGGGTAGAATAGACATCCTTCCCCCCCACCAAGTCCAGCACAATAAGAACCATAGAAGTTATGCCTCCTGTAATACACTTTGTTCTTTACTGACACAAAAGGTCTCACCACAGCATCAAAGCAAGCAGTCCTGGGAGTAGCTCTGTAACTACGGGTAGAGTCTCTAATATGGTTCCCTATATGGATTTCACTAGCAATCTGGTACTTTCTAGATGACAGACAATTTCCAGAAAGTACAGGAGTGACGTGATGCTACCTTCAACATATATACAGCTTTTAAACAGCATGGCATCTTAAAAATGTCCTCCTACCCTTTATAATAATCTTTTTCTAAATTTTAGGCATAATGTTACCAATAGAACGTTCAATATGAATTTTTGTTATCATCTTCAGAATACAGATCAACCCCAGATTTAAGAATTCACTCATGAAGTGGTAACACATGCCAATAGACAAATTAAATTGAAGCGTAGAGATGAATGTTTTCACTTGCTATGGGTGAGATCATTTGGCTTTTTAAATCCTAGTCTAAAAAATTACAGTAGCCTTTGGAAATGAATAAGATAATACACAATAGTACAACCACAGCACTGAGGTTTTTAAGAATATTTTATGAGAAAAATTAAAAACCCAGCCTAAAACTGCTGATTATGTTCTACAGGAAAGCAATAGTTCTATCCCGCATAATAATTATTGTCATTCTTATTCTTATTGTCATTCTGTATTCACACAGAATACCAATGCCACAATGGCTTTAAGACTGAGACCTGTTGATCACAATTGATTCAATGGGAACAGTAATAATAAAGGATGATACATTCACATCAGTTTTGTAACTGACTGTCTTATGAGAAAACAGAAAGGTCTACATTGATAAATATTTTAAATCTTCTTTACCGAGGAGTTTTTAATCTTTCTAAATGACAATTTCAAGGGCTATAGGGAGGTGTTCTGCATATCAAATGCTTAAACACACAGTTATCATTTTTTTCTAAGGTATAATGCTTTTTAATTTAAGACAGTATGAATAATACAGCTACATTTAACTTGTGCCTAGTATTCAGACTTCAACATACATACTGTACAGGCACTGAGGCAATTTGATGAAGCCTGTACAATATCTGGGTTAAGCAAACTAAACCAAATACTGAATTCAAGGAAACCTGAAAATTTTGATTGTGAGAGTTAAAAAAAATAAAACCAAACCCAAACCACAATCAAAATCCATCAACATTCTTACTGTGAGCCTTCAAGATTTCCTTTGCAATTTACAATGCCATTTTAGCAACTTCTACAAGTTTTTTTCTTGTTTTTCATTTAGAGGATGGGAAGGCCTTGACTCTGTGTAAGCACAGTTAAGCAATAACTACAACATCTCTGTGTTATCCACACTGTTATCATCACAATTCCAAAACATAGCCCCATAGAAGCTATTATGAACTCTATCCCAGGGAAAACCAGTACATGTAGAGAAATTTTGTTTTAGTTTTTAAATTGCAGGACCATATCATATTCCTGGTGAAGAAAGATATACTAAGGCAAATATTAAGACTTTTGAAATGTAAAAATGCAAAATATTTTTAAAAACTCCTGAATATTTTGTGCCCAGAAGAATAACGCCTTTTCTGGCAAAAATTAATACTAGCAAAACTTAAAAACATTACTACTATGTTTACCATATTATAAACTTACTCTTATGTGAGACTAGAGAGTTAGGAAAATACTGATACTTATGTTTTGGCCAAGATTTTTTAATTTCTCTGTGTAACAAGAGCCTCATCAGGAAGGTTGTTGTGCACAAAAATGAAACAGAGCTAATGAAGTATGCTAAAAAAAGTGTTGTTATACTTCAAAATTAAACATGCAAACCTGAAGATCACTTGAAACACTTGAGTATGTAAAAATTTTATAAACCCATACATAGATTTCTTAAATGTATCTTACAGGCATTAACATTTATTCTTTAAATGCACAGCTTTATGTTAGTTTAAATGTTCATTCATCATATTGGCACTCCTTTAAAAGGAGAACAAAGTGGCAAAACCTTACCCAATGGATGACTGTTTTTCAAAAGCAATTAAAAAGAGACATTTTCATCTTTTCACGGTATTAAAAATGACTCAGGCAATAAACAGCAGGATATCACTTGTATTAAATATACATGAAAGTCTCTAAAGTATTTTATATGTTTTGAAAACTGAAGTATGTTATCCAGTGCTGATAAGATGATAAGAAAGAAAATGTAGATTAGTTTAAAGCTTGGGGGCGGGGGGAGATTAAAAAAAAATCTTCTTTCTTAGTTTCTTCCAGAGAATAAACATACAGCAGAATAAATTGCATAAAACCAGACAAAACAATTGAGGATTACTGTCTCAAACAGAAGTAAAAACACTAAAATACTGAAATGATAAGAAGATATCAGTTGCGTATGCTGATATATGAAACACCTGCACTTTTGAAAAAATTCTGAAAGCCATGTAAGTCTGAAGAATTAAAAAAAAAAAAAGAAAAATATTAGAGCTCGTAAACTTCTCTGGGATTTTTACAACTCAGTTGATATTTCCTGGAGAATATGTTTTCTTTAAGTTACATGACCTTTTATTTTATTTTTGCATCCAATACCAACCTTTTTGATTTATTCAATCACTAAATACTTGAAGCTAAAATCTCTCCTCACTAAGCAAATGAACATAAATTTTGTCACTAAATAGATTTTTTTTTTAAATAATAAATATTAAAATGGCAATTTGGGCCCATAAAGAATGTCTTGACAAGCTTTTATACAGGTGCTGTTAAGGACCTAATTACATCATGATTCATACATTAAAGTATCTAAGGTTTAATTACAAAACCTACTTCTATAATTTTTATCTTATTGTCTTTATCTATAATTTCACCACATTTTCAGACGTGAACAGGGCCCGCACTTCTTCTTTGAAAGCAGCTTTGAACAAGAAAATATTGCTTAGATTTTTCTTTATATGCAAGTTTAGATCTTAAAAATTCTATGCTAATTTTTAAATATAAACAAAGATTTCAAAGTTCAGTTTATAAAACATTTGTATTCCTAACCTTCTGAAGGAATCCTTACCATATATCTTTCTATGATAGTATTCTTGGAATAGAGAGATAGCCTATTTTTTTTTCCTGGGTGTAAAGGAATTCCACAGAATAATGTTGAATGGCAAAAGTATGGAATATCTACTACTTTTGATGTCCTGAACTATGCACAAAATATTCATATGGCAGCAAGATGCAAAAAACTACCACATATCAAAGGCAATCCTGCTAGATGTGTGCTATCTTCCCAAACAGAAAGCCACACTTACATTACCTAACAAACACATACGGTTCAAGAGTCACAAGTTGTTTATCACTGGTGTAGATGAAGAGAGTAACATAATGCCTCAGTACATTCTAGGTTTCAACTTTAGACGAAAATTATTTAAAAGAAATAATTGAGCTTTGCTCTGATGCATAAGGTTATTGTTTGAGTTCAAGAAGATTAGAAAAAGTAATATTTCCTTTATGGGAGGCCAATATCTACTTTATATATCTCTTTCCACCTCAATCTACAAAACAGTGTGTATTTTCTTACGGTAATCATAAAATTCTGTCTTACAACACAATTCTCATGGAGAAGGAGATAAAAGAAATTAAATTACCCTGTAATTGCTGTTATTTGTAGTCAATAGTTAATGTTTCTTCCCTTGAAAACCAACCATCTTAGAACTACAAAGTAGAGGAATGCAAAATACTTTTGTCTGTAATGGGAATCATAAAGCTTGCTTCTGCTGTTACCTTTGACAAATAATATATCAAAGAATGTAAGTGTAATTATATTGATCTGTCCTTAGTGGATTTGCATGAAATAGTAATACAGGTATGAGTTCTCACCAAGCTTAGCACATAATCATAGTGTGCTTTTGCTTATGAATATTTATTTTATAAACTTATCTTTTGGAGAGAAGAAAATAAAACCAAGAAAAACTATCACCACTGCCATTAACAAGAATAAACACCATTGCCATAGAAAGAATTAAGAAAACCCCAAACCTCACAAGTCAAATAAACATTTAGCATGAATGGGATTTAACATTAGGTCCGTATAAAAACCATAAAAATTCTCATTCTACTTCTACTTAATAGCCAAAATTCATGGCTATTTTGGTGTTGTTCAAAAAAAAACCCCCTGGTATTCAAATTCAGTTTTTTCTTTTTAAATAAAATTAGGCTAAATACAACTGATTATAAAAATGCATTTTTTACACAAAAGTAAACATACATTTCTCTCTGAAAGTTCTGAAGTTTTACCTGGAATTACTTGAAAACATAACTTCTTTTTCTATGGAGTAAAACTCTGATTTAAATACAAACCCTGACACACCCATATTTGAGTGAAGGCATATGTTATTGTTTCCATCTGCACTTGCATATAAATACATCCTGGTATCTTCTCCTTCTTGTCACTAGTCTGGCTTCCTTTTGTCCTTAAACCTAAGGTCAGAAGTACCTTTATTCTACAGTGTGGCAGTAGTGATCATAACATAATATGTATATATTTAACAGCTGCACTGCATACAAGCTGTACTATTTTTAATGGGTAATCTAATAAAGAAGGATAAATATTTTATTAAAATTTGTTTGGAATACATTTATTTGCTTCTTCATTTAACCTTTTTCTTACTTACATTTATTTTTAAAGACTGGTTCACCTGGTCACCTTATTTTACAGCAATATTGTTTAGAAATATTTTGTCTGGTTTGAAAGCAAAAAACTTAATCACAGTTTCTTGTTCTGATTATATGAAAGTAAATAATTCTCAAGTATTAATTTTTTCTTATACTAATACTATTAAGGTGTTGAAATAGAAGATTTGTATACACCAACATATCTAGTTAAGAACAGAAGCATAGAATAATAGACTAAATTAGGTGGACCACCTAGTTCTGGTCCATCCCACTACTCAAATCTTAAAGCTACATTTGGTTGCTCAGGGCCTTAAAACAGGTCACCTAAAAGGTCTGTTGAACTATGTATCCTGGTGCCAATAATAAGGAACACAGAAGAATAAGACAAGCAGAACCATGAATATTCTTCCAAGATAATGAATAGTTCAGGCACTGTTTGAGACATACGTATTCTACTGGCAAATAATACTTTCCACTCTCCACATACAGTAATTCTCTTAATCTTACTATCTCCATATTGCTGGTCACCTACAACAACAGTAAGGTAGTAACCACATAATTTAAGATCAAGCTTAACTGCTATGAAATAAGTGACAACACATTTGCACTGACACAGAAATTATACTTGGTGCTTTTCCTTCTTAAGATAATAGCAGTATGGAGTGTTTCAAAAAATTAGGGTATGTCTGAGTGCCTAATGGAGCTGATCATTATTTAATAAACTCTACAGGAAACCAAAATGTGTCTGACTACACAGATAATATAGAAACTCATATATATTGTGAGCTTAGTTTTTCCAGGCACAGTATGCAAGCTGCTGCACAGACAGGAGTCTTGTCTAACCATTTTAGAATCTTAGAAAGGGTTCTGTACCTATGTTAGTAGCAGGAAAAGACATTCAAGGAATATGTAGGTCCACTTCTGAATGGGACTGGCAAGTTACTCACAAGTGGCATAAAAAGGCTGATATACTTAATGCCCTCTTTGCCTCAGTCTTCATAGGTAAAAGCAGTCCCAGTGTATCTTTGCCAAGAGGCAATGATGAAGCAAACAGCAAAGAATGATCATGAAGATGGAAGTCCTCCAAAGAATGGAGGACAGGGAGGTGATTCGAGATAGCCAGCATGGCTTCACCAAGGGCAAGTCCTGTTTGACCAAATTAGTGGCCTTCTATGATGGAGTGACTACATCAGTGAACAAGGGAAGCGCTACGGATGTCATGTATCTGAACTTCTGTAAGGCCTTTGACAAGGTCCCCCACAACATCCTTCTCTTTAAATTGGAGGGGTATGGATTTGATGTGTTGACTGTTCGGTGGACGAGGAATTTCTTGGATGGTCGCATCCAGAGGGTACTGTTCAACAGCTCAATGTCCAGATGGAGATCAGTGACACGTGGTGTCCCTCAGGGTTCCTTATTGGGACAAGTACAGTTTAATAGCTTCATCAATGACATAGACAGTGGGATTGAGTGCACCCTCAGCAAATTTGCAGGTTGCAAGCTGAGTGGCATGGTTGACACATCTGAGGGACTGGATATCATCCAGAGTGACCTGGACACCATCCAGATGGAGCTGGACAAGCTCAAGAAGTGGGCCCATGTGAATCTCATGAGGTCCAACAAGGTCCAGCGCAGGGTCCTGCGCCTGGGTTGGGGTAACCTCTCGTATCAATACAGGCTAGGGGATGAAGGGATTGAGAGCAGCACTGCTGAGAAGGTCTTTGGGGTACTGAGCAATGAAAAACTGGACATAAGCTGGCAATGTGCGCTTGCAGCCCAGAAAGCCAACCTTATCCGGGGCTGCATCAAAAGAAGTATGGCCAGCAGGTCGAGGGAGGTGATTCTGTCCAACCAAGATGATTAGGGCTGGAAAATTTGACATATGATGAAAGATTGAAGGAATTGGGTTTATTCAAAGCAGAGAAGAGAAGGCTTAGAGGGACTTTAATTACAGTCTTCCAATACCTAAAAACAGTTATAGAGGAGGGAGGAGATTCCCTCTTCACAAGGATGTATGGCAATAGGGTAAGAGGCAACAGGCACAAGCTAATTCAGGGCAAATTTTGTCTGAATATAAGAAAAAAATTCTTTACTGTGAGAACAATTAAACATTGGGTTAGGTCACCCACAGAACTGATGAAATCTTCCTCCCTGGAAATATTCCAGGCTCGGCTTGACAGGACCCTGGATAACCTAATCCAAGGTTTTGCTTTCGAACAAAGGTTGGACCAGATTATTTCCAGATGTTGCTTCCAAACTAGACTTTTCTATGATTCTGTGATATCTACAAGAAATATTTCTTACAACTAGAGATGACAAGAAGGTAAAAGAATGTGGCTGACACAGGTATGAACCTTGGTCATAAGCCCTTCTGAAATTCAGGATGTACTTGCTCAAATTTGGTGTCACACTAACAAACTTCTCATGTAAGTGCATCTCTTGTTCAAAGGTAGGCAAAGTTGTTGGGTTTTTTATGTTCTTGTAAATTACTATGGTAACAATCTTATGTAAAGCACCCTTATGGTAGCAAGAGCGATGATAATCTCTCTGGCTTCAGCTTTCAAAAATTAGGCATCTAATTTAAACTAGCCATCTAGGATCTCATCATAATTAGTGCAGAGAGACAGATGTCTCTGGAAAGAAAGATCCTAGACAACTATCACAAGCCAGATGCCTATCATTTAAGCTTGGCTAAAATTAAGTGAGATGAATTGCTTTTTAAGTGGCATGCCCAAGGAAAAGTAATTATGTCTTGCATAATAATTGGCTCAGAATTTTTCTGAGAAGGAATAAGTCTGAAAAGGGATGCACCATGTACAGATTCATGTTCTGACTCTGAGAAAGTAAATGAGTTCAGATATTTAGGTGTTGCGTTTTTATGAGGTGTACGACACAATGATCCTAAGACCATTATGGGGCTGTATAGAATCTTCTAGTAACGGAACAAGAATCTCATTGAATAGAGATAGAAAGATAGCAAATTTAAAAGTCTGACAAGACAATGTGTTGGTACTCGGAAAAAGAAACCACAATTGTTTTGTGCTGAGTATTGTGGCTTGATTTAATTTGCACTATTCCAGACTTCTATGCCCTTTTAGTACTTTCTTTATACCTAGTATACCAGAACTTGGTACTGTTTTACAGTATAATATTTTTGATTAGTTTTAAGAGGATATTTGATTTTCTAAATGATCTGTGACTTCTTTAAAAATAGAATAAACACTTTAGCACAGAATAGTCCTAGCCTTGTGAACTACTTGATTTATTCCTTGACAGCAGCACTGCACCTAAGGTCTTACTTAAAATATGTTGTCCGCTGTTGCTGCCTTAACTCCTTCAGTGTTTTAATGTTGTTTCAAGGGGAGCAGGAACTGTTTACCTTGGGCTTTCCACATGATTATAGTCCTCTGCTTTTCAGATCAATTTCGGAGGCAAGGAATATAAGCACTGCAAATCTTTAGAAACAATGTTTTATTGCCTCCAGACATACCTGCCTTATTTTCAGGCACAAGTATAAGGCAGAGCTCATAGAATTGGTGGCTGCACAGATCAATTGGGCTCAAAATGCTATTATTGCTTCTCCTTACTTTGGAAGGGAGTGTGGAACATAGACAAAATGAGATCTCTAAGTGCTGGGCAGTTTTGTACATCATTCGTATCTCAGTTACCTAAATAGTAATTCTAATAAAAAGATACCTGTTTTGTGAATTTTAAACTCTTGAAAACACAGTTCTGTGTTATTTGTCATTCATGTGCAAAACAATGCTTAAACTTACACACATTCTGCAGTTCTCTTAGATACACAGATATTCTCATCCTTGGTTCTTTAGTCAAATCAGATTAAGCTAAAGAAATAAGATCTATAAACGTAAGAAAGAAAATAAAAAGAAAAAGAACAGTGCATTTAAATTGTTCAGTTTCTTAGCCTTTCTTAGCTCACTTAGCTAAACTGAAGATTGTATTATGATCTATCTGTTCTTATATGCACTACACAGTATTTGTAATAACTGAGACCCACAGTTCTATTGTAATCTGAGCTGAGTAAATTAGTTTGTGAGTAAACATTTTCTGAATGAATTTCTTGTTCTAACAAATGTTATTAAAAAGTACAAAAAAGAGGTGGAATGCAGTAATAATAGCAAGAAGAAAACTTTTCAGTTACTATGGTGTGGTTGGTTGACCTTAGCTGGCCTCCAGGTACCCACTAAGCCATTCTATCTCTGCCCCTTCTCAACAGGACAGGGCGAAAATACGATGAAAAACTTGTGGGTCAAGATAAGGACAGAGGTCACATACCAGTTACTGTCAGGAGCAAATCAGACTCAACTTAGGGAAATTAATTTAATTTATTGCCAATTAATCCAAGTAAGATAATGAGAAATATGAATTAATCTAAAAACACCTTCCTCTTACCCCTCCCATCTTCCCAGGCTCAACTTCACTTCTGATTTCTCTACCTCCTCCCCTCTGAGTGGCACAGAGGGACAAGGAATGGGGGTTGCGGTTAGTTCATCACACGTTATCTCTGCCCCTCCTTCCTCCTCACACTTTTCCCCTGCTCCAACGTGGGGTCTCACCCATGGGATATAGTCCTTCATGAACTTCTCCAAAGTGTGTCCTTCCCATGAGCTGCAGCTCTTCATGAACGGCTCAAGCATGGGTCTTTTCCACGGGGTGCAGTCCTTCAGGAACAGACTGCTCCCGTGTGAGCTCCTCTCCAAGGGGTCACAGGTCCTGCCAGGAGCCTGCTCCAGCGTGGGCTTTCCACGGGTTAAAAACCTCCTTCAAGCACATCCACCTGCTCTGGCATGGGGACCTCTACAGGCTGCGAGTAGTTATCTGTTCCACTGTGGACCTCTATGGGCTGCAGAGGTACAACCTGTGTCAGCCTCCAATGCCTTCTCGCAGAAGCCACCTCTGCCCCTACTACCAAAATCTTGCCACGTAAACACAATACATATGGACAATGCATAAGGACTGTAAGGAGTATTTAGACTATGAGAAAGTATAATCAGAAGTCTATAGACTAGAGCTGATGTGCCAGATATAAAGCTAATTTGTGGACCACTTATTCAGCCAATGTCATATCTGCTTTTTTTACAGAAATGAAAAAAAAAAAATCAAAGTGGTTTTATGAAGCAGTATTTGTCACAAGAAGCGACTGTTATTAAATAAGCAACTTACGAGGAAAAAGATATACAAGTTGGACATCTCTTAGACTCCTGTATCACCTCCTTTTTTGACTATTGCAACATACTCACAGAAAATTCCTACTTACAATGAACACTAAGAGGACTTGCTTGACAGAGTGAAAGGTTACTCTATAAGAGGCACGAGTATTCCAGTGCCCTTGTAGAATAACTTTTACTTTGTTTTCCAGATTTTCTTACGTGTAATATATTGAACACATTTCTGAACATTTCATGATATTTTTTATTGTGAATTCAGAGTACCACTCGTTATAACAAATAGAACTGGACAGGCACAAGGTATTCTTCTGGTTTGCATATATTACAGAGTAAAATCAGAAGCACAGATGTGGACCCTTACCAGCAACAGATCACGGTATTTTTATGGACAAGTCTAAACCTAATGATCAGCCTAAATATGAGAAGAGGCTTGTGTTTATTTTTCTCTGTTAGCTGCATCTGGTACTTGTAAGGTTTTTATTCTCAAGTGTTAATTTACATCAACAGAATAAATTGATAATTGTTGTTGTGAGTTATTTGATAATACATATCATTGTATTTGAATTTTGACACAGCCCCACAGTGCTGGGTAAAACTGATATCTTGCACCTGTGATCCCAATTTATGCAAATTGTGATAGGCTGTTAAAATTAGCTGTCTCTAGGCTACTTTATGTGACTACATGGGTTCCTTCTTTGTGTGTGTGTGTTTGCAGAAGTGAATGACAATGTGTCTTTGTTTTTCCTTTCTGACACACACTGTCAAAAACCAGAGGAATGCTGTGTTCTCTCATATATAACGCTGACACAAACAATTGAATACCTGTACTTTTTAATTTTTCTGTTCCAGCTGCTAACAGCTGAGTGCTAATATGATATAAAAGCTATTTTTAAAAAAAAGCATATTTATATATTGGCCTCTTTATACTATCTTTTATATTAAAAATCTAATTTCTTTTCTAATAATTTCTTAGAGTTGGTAGTATAGCCATAAGAAAAAATACTTTGGAGTAAATAACCTCCTGTGGTTTGGTAATGCATGTATATGCCTTTACACAGTTTATTTTATTATTCATTATTTAATCATCTTAGCATATTGAGTTTAGGAGGAACTGTATTTTGTCAAGGACAGGAATATGTCTTCTTCTCTCTCTTCTGTCATGTCCAACATTTCTAAATCTGCATATCAATTATCTTCCTTTCTCCCCCGAAGAGGTCTTAAGAGGAATAGTTATAAAAATATTTTGAATACTAGCAAAATAATAATTTCTAGATTTTGAAGTTTTGTCAGTCTCGTCTGAGTGTCAAATGTGATTTGAAATGGGTTATTCTCTTTATTAAACTCCTATACATTTTATTTCCTGCTGCTGCATGTTTTGATGGAGTTTTAAAACTGCCTCTTTTATTGATCAAGCCTTCAATGAGTGAGTTCATTATGAAGTTCAGAAACCATCAAACATAAAATAATTCAAAGTCCTTTCTCACTGTGTTTACACTCAGAAATATTTTTTGTTTGTTTGTTTTGTTACTAAAACCATCATAGAATGCATCGTGGAAGACTGCAAGTTTCCTTTTAGAAGTTTGCAAAGGTTTTCACAGAATTCCACAAGACTACCTTCAGGACAGCTATATTTATTAGTGTTGATATCACAGTTGCATAAAGAAGAAAATATATTTATATAGAATAGAAAGAAATGCAGAAAAGAAAACATATTAAATGGAATGACTCAGCACTAGGCACCTAGATGGTTACAGGATAGAATTAGATTTTATGAATGAGAAATGATAGCATTCCCACTGACTTATGAGGGCTAGAATGCTACCCAGCATTTGGGAACAGTAAAGATCCTATATTACACAAGAGGATGGAAACAAACAATGTTGTAATGTCTTCAGGCTTAGAAAGATAAAGAAGATGCAGCATACAGTGAGAGAAGTATAAAAAAGCTTTTGTAATTTAGAGAGAAAAAAGGCATTTTAGATGGAAGAATATGTATTCATTTTTGTTGATAGTTTGTTGAATTTGCTTCTTTGGCATTTTGTCAGTTTTTAAATTCTTTTGTGTTGGCTGATAGTCTCAATTCCTTCTTCTCTATTACTTAACCTACTGTCAGGTATTTATTCTGCATGTGCATACTACAGCTACAAGCTAGGCTGATTTCCCTTTGTATTTTTGTGATGCCTTCTGAGACACTTTGAGGTAAAAAGAGCAATGAATATGAGAATGACGAGCATAATGTTGGTATCCAGCAAAGGTAATAAACATTCTTTTTTTCTCTCTCATCCTCTTCCCATTCTAAAATTCAGTAGAAACCACTGGGCTTAATATTCTTTCAAACAAAACTTTACAATTTAAATTTAAAATAGGTCTTTGATGGGAAGCTAAACAAAACTCTAGGCACAGTGTATAGGGAGTATGCCACAAGCTGTTGGCAGCCGGGGGCTGCATGGCGGCCTCTGTGAGGAGAGGCTGGGGATGCCCCATGTCGGACACAGCCGATTCCAGCCGACTCCGACCAACCCACCGCAGGGCACGGCTGGGGCCCACAGCCACCATGGTGGACCCTTGGGTAAATGTATTTAAGAAAGGGCAAAAAATGTCAGATGTGGGGAGGGACGGTGGAAAAAAAGAGTGAGAAAAAACAGAGGCAATACCAAGGTGAGAGAAGAAGTAGGGGAGGAGGTGCTCCAGGTACCAGAGCAGATTACCCTGCAAACAGGTGGAGAAGATCCCAAGTCAAATCTGTTTTGCCCATGACAGAAATTGGCAAGTGATCTCCCTGTCTTTATGTCAACTCACAAGCATTTTCATCTTGTTTTCTCTCCCTGTCATAGCGAGGAAAGGGAGTGAGAGAGCGGCTGGGGGGGGATCTGGCAGCCAGCCAGGGTCAGCACACCACACACACATAAGATATGTAGTGTGTAATATGTAACACAAAACATGTACACAAAGTGGAATATAGAATATAGAACAAATAACTCATAATATCAGATATATTCCCAGAATTCTGACATTGGTTTGAAATTTAGGAAAAAAATGTCCTTTATGGCAGCTCCATGAAAAAAGGAAAGGCAACTTTGACACAAAGCAGCACATTTGGATAATTAATAAGGGAGAAAATGATGTACTTAAGACTGTGGTTGAAATAATTCATGAAAGAGTGAAATTACTTGCAGAGGTATATTTTGTCAGGGCTTTGAGGGCACTGTGTAGAGAACGGACATTAAATGCAGTTTGTCTCGACATTGCCGTTGTACCACCATGTCCTGGCACCAGTACTGCCTTCACATTTTGAAGAAAAACATTGCAGTGCACCTGCGCAAGGGCCAGGGCACGAAACACGAACTGCACCTCTGCGCATGAGCATGGACCCATATAAAAAGAAGCCCGCGTGCTGCGGGGGGTCTCTCTTTGGCTCTTTGTCTCACTCCTTCCTTCCTCGCCTCCTCGCAGACCTGTTCTGAAACCTGCCTCAACAAAGCCTGCAGTGCTGGGGTGGGGCCGACGCAACATCGCTGAACTTGGAGTGTTGGTAGCCAGATCTTCCCCCCGCTGACTCAGTCTCTCTCTCTCTCTCTCTCTTTTCTTCCCCCCCTCCCCCCCACCCCAGTCCTACTTTTCCCCTTCCCTCACTCCTACTTCTGTTGATTGAAAAATAAAGTTGAAGGTTGTACGACACTTGACAGATTTCAGTGTCTTAATCTCGTCTCTTGGGATCGTAATGGAACCTCCCCGATATTGGATCAGGACACACTGCTAGGACATAGTGTCCCTGTTCAGCCACCTTGAGGACTCCCCTGACCCTGTCCACATCCCAGGACCCCATGTCAGCCCCCCAGGGCCAACAGTGATGCTGCAGAAGCGCTGGTCTCCAGCTCCCAATAGCCCTGCCCTGCCATAGTCCATGGACAGTGCTGAGGTGGTCCCACCCACGGGCCCAAGTCCCAGCCTGGTCTTGCCCCCATCCCCAGGGCAGTGCCCAATGCTCAGGGTTAAGGCTGGCCTGGTCCCCCCCCAGCTGCCCTGCTCCTGGGACGGCGGGACAGACCCCTGAGGAGCCCCAGCTGCTCCTGGTCACTGGCCCCAGAGAGCCACCAGAATCACAGAATCAGAGAATGGTCAGGGTTGGAAGGGACCT
>RSEF01000001.1:173882312-173895548 GCA_003993805.1 Himantopus leucocephalus | reverse complement strand
ACACAGCTTGGTGTCATTGGCAAACTTGCTGAGGGTGTACTCATTCCCACTGCCCATGTAGCGAGCAAAGATGTTAAACAGTGCCGGTCCCAATACTGACCCCTGAGGAACGCCACTTATCACTGGTCTCCACTTGGATATTGAGCCATTGACTGCAATACTTTGAGTGCAGCCACCCAGTCAATTCCTTATCCACCAAGAGGTCCATCCATTGCTCTTCCCTTGTTTGCCAGCGCTGTAACCACATCATAGAAGGCCACAAAATTTGTCAGGTGCGGTTTGCCTTTGTTGAAGCCATGTTGTCTTCCATACCAGAGAGGTTATAATCACTTGGCCTGCTTAATTGCAGTGCACATTTCACATTCATGGATAACCTGTGTGACAGTGTCCATGGTTAAGTCCACTCCTCGATCATGAGCTCATCTAAATGTTGCGTCTCTTCCTTGATGTCCTGAAGTGTCATGGGCCAGGTTCTCTGTTTCCATTCCTGTAATCAGCCCCACAGAGTATTTGCCACCATCCATAAATCAGTATAGAGATAAAGTACTAACAACTTTTCTTGTTCAGCTATTGCTGAGCAAAAGCCAGGTGGATGGTTTTCACCTCTGCAAACTGGTTTGATTCAGCTTGTCCTTCAGCGGCTTCTGCAATTCGTCGTGTAGGACACCACACAGCAGCCTTCCGCTTTCAATGTCATATTATATATATAATACTATAATACGTCAGGATCCATCAGTTAACAGTGTGTATTTCTTCTCATTTTCTGGTAGTTTATTATGTGGTGGGGCCTCTTCAGCATGCATCGCCTCCTCTTCTGGTGATATTACGAAATTTTTGCCTTCTGGCCAGTACGTGATCACTTCCAGAATTCCTGGGTGACTGGGGTTTCCTATTTGAGCTCGTTGTGTGATAAGTGTGATCCACTTACTCCACATAGCATCAGTTGCAAAGGGAGGGGGGACCCTCCCTTTAAACATCCAGCCCAGCACCCTCAGTTGGAATCTAAGAGGAACTGTGTTTCAGTACCAACCACTTCTGAAGCAAGTCAAACCCCTTCAGATGCTGCCAATATCTCTTTTTCAGTTGGAGTATAACAGGCTTTGTATCCTCTGTATACTGACTTCAAAACCTTGGGGGTCGACCTCGAGCCTCCCCGGTACTTTACTGCCAGAAGCTCCAGGTAGGGCCATTCTCCCCAGCTGCAGTGTAGAGCACATTTTTAACATCTTGTCCTGTCCAGACTGGCCCCAGGGCTACTGCATGAACTATTTCTTGTTTAATTTGTCCAAAAGCTTGTCATTGCTCAAGGCCCCATTTAAAATCATTCTTCTTCTGGGTCACTTGATAGAGAGGGCTTGCAATCAGACTGTAATTTGGAATATGCATCCTCCAAAAACCCACAAAGCCTAAGAAAGCTTGTGTTTCCTTTTTACTAGTTGGTGGAGACATAGCTGCTATTTTGTTGATCACATCCACTGGGATCTGACGGAGTCCATCTTGCCATTTCATTCCTAAAAACGGGATCTCCTGTGCACATCCCTTGACCTTGCTTTGTTTTATGGCAAAACTGTGTCTCAGAAGGATCTGGATTATTTTCTTCCCTTTCTCAAAAAATTCTTCTGCTGTGTTGCCCCACACAATGATGTCATCAATGTATTGCAGGTGTTCCAGAGCTTCACCCTGCTCCAGTGCAATATGATCAGTCAGCAAATGGTAGGTCTGTGTTTCCACCCCTGAAGCAGTTGATTCCAAGTGTACTGGACACCCCTCCAGGTGAAAGCAATCTTCTGCCAAAGGGATTGAGACAAATGTATTATCAATATGAATTGTGGCATGTGACTATTCCACCGGCCATTCTGTTGTTCTGTCTATGCTTCTTGTCAGCTTCTATGGGAAGCTGAGAAGGATCCTTCATAAGCCTAAACACTGCCTAGCAACAACAAAAACAATATGCATTATTGACATTCCTTTTACAGAAATCACTAGAAAGAAAATTAACTCTTTTCCAGTTGAAACGAGGACACCTGTGGTGCATCTAATCAGGTCCCATGGATTTGTGCACCTTCAGGTTTCTTAGATCGTCTCAAACCTGATTTTCTCCTGCAGTGGGCAGTTCTTCATTCTCCCAGTCTCTACCTGTTTGTTCTGCAACTTGGGTGGTGTGGCTATAGCACTTGCCGGTGAAGACTGAGGCAAAAAAATAACATAATGTCATGCACATGTATTAGTATAAAGTTAGCAATTTAGGCTGAATTTTCCTCTGATATCCAGGATTGGGAATAGAGGATATATAGTATGGCATCTTATGACAGAGCCCTCAAATAATCCCATGCTGCACTGTTTATTGTATCATCATCTGCAGTGAAATGTGACTGCTCACTAAAGCTAGTCCATGGCTTAGATCACCCTTTTTCATCAAGCTATGTGCATCTGAGCCATTTGGCATTTTTATTCAAGGCATATAAAATAATAGGATCTTATATTCTCTAGCCAATATACTTCAAAATAAAGTGTCAGGAATAACCCCTCTCCCCAACCCCCACCCCCACCCCACCAAGCCTGCTTATTTTATTTATTTATACACATACACACACACACAGAAACTCGATGTTCCACAGAGGAGGGTAGCTGCAGGTATTCCATTTGGATTTGTATTGCAATAAAATGTCTGATAATTGCATGTTTTGTTTTCTTTATTCATTCAAGGACAAAGTCTAATAAAGAGCACAAAATTTACTGTGATGTTTTGATGTTAGACCAAATAACCGGAGAGGAAAAACATCAGTTTCTAATTAGAACAGTGCAAACTTATTGATTTCTTTCTGGTTTTGCTGCTGAACAGGTTAAATTTACATGAAATATTTTTTCTGTATGT
Source organism: Himantopus leucocephalus (assembly GCA_003993805.1). Classification (NCBI taxonomy): domain Eukaryota; kingdom Metazoa; phylum Chordata; class Aves; order Charadriiformes; family Recurvirostridae; genus Himantopus; species Himantopus leucocephalus. Next base: position 173,892,673 of record RSEF01000001.1, on the reverse strand, counting down.
GTTTTTAAAGTGCATTTGCAAATGTTTTGAGTTGTGGAATGCTGGTGTCTCTACATTTCTTCAATAACCAGCAGCGAGAGATAGCTTCTTTCAGGGTCTGAATAGCCCCTGCAGGAGCCTTTCATTGTTTAATGAACATAGAAGGAGCACAGAAAAACTGGTGTTCACAGGATAAAATTTGCTTTAGTGAACAGCCCTTTCTTGTNTTACATGAAATATTTTTTCTGTATGTGTTTTTAAAGTGCATTTGCAAATGTTTTGAGTTGTGGAATGCTGGTGTCTCTACATTTCTTCAATAACCTTTTTTTTTTTTTTTTCAATTTGGCCCAAGCCAGAATGCTCTAAATCTAAGTAAATGAGTACCAAAAGGCTATTACTATTACAGTAAAGTCAGGTATCAAAGGGCTATATGTTCATGGCTAGATTCTCTAGTCCACTGTGTAACAAACTGCATATTAACAAACCTAGGTCATATTCACTTGTCTACACAGGAGTCTCACAGCTCCTGATGCAGAATACAGTTACCCACTTTCAAAGATGTATAGTGAAAGTGTGAACCAACATTCCTGCCACACTGCTGGGGAATCTGGTAATTAGAATTCTGTTTTTATTGCTGATTTATATTTTTATTTTTATTTTACCTACCTGATTATTTTTTGTATCACTAAATCTCAAGTGCTTTGAAAATATGAAAATGAAGTTAACTGATCCAACACTCAATATTTTTTTGTTTCAGTTGAAGCTCTTCAGTTAATCAGACTCAAACTAATTCGGTCACCTTGCAATTACCTTTTTAGGGTACTAACCAATTGATCAAAAAGTCTTCAAAAAAACCAAAACACAGACAAGAAGCCCCCGAATACAGCTGTAATCTTAATGTCTAAATGAAACCAGAGAAGTATGAGGTTTGGCAAAACTGTTGTGTGCAATGTCTGAGTACTGTTAAGGGAGACCAGTACTAGAATTTAGTCGAGTGCAGTCTTCTCTTTTGATAACACAGCAGAACATACAAGACATTTGTCAAGTCATAAACCAGATCCTGATTGTATTAACAGAGGTTGTTGACATTTATAGAGTAGATCTCAAATAATACCAGTGGGAGGATAATGAGTCAGTTTTGTTTTCATTTAGGATAAATTGCTAAAAGGCACATTTTTTGAAAAAAAATGTTTGTCTATATTTGGGATGAGATCCACTTCACCCTTCTACCTGAAAGTTTCCCTTTGAAGAAAGATATACACTTACTTTTTTCCCACCTAAGGTTTTGTAATAAACTGTAGTTGTCCAGAGGACATAGAGTGACTTGCGAGAAATTTCTCTGTAAATATTCTGGTTTTGTAACTTTTTCCTAGGAACTGTCAGGCACGAGTTTTAAACTTTCCTCAGTAGTTGCATATGCAGTGCTGTGCCACAGGATCACATTTCACTCTTCTTCCTGAAAGGGATGGTCAGTTAAAATGTAGACATGTATGATTAACGTGTGTTCACAGGATCCTACCTTACATTTATAACTTTCAGATTCACAAGGTTATGTAAAGACCCAATCCCATAAAGCAATGAACATCTTCCTCAAGGACTGAGAGCTCTCAGCTCGTATTCAAAAACAACATTCCAGCAATATGAAAATAAACACAGTATCAATGTTTTAATACATAGAGTCAGTGTACAGGAAGTTTGCTGCAACTATATTAACACATATTCAGAACCTATTTCATAGCTTTATGTTTATGATGATACAACACACAACAGCAAAGTGAGTATTTCAAGCAGAACTGTTAACAGGATTTATGACAGGACCCTTCACAAGACATAGTTAGCAATAAGTTACTAAAAATACAGCAATAAAAAGCTGAAGACTTTAGCTAGATGATCTGTATAGCACTAAATCTACAAGCCCCGACTCCTCTGTCTGCGATAAGATTCCTTTAAATCAACAAGACAGGGAAACGTGCAAACACAATACACATTACAACACAGACACGTCCTCTCTGCTTGGTTCACATCTCGTATAAAAGGAAAAAAAAATAGGTCAAACACAATACCTGCCATGTTCTCCTTTAATTCTACTTCCAGCCCTTGAAACACACATTAAAATTAAAGCCCTGATGAAACGTTGTTGTGTTAACTCTACTATAAGCTCTTCCTTATTAGCAGCATGGTCCTTTGTTACATTTCAATAAGCTTTCAAAATCAGTATCTGACAGTTACACCAGTGGAAGTTATATTAAAATTTATCTGGTGTGTTTCTTTTACATACTGTGAAAGAACTCTGTAGAGTTTCAGCAAAATCTTTTGCTTGTTTTCTGTTGAACAGATATTGGTGACCTTTACAGAAGGAAACTCTAATTCAGTGTCCAGTGACATCCATCACTTTGCCACAGTGAATTATTGTGGCTTAGTTCACAGCTTAATACTTCAGTAGAACTTAAACCTGTCATTTTATCCTGAGTTACCCCGATATGCTAGTCTTAACTAGATGCAGACTCACAGAGGAGTACTAGGTAGAAAAGAAGCATTTTTCCTCATATAGTCCAGTCACAACTTCCTTAACAGCAAGGGAAAAGAGACAAGATGACACATAATCTAGCATTAAAAAGTATACACAAGGTGCTGTCACCCATGCTTCTCAAAGGTGATAGACTTTGCATTCAGTTTTTAGAGCCCATAAACACATCATTCAGAAGAACAGCAGAGATCATATTGATGACTCTTTTACACGTATGCACAGCAGGTTTCATTGCTTCCTGGAGACGCTGCAGCTGAGGTGCGTCATGGTGCTTCAGAGACATAAGGTAAGGATAAGCCATTCTAAATACTAAGGTATAACTTAAATAGGGTATACTAAATCTACATTACCAATGACGCTATGCCAGTACTTGTCTGTGAAGAGATTGCTTGCTGTAGTTGTGGTCAAAGAACCCTTAGATCAGAACAGTTTCAGGGCTAACTTGTGCCCAACTCATGAGTCAACTGTATACAAGTTTTAATTAAGCCACTAAATCTGACAGGCCTTAAAAAATGGCTAGGTAAAGTTAAAAAAATAAGAAACATGAAGATACTTGAAACTTGCATTACTTGTGTATGCAAAGTTCTGTTAAATTCATATGGGTCCCTCTGAAAGGTTTTCATAAGATTTCTGTATGATCTTCAGCTGAAAGAAATCAGGACCTCTTTCCTGTCCTTGACTTAATATCTTACATTTTTTATATTACACCAGGTAGAAATGTAGCCTGAATTGATTATAAAATATCCCTTTCCTTATTACCAAATTCTACTTTGTATTCTGCTGTCTATTCATTTACTAGTGAAAAGAGTTTCCTATCTGGTCAATATTTGGAAGTTAAAAGATGAGGTTTATTGCTCATATAAATCACTAATATTAGAATATTAGCATATTTTGGATACTTAAAGACAAAGAAATTGCTCTTGTCCAGCCTTTTCAGAAACAAAGTGGAAAACTTTGTTTTGACTAAACAAGACTTCATCAAATAAAAAGCAGAGACTGACAGTTGTTTTGTAGCCACTGTTGGCTTTTTTGTAGACAGAATTGAAATGGAGTTGTTTTATATTTTGTTTCAAGAAAAGACTATCAGCACCCATGATACGCACCAAAAAACCCCTCCTAGAAAACAACAAACTTTTCGTGGGGAAACTCCAGTATGGATGTAACCCAGCAGAAAAATTAGTAACTACCCTACTTCTGTACTCTGCCATAAATTCCCGCTAGTTGCAACAAGGTAAAGAGCATCTCACAGAATCACAGAATCTCAGAATGCTAGGGGTTGTAACGGACCTTCGGACATCATCTAGTCCAAACCCCCTGCCAAACAAGGTTCACCTAGAGCAGGTTGGACAGGAATGCATCCAGGCGGGTTTTTAATATCTCCAAAGAAGGAGACTCCACAACCTCTCTGGGCAGCCTGTTCCAGTGCTCTGTCACCCTCAAAGTAAGAAAGTTTTTCCTCATGTTAAGGAGGAATTTCCTGTGTTCCAGTTTGCCCTCGTTGTCCTTTGTCCTGTCACTGGGCACTGCTGAAAAATCTCATTCAATGTAATGAGGAACATTCACAGAACAATCATTTTGGAAGTGTAAACAAATACAATCATATTTATTGCAACATTTGGGCTTTGTAAGCCTCACTTGTCTTTACACTCTCAAGCAGATGGAGATTTCTAATGTACATAGAATCATAGAATTCTATGGAATCTATCCTATATTTTTCTGGAAAAAAACCCTTTAAGATCATCAAGTCCAACTATTATCTAACTCTACCAGGCCCACTTCTAAACCATGTCCCTGAGCACCGTATCAAGATGGCTATTAAATTCACCCAAGGATGGTGATTCAACCACTTTCCTGGGCAGCCTGTTCCAGTCTTTGATAACCCTTTCAGTGTAGAAGTTTCTCCTGATATGTAACCTAAACCTCCCAAGGCGTAACATGAGGCCATTTCCTCTTGTCCTATCAGTTGTAACTTCTGAGAAGAGACCAACACCCACCTCTCTACAACCTCTTTCCAGACCCTCAGCCTCCTTGTCTTCAGACTAAACAACCCCGAGTCCCTCAGCCACTCCTCATAAGACGTGTTCTCAAGACCCTTCACCAGCTTCGTTGCCCTTCTCTTGACCCTCTCCAGTACCTCAATATCCTTCTTATAATGCGGTGCCCAAAATTGAGCACAGTACTCAAGGTGGGGCCTTACTAGTGCCGAGTATGGGGGGACAATCACTTCCCTAGTCCTCCTGGCCACATTATTTCTAATACAGGCCAGGATGCTGTTGGCTTCTTGGCCACCTGGGCACACTGCTGGCTCATATTCAGCTGGCTATCAACCAACACCCCCAGGTCCTTTTCTGTCAGGCAGCTTTCCAGACACTCCTCCCCAAGCCTGTAGCATTTCGTGGGGTTGTTGTGGCTGAAGTGCAGGACTCAGCATCTGGCCTTGTTGAAGCTCATACTATTGGCGTCTGCCCATCAATCCAACCTATCCAGGTCCCTCTGAAGAGCCTTCCTACCTTCAAGCAGGTCAACAGTCCCACCTAACTTGGCGTCATCTGGAAACTTAGTGAGGGTGCACTCGATCTTCTCATCCAGGTCATTGATAAAGATGTTAAAGACAACAGGCCCCAATGCTGAGCCCTGTGGAACACCACTTTTGACCGGCTGCCAACTAGATTTAACTCCATTTACCACCACTCTTTGGGCCCAGCCTTCCAGCCAGTGTTTACCCAGCAAAGCATACTCCCATCCAAGCGATGAGCAGCCAGTTTCTCCAGGACAATGCTGTGGGAAACAGTGTCAAAACCTTTATTGAAGTCTAGGTAGACAGCATCCACAGCCTTTCCCTCACCCACTGATTGTGTCATCTTGTCATAGAAGGAGATCCCGTTAGTCAAGCAGGACCTGCCTTTCATAAACCCACACAGACTGGGCTTGATCGTCTGGTTGTCCTGTAAATAGTATGCAATGGCATTCAAGATGATCTGCTCCATAATCTTTCCTGGCACCAAGGTCAGACTGACAGGCCTGTAATTTCCCAGATCCTCCTTCCGACCCTTCTTATAGATGCCATCACATTTGCTATCTTCCAGTCAACTAGGACTTCCCCAGCTGTAACATGAGCTGCCAATGTGTGCTTCCAGCCCAAAAAGCCAACCACATCCTGGGCTGCATCAAAAGAAGTGTGGCCAGAAGGTCAAGGGAGGTGATTCTGCCCCTCTACTCCGCTCCCTACCTGGAGTACTGCATTCAGCTCTGGAGCTCTCAACATAAGAAAGACATGGACCTGTTGGAGTGGGTGCAGAGGAGGGCCATGAAGAAGATTAGAGGGCTGGGGCACCTCTCCTCTGAAGACAGTCTGAGGGAGTTGGGGTTATTCAGCCTGGAGAAGAGGAGGCTCCAGGAAGACCTTGTAGCGGCCTTCAAGTATCTGAAGGGTGCGTACAAGAAGGCTGGAGAGGGACTTTTTGCCAGGGCATGTGGTGGTAGGATGAGCAGTAATGGCTTCAAACTGGAAGAGGGTGGGTTTAGATTAGGAAGAAATTATTTACTGTGAAGGTGGTGAGACACTGGAACAGGTTGCCCAGAGGAGTTCTGGATGCCCCATCCCTAGAGGTGTTCAAGGCCAGGTTGGATGTGGCTTTGAGCAAACTTTTTTTTGGTATGTGTCCCTGCCCATGGCAGGGTGTTGGAACTAGATGACCTTAAATATCACTTCCAACTCTAAGCATTCTATGATGCTATGATATCAGTACATTTCTTACTGTGCAATTTACTAATTTACTGGTTTATTCTTTACTGTGTTATGCCCTAATAATTGGGGCATATTTCATTTTCTGAGAGAAAGAATAGGTGGAGAATCAGAACTTGAATATCTGTGGTTTTTTTGAAGTGTTAGTATGACAAATAAGTCATACATTCAGCAAAACTTTATCCTCTGAATAACACTGATAAAATACACTAGTAATTGGAAGGCAACGTCTACATATTCATTCATTTATATGCTTTTTAAATTTTCCTCAAAGCTTAACGTCACTGAAAGTTAAAAGAAGCAAAAGGAGAAAAGAATTAATTCAAAAGAAAAGTTAGTTCGAAGAAGAGGGGGAAAAAAGTTGAAAAGGAGTTTCCATGTAAAATACTAACCATCTGCTAAGTCTTTGTTTGTTACAATGTTTGGATATTAAAACTAACTTAACACGATGCATGCATTTATAATAAAGTAAGAAAAAAAATTATTTAAAAAATTATTTTTGGCTAAAAGAAAACAAAACAATGCAGGCTGAAAAGCATGAAAATAACTTGAGTCTATACTTTATATCTCATAGATGAAATGAGGTTACAGTTTCTCTCTCATAAGCCACTTGCACAGGTGTAAAATATGTCAAGAAAAACAAAGCTATTATAATTCCTGTCCTCACAGTCATTTTATGTCACTTATTGCTTGCTAGGAGTCAAAAGCCTGCGAAGTCATGTACAGTTCAAGCAGAAGATCAACAAAATATTCATCGCTCCTGGAGTAACTTACTCACAAGTGTTGTTGTTTGTTACTTTTCTGACTTTTGAAAGACACTCTAGGCTCTTGAAGTGATTGACATTTAATGCTTATGAAGTACTGAGACAAATTCCCTTAGTAACCCAGAGCCAAAGTTAGGGATACATCAAATAAGAATATCATGAGTCATATCTTTAGCATTATGCGTGGTGCTTTGAACTAAATGTAGAATCACCTTTAACAAAATGTTACAAATTCACAATCTGGAGTTTGAGTTTATTTTAAAAGTTAAAATCAGATAGGAGAAAAATACAGGTTTTCCATACATCTTGTTAGCCCTTTGCATTCCCCCAAATGAGAGATTTTTAAAATGTAATTTTATTACATTGAAATTTCTTTTGTATTGTGGTATCACTTTTTTCTTTTTATTTTATGCTTCTGTTTTGTTTTATTTTCTGGTTTTGTTTGTTTGTTTGGTGCCTTTTTTTGTTTCCAGTCTTATGGTGCAAATTTCAAATTGTCTGCTTCCCACCATAACAACAAAAAAATAAAAGAAAGCAGCTTAAAACACCAACCAACACCAAATCTAACTTGTGATCAATAATGATTCTATAAAGCATTTTAGAAACTGCAGCACAATCTCACCTTTTTCTTTTCTTGCATTGGGAAACACAATTTTCCTTAATATTCTACCCTATAATATTATTGATGTGCATTGTTAAATAGATCTTCACCCAGGAGAAGTCGACTTTTCAATAGCAGGAAAAGTGACTGCAATATAAACTATAACTTTTTCACAGGGTTTTCTGAAAGTTAAATATTTTTCAAAACATTTTGAGAAACTTGATTTATAGTTTCTTTGGAACTACAACATTCTCATGTTACATTAAGGCCTTCGTTACCTTTTTTTTCTTTCCTCTGTGCATTATTTATTGCTATTTAAAATGTTTGGGAGGGGATTATGAACCTTATATAAAATAACATCTACCTGTCAGCCTCTGCAAGTTGACAGTAATGTCTACCAATTCAACAGAATGCATTTTGCAAGTGGCTGTGTGAATCCTATTGTACAAAACAGAGTGGATTCCTCCCTGGCTTCAGTGTTCTTGCACAGCTGACTTCATTTACAATATTTGAGCAAGACTTGAAACATCAGACCATATGTTTGATAACTGGAACATTTGCAGTAGGGCAAAGCCTGGGTGCATATTGATCACTTGGCTGCTGGGTCCTACATCTGCTGTAACAAAGAAAATACACGGCTAATGCTGTACCTCATCTAAAAGGAAAATCAGTACTTCTGAAATGGTAACAGTCCAACAGATTGCCAGATATTTCAAAAGGTACTGCCAAAATCTGATCAGCAGAGGACCTGAAGTAAGGATCAGCTTTAATGGGGTTGAAGTACCTTGTGTAACTTTGAAGAGAAAAAGGTCGCTGACATCTATTTTTTTCATTAAACAAAATTGTTATAATATTCTTTTGCACAAAAAGTAATTGCATAGTACATAATGAAAAAATAACAATGCTTTACCATTTATAGCACCTTCCTTCAAAGGACTGAAGTATATTTTAATACCGAATAATTGGATTTCACAATACGCTTCCTAGTTTTAGGTATATCAGGAATTGAGGGACAGGAAAGTAAACATACTTGCAAAACTGCATCAGGGATAAAGCAAAGGTACTGGGAAACCTGAGCTAGTGCTTCACGGGTGTAGGGGTTTTGTTGTTGTTTTTTGTTTTTTAACTTAAAAAAGTCACTTGTCACTTAGGTTTTTTATATTTATCATTATTAAAACAAAATAATAAAGTAAAGGTGAGATTTCTTTTCATGCCAGTTTTTATCTCTTTCTGTTCTTTTTAAAACACAGGCTTTTAATAGCTTTAAGTCTCTCCTTTTTTCATTTTCTTGTTATTTTTTAAATAATTGGGATTTTGTTAATAAAGTAAATGAATCTACACTGCATAGCTATGGCTTTCTTCTCTGATTTATAACAGAAAAAATTGTCATGTGGATTTAAATTTTTATGATGTTCCAGAGATTCCAGAAAACAAGTTCAAGCCTATTTCAGTGTACTTGACTTTACTTAAATTTGCTGACATAGTAAAAGAATACTTCTGACAAGAGGATGATCCTGTATACTAGTGCAGAAAAGAACTAACAATTAATACGATTCCATCATTTAAAATCTTGTTTAAAATGTAACAATTACCAGATCATACCAAGCAAAACAATCTTAAATCACTAGTCCACTTTACATAAGGAATAATATAAACACAAGTGTACATTATAGATGAGGCATTATATTCTTGTCTAACACAAATACACCTACAGCCCTTAAAAAGGTTAAGAATATTAAGCATTTGGTATTTTTGAATGTCAGTATCAAATTTTTTCTGCAAGTGACTCTAAGGAAATTGTTAACGTACATATGGGTTGTGGGAGAGGAAAGAGATGCCTCTCCTTCTTCAGTCATAAATATTTAGAACACTAGGCTGGAGCAGAGCTTAAAAGCCTAGCTCATTTTTCTGCCAAAGGCATATTAATTCTATAGTTTCCAATAGATATTTGTCTACCAACTCTTAAAACACTCCAATCACAGACAGTTTGCAATTTTTCCAGAAATTTGATTCTTTATTAAAAAACCCTCCTATTAAAACCCCTGATTTGTTCTTAATGTAAGTCTCATCATATTTACTGTGAGCCAAAGTTTGTTCCCCACTTGGCTAGCAGCCCACTCAGAGCCCTTACTACATTTATGTTCAGTCTTCTCATCCTTACACTTAGCAGCTCCCACTCTCTTGATCACTCCCTGAGCATCACACTTACTAGACTTCTACTCACACTCAGTCTACTCCTCTGTCCTCAGTCACTCTTCTTGAAGTGCTAGTCCAAAAACAGGACTCCAGCTGAGGTTTTGTGAATATTCATAGAAACTGTGCTTTCTTTCAAATCTGCCACATGCTTTTTCTTTTTATAAAAAGCATAACCCTGTGGTCAGCCTGTGTACAACTAAATCTCCTAAATCTCTTTCTGCAAAGCAGCTGCCTAACCAGCTGTTCTCATTTACTGCTTCCCCTCTATGCATGAGGCTTTTCACTTTGTCATAGGAGGAAATGAGATGAGATTGATAGGATTTGTTCTTGGCTAATTAGTATTTGCTGTCAATCATTTCCTTGTTTGCTTTTAGGGAGTGTTTTTCTTTTAAAAATATTTGCTAATATAATTGTTGTAAGTGTAGCAATGTAGTACCAAGAAGGAGTTGTTTTTCATGAGAATTTGCCTTATGTCTACATATGAAGTCCTGTATTATGTACACAATACTGAATATGAGCCAGCAGTGTGCCCAGGTGGCCAAGAAGGCC
>RSEF01000001.1:173864699-173875819 GCA_003993805.1 Himantopus leucocephalus | reverse complement strand
GGTTTTTTTTTTTTTTTTCTTTCTTTTTTTTTTTTCTTACAGTGTTTGGTGGTTTAGTATCCTTTATAATTCTTTAGGCCACTCAGTATCTCATTCTTCACCTAAGGCATGTTTTGTATCTAGTATCAAGACTTCTGGAGAACACGGTAGTGAAAAAAGAAATCTCAGGGGCTACAGCTTTAACAGCTTTGGAGACACTATTTATTTTCATGTCCTGGGCAATTTAGGGCAAACAGTGTTTTCTCTAAGGAGTCTTCAAATTCATTTTGAAAAATTATTTGGATTTATAGCTCTCCTGGATTGAAGAGTCATCTGATTTGACTGTGAAATATGGTAATAGTCGTCATCTCGCTTAATCTTTTGGCTTCCTTCTTTGTGTTTGCCTAACCCAGTCTCCCAGCAACACAGCTCAGTGAAGTAAGATATCTCTGGCCTTGCCTGCACTGGTTTGGCGTCGGGGGGGTGGGGTGGGTGGTTAGCTTTCCAGCAATACTCCTTATAAATAAAAAGAAATATTTCTTTGCCTTTTTTTTCCCTTCCATCTTATAAAGGATAATCCAGCCTTTCTTAAAATTCCTTTTTTCCCCCTTTGTGTTCTAAGTGCTCTGTTAGCATTCTCTTTGTTAAAAAAGCAAAAATTAAATATTTAGCTTTCTCTAGTTAATGAACTCCTCTTGTTTCTTCGTCCCAACAGAGAATGTTTTTAACGCAAATTTATGCAGATGGAATGTACACCAAATGACCATTTTTCCAGGAAAACACACTTTTAAAAATTTACATTAAAATGAATTAATTTATTTTTTTACAAATCCTTTTGTCATTTCACTTAAATGCCCTCCCTCCCCTCCATCCCTCACCCCCAGCTTATAGAAGCTGCTGGTATGCCTTCTTTTGCCCTTTCTAGTTTGACTGTTTGGAGACAGAGGTGTGCGTGTCAAGATTTTCCATGCTCTTTTTTTGGATAAAACTCAAGTCCTAAAATTAGTCATAACACACAGATTTAAGGGTGAGTTTATTTGTAATGTGCATGCTTGCAGAATATTTTATGTAACTAAATATCAGTGTTTATTCACCAGAATTACTTTTCTTACTACAAACAAATTCAGGTTAAGGGGAAAGTATATATAAGTAAATATCTGCTAATTATAATGAGAAGCTGCTAAACTTAAACCAGTTCGTCTGTTTCAGTTTTTTCTTTATTGTTGATGATATTACTTTTCAGTGAACAACCAACTAATTTCTAGCAAATAGTTCCTAGTGCACAAGCTTGTGATAGATTATAGGCATTTTGTAGAGGTTATTAAATAGAGGAAAAGTTGTCCCTTGACTTCAGAGTCTTTGTATGAGACCCTCAAGGCCAGATTCTTCCTACTTGCTTGTTAGGTACCATTCTCCTCAGTCTGGGGGAAGAGAGAGAAGAGGTTCATGAAGCCAATTCAGCCCATCAAAGATGTGCATCAGCCGCATCAGGAGCCCATGAGGGCTTTTGCTCACCCCAGTTCAGCAGCGCCGAGTCCTCGTAATGGTGTTGGATACTCTGCGGAACGTATTTTCCACAACGCTTTGCTTCTGCCTCAGAGGGTGGTTTATGTTGTCTGAGCACAACCTGAGGAGTGTAGTTGCACAGCATGTTACCTCTTCGGGGAGACTTTGGGGATGAATCAGTCTCCCACCCTTATTACACACAAGCAGATGGGGCAGTGACCAATTCTGCTGAGAGCTGTAATTCCTTATGTGCTTTGGTTTGCAGGAACGGAAGATGGCTTTTTGATATCTCAAGTGCATTTAGAAACATCTCTTTATTGTTCTCAAAACAAGACTTGAGATCGAATGAGGCTGAATAGTGCTCTCCAGCATGCAAGCATGAGCATGTGGAACATTGGTGATGTGCTTTTGTCCTAATAGGTGTAAGGAATGGGATTTTTAAATACTAAAATGATTCTTGAACAGGCATATTCAATTAATGAAGGGCAACAGAGGTGATTATGAATTGTGATTTAAAAGGAGATTTTGACACGTTAGCTGTTGGCTTAGGTTTCTACCTCTGCCTTTGCTTTAGATGATGAAGAACTGATGCACGTTGACGAGGAAAAAACTCTGTAGATGTTAACCATGCTGCCTTTCAGTCATTGAGCCACATGGAAGTATAAAATGCCCCTGGTTATTATAAATGTATCCTAGAGTCTCATGTAAAATGCACAGGCATCGTGTGGCAGCACCTTTGTTTAATCCATCCAAACTGATGTTTGAAGCTTTTAATCCAGTTATGTTTGTCTTTTGATAAATACGATGGAAAATAATAATTTTAGGGTAGAAATATTGGCTTTGAGGCATTACTTCGTATAGCTGGCTTTAGACATTTGATTTGGGTTAGGTCAACTTCTAGTGCATATAAGAATTACACAAAGCCACTCAATTTCTTACTATACGTATATTCAGAAAATTGAAAATCCTGGCTAGATTAATTTCATTATCTAATTGTGTCTGAGAGTAACAGAGGAAATAATTTCACTGTTGTTCTGGAAAGTGCCCTCCAGGAAAATGAGAATTAACATACTAGATGATACTCAGGATGGGGATTCAGCTTGCCTTAACTTCAGGGTGGAACTCAATGATGGGTTTATAGACCCCTAAATTTAGGTATCTAGGATAAGATTAATAGCCATCTAAAGTCAATTCCTGTAATTGCTCAATCCAGTATAGACTCCACTGATTATTAACTAACTCCCCCTTAGCTATGATAGGAGCTTTGTCATCCAGGGCACCTAAAATGTAGACCCCTGCTTTTCGCTTTCTGCATCAGGTGCTGTTTAAGTACTTTTTGTTGAATATGCATTTTCTGAAAGTGGTCATGTTGGGAGGGTGGAAGCTGCAGTAGGCAGATCTGCTGTCCTGGAAAGCCTGCTGCAATTCTTAGTAATTAGAAATTGGCTGGAAATGAGACTTTCTATTCCAGCCAGTAACACTGATTACTAGGATTCTGGGTATGCTTGCAAAAATGTCTAATATAAATTTTTGCTGATTTCTTGGTTTTAGTGATGCTATAGACCATATAGACCATAAAGTCTAATTATTTACTCTGTGGAAAAATGCTTCCTTGGAGAACTGTTAATGTGCTGGGCTTTAATTAAGTATTCTCACCTAGGGTTACGAGGCAAAGGCAGCAGAAACATATAAACCGACTGATCTTTTTTTATATATTTTTTTATTACCTCCTTTTGATTTGGCTATTTTCCAAGGTAAATAATCGTTCTAAACATTTTTTAAATACTCCTACCTCTTCTTGCTGTTCTTCTGACTATTATTCTGCAGCATCATCTTGTAAGTGACCAGGTTGGCACTCAGGGAGCACAAGTCACGGATGTTTGGGACTGTTTTTAAAATCAGTGCTCATTTACATTCTTTATGGATCCCAGATTTTGTCTGTGTTCTGCAGCAGTAACACATGCATTTTTTTGTCCCTCTATAATGATACTAAGATCCTTTTCCTGTTAATTTGGAGCTCTCTGTGATTCATAAATACTTCTGTGCTTCTATGGTTTTCCTCTGGGGTGTATTTCTTTTTGTTTACTAACACTGGACTTTTTCAAGTCACTGTACTGTCTGTTTAATACCTTGCTTGGCTCTTTTTGAAGTGCCTTGGTGATCGAGGGGGAACTAAGTAATCAAAATTTTGTGCTATCTGTAAACGTTCCTATATCACTTTTCTTCCAGTTTAAGAATTGCACCAAAAAATTTTGCGGGAGAATAATAAGGTGCTTATTTTTTATTAGTCTTTTCCCATATTAAAAATTCCTATTATTCCTTCTTAATTTTTTATGTCCCTTAACTTTTCATCTCATCACATGATTGGGACATAAAAATAATTGGTCTTTTTGGTTCAGTGACTGAACTAAAAATAATTATGGGTCAACCTGATGTTTTAACTTTTTTGAAGAGAAGTACTTAATTTAGTTCAAATTAAAGGGATTAAATTTTGTTTTAAAGTGTTTTTTTCATATTATATAAAGAAAAAACCAAAACATGCACGACCTTTCATTACAGTTAGTCCCTGAATGTAATTTTCTTAAAAAAGTTAAGGGTTTTTTTTCTCTGGTTTCCACTTTTTTTGGTCAGACTTATCAGTTCACTTTGACCTGAAAGCAGAGAGTTCTGCTTAATATGTTTTTAAACAAAAAACATCTTTATCCAGTTGTCTGCAATTTCCTTAATATTCTGTAAATTTGGATAGATATTGGAAAACTAAACACATATTTACTGATTTTCCTTTGACCTATTATTTTGAGATGATTAGGTATTTTTTACAGGTTAGTGAGGCCAAATACTCCATTGGAGTGACTGCTTCAACTGTGGTCAAAATTTGTGTTGTTTTCCTCCAGTTTATGTTGTTTTCTTCCAGAACTCTGATTACCCTATTTCCTATCCATTTTTCTGAACGCAGCATATCCTATGTCTTGGCTGGGGATGTAAAGTTCACTGGCATATAATTTATGTGGAACCAGCTTAAAGCATAAACCAATTCTTTTCATCTTTGAATCCTCCTTTACAGCCTCTGTTTTTAATGGGAAGTTGCCCAGTTGTACTGGAAACTCAATTCTTGAAATTCATCAGAATTTCAAGTTGAATGTTACAACTGTGCCTCCAAGTGTATTGCTTTTTAGCAGTTTATTTCAGCCCTGCTGCTTCTGACATCAGTCAGGTCTCTGCTCATCATCAAGATTAGATGCTTCTGCTTTATTTTAGAAAATTAACCTTTAATATTCATGATGGGCTTTGAAAACAGAATGTGTTGCCAGACCTTTGCAATATTTTGGATAGATAGTGGGAATTTCTTGGACATATTTTGCTTCCTTTCTTGACACTCAGATTTTTTTGGAGTTGTTATCAAGGCTTTTCTGAAGGGACTACGAGAACTACAGGGAATGTGAGAACTGCTTAACCTTCCCCAAGCCACATTAAGAGGAAATGAGAAGAGCCTTTTCCCAAAGGAGTTTAAAACCTTTCATCTTTGGGGTTGGGCACTCCAGTCTTCTGTCTTTTCAAATATCAGAGACGAAGAGAGATTGTCCCAAAGCTGGGAATAATTATCTTAAGACTTTTTTTTCCCTATTTAAATAATCTTAATGACAATTCGGTTTTATTACTGACTCTTGATTTGCCCAAAGTTCAGGGTCTTGAGCTTTAAGTGCAGCAGAGCTTATGGATGCCAGTAGAGGTGTTTCTCTAATGTTGTCCCACTTCTTTGCAAAATCCAATTTCCTGCAGTTCGTTCTCAGTGGACATCAGGAGATGGTTTCTTTGCTCATAGCCTCAAGCCTCTTTCAGGCACTATTCTACCTCAGTCTGTTTTTTCTGAGGGCCACTTACCTAAAGATTGTATTGACCTTTTCTGGGCTTTCTGCTCCTTCTCTTTTACTGTCTTTCTTATTCCTGTAGTTTGGTGAAATCATCATGCTGCTCCTGTGTTGGGAGACTCTTCAGATCAAGTGATCAGCAACCGCCTTCAAGGCTTTGGTTTGTTCCGGACTTGGGGTGGTTTCCCGTGGTTTCAGCTATTACAAAGCAAACTTTTTTCACTGCCTTGTTCTTAGCCTGAATGATTAAACTTTCCGTTTTGCTCTGTAGGAATACTCTGGAGTGCATCTATCTGCAATTTTATTTCTTTGTGAAAAATGTGTTTTGATTAAATTCCTACATACAATCTCTGCTGATGTTCTCTTGAAGGGAGACACTCTTGCTTGACTTCTCCCTTTAAAAAAACACAGGAATACCAAAGGAATGGATTTGTGTTTGGAAACATGTTTCCATTTCTTGATAAACTTACATAAACCACAAATTTCAATTACACATTGAATGTATTTAACTGCATGCAGTCTTGTGTGAACACTCTTTAGTCTGCTTGAACCTCGGCTATTGGTGTATCTTAACTCAATTGCATACTAATTTTAATAATAATAATAATAATATTTATTTATTTATTTATTTGTGATCCAGGTATGGTTTAGGAGCTTATATAGTATTATGAAATTCTTTGTGTGAAGGAAAACAAAAGAAATGTCAGTGAAGTGCTATGTACTGTGTGTGGTGCTATCCTTACGATTCCTCTCAGCATACTGTACATCAGATTTATCCTGTAGATGTAAAATAATTTCCTGGGTTTGGGTACACTTCGAAATTATCTTTGTGTTCCGGTTGAGATTTAACATCGCTCATGGAGTATATATTGATGATGGTGGGAGTGCAGACACATTTGTAGATGTCTTTACTTAAAAGTGCCTTCCTCTGTGAGCCAAATCCCACTCAGAAACATCACATTTTAAATTTTGCCCTTGGCGTTATCAGAAAGGTTGGTGTGTGGCACCGTTTCAAGATGTGGGAATGGCATACCCAGACATCCCCCGTTCCCTATTTGCAGTCTAGCGCAGTGCTGACAGAGGTCCTGGAGTGACATCCTTGAAGATCTCAGGGCCTCTTGTCATCTCTTGGAGATAGAATATGGCTGGAAACAGTTCAAGTTCCTGAGCTGGCCTCACCAGCATGACTCAGCTTTGCATGGGTAGCTAACTCTTGGGATGGATTTAGTTTTTCCCTGGTTGTGAACTATCTGCTGTTTCATACAGATGCTGATTAGCCTGTAAATGGCGAAGGCTTTTTAATGCTCCCAGCCCGAGCAATACCCAAACCACAGAAAGAGAGGGGAAGTGCTTTGTATTCCATTTTGTTCAATTTTCCACTCANTTTTTTTTTTTTTTTTTTCTTTCTATATTCAGGCAACTTAGAAACAAAACAAAAACTGAAATAGCAAATTAATATGCTGCAGGAAAAAAAAAAGTTGAAGAGACAAAAGCAATTACGGTGCACTTGTGATGCACTTAGGTTTTTTTCCTCCATTTAGCATTTGCTCATTTTCCCCCGCTCTCTGACAGTGACAAAAAAAGTAATGAAGCTGAGAGCTCTTTGGGTAGCTTTGGGTGTGACTTGCAAGTTTTAAGCTCCTTATCTCTGACTTGATCCACTGTCTCCCTTTCCCTAGAGTATGTGAAGACGTTGAAGCTTTAAGTTGCGTTATGAAAAAGCAATAAAGCATTTCAGCTGTGAGGCTAAAATCCGTAGATAAACTGTTTGAGATTGAGCTATTACAAGAAAGCTGAACACTTTTCAGAATAGGAAAAAAAAGAGGATGCTTAAAAATGTGACCATTCTGGGCTATATTGTACGTTTGGGTTCTAATTACATTTACCTGGAGCTTGTTTTCTACAGATTTCAAGCTTAAGCAGAAATTTTTCTAAAATAGTTCAGAAAAAATGTCTGTATTTCTTTCTTCAGTTTTCTAATAGATTCTTTAATTTGTGAAATACAATAAGAAGATTTGCATAGAAGTAAAAGCATTAAAAATGTCTTGTATTTCCTTGTATTCCTATGTATTTCCTCATAGCATAGCACTGATGAAGCAGTTGGGGTATTTGGAGAACAAGCACTGGTCTATGAATTACTGCAAGAGGATTGCCAGATTTTGTTTTTCCTGCAGTTTTACACTTACCTATTCTCTGACATTTCTTTATCTTCTTGCTTTAAAAGTGGTTAAAATACCTGGAGACACCTTAAAAAGTATCCCTCAGTGCGGTTCCTGTATACCAAATAATTTTATAAACAAAGCCATTGGTGTAAACTTTGAATAAATTTCCTGCTTCTAGTGAACAAGGATCCCTGGCTCCAAGCAGCTGGATCGTGTTTAAACAGGCATCTGTTATTACAGATGAAAAAAATAGTCACTTGCTGTTTTATTTTGTATAACTTTGCATGTACTGCCATTAAATATGTAAGTAAATGTTTTCCTTTAAGTACAGAAGTCACCCCATCTGATATACGTGTAATGAACTGGTGACGCAGGAGCTAAGGGCACAGCAGTGCGAAGTAACATGCTTAACAACTCTTTACGTAAGGACTTTAAAGAAATGTGCAGGCCTTGAACTATATATAGCAGTTTCCAGTTTACATTTACAAGAATGGTTTATTGGTTTTGCTATATTTAAATACCGATTTAAGATAAATTTCTAATTCTTCAGTCCAAATTCATGAAACTTTCCTACCCTGCTTCTTGTAACTGTCTCATTATAAAGTTATACTTGAAGGAGTAATATTTTTCTGTTAGCAGTTGGTTGATGTTGGATACATGAGGTAAAATTTGGGGAACTGTAGATTTCCGACAAAGTGACCTTTGCTAGGTACTTTTTGCATCTGTTTTACAGTTTGAGGCTGGACATGTCTGAATAACTGAATTATTTGATTTACCTGGATTCTGTTTTCACAGAATCACAGAGTGATTTGGGGATTGGAACAGACCTCTGAAGGTCATCTGGTCCAACCCCCATGCTGAAGCAAGGCCACCTAGAGCAGGCTGCCCCAGACCATGTCCAGACAGCTTTTCAGTATTTCCAAGGATGGAGACTCCACAACTGCCTTGAGAAACCTGTGCCAGTGCACAGTCCCCCTCACAGTAAAAAAGTCTTTCCTGATGTTCACACAGAGCTTCCTGTGTTCTAGTTTGTACACATTGCTTCTCAGCTTGTCACTGGGCACCACTGGAAAAAGCCTGGCTCCATCCTCTTTGCACCCTACCTACAGGTATTTACACATATAAATAAGATCCCCCTGAGCCTTCTCTTCTCCAGGCTAAACAGTCCTAGCTCCCTCAGCCTATGTCAGATGCTCCACTCCCTTCATCATCATTGTGACCCTTCCCAGGACTGTGTCCAGTATGTCCATGTCTCTCTTGCACTGAGGAGCCCAGAACTGGACACAGTACTTCAGGTGTGGCCTCAGCAGTGCTGAGCAGAGGGGCAGGATCACCTCCCTAGACCTGTTGGCAACACTTTTAATGCAGCCCAGGATACCACTTGCCTTCTTTGCTGCAAGTGCACATTGCTGGCTCACATTCAATTTGTTGTCCAACAGGACCCTAGGTCCTTCTCTGCCAAGCTGCTTTCCAGTTGGGTGGCCCCCAGCATGTACTGATGCTTGGGATGTTCCTTCCTGGGTGCAGGGTTTTGGACTTCTCCTTGTTGAACTTCATGAGGTTCCTTTCAGCGCATTCCTCCAGCCTGTCGAGGTCCCTCTGGATGGCAGCACCACCCTCTTGGTGTATCAGCCATTCCTCCCAGTTTTGTGTTATCAGCAAAATTGCTGAGGGTACGCTCTGCCCCATTATTAAGATCATTAGTGAAGATANTGCTGAGGGTACGCTCTGCCCCATCATTAAGTTCATTAGTGAAGATGTTAAGCAGGACTGGACCCAGTATTGACCTTTGGCATACACTACTAGTTACTGGCTTCCAACTAGACTTTGTGGCACTGATCACCAACCTCTGGGCCCAGGCACTCAGCCCGTTTTCAGTCTACCTCACTGTCTGCTCATCCAGCCCATATTCATCAGCTTCTCTATGAGGATCTTAAGGGATAGTGCTGTAAGACTTACTGAAGGCAAGGTGGACGATATCCACCTTTGTCTCTTCATTCACCAAGCCAGTCATTTCATCATAGGTTATCAGGTTGGTCAAGCATGACTTCCCCTTTGTGAATCCATGCTGACTACTTCCGACCACTTTCTTCATGTGCCTGCATGTATTCTGGGAGATGCTTCTTCATTTTTGCTAGATGTGGTATATAAGGCAAGGCCACCTAAAGTACCTAGGCTGGATTCTACTGCAAAGTGAAGTCAGTGTACACCTTATACCTGTTTCTGTGATGTAACCACGTTTCTCCTGCCTTTTAGTTAAGCCCAGTTGTCCTGGTGTACTGGTGCAGGAGATGCTGTGTGGGACTAACCCTATTCTTCCCCCTCTTAAGAGTTTTTATCGTGGGGGCCAAAACCACACATTACTTCATTACTTGTGAGCTTGGCAACAGTGAAATAGGAGAAGGCCAGCAAAAAGAGAGAAGCAACATTTTAGTGGAGTAGACAGAGCTAATTGTTCTGATTATAAATTCTGTATTGTACTCAGGCAAATCTAATAGCCATTTATTACTCGCCTTGCTTTTAAATCCTCCACTCCCTTTGTAATTTATACTTTTTCCTGGCTTGGCTCATCTTGAAAAATAATAGTGACGATTCACCATAAAGCACCAACTACACCTTTGACAGTGACAGTACTGTTCTAATTTATTTAGTATCCTGAGTCCAAGAAATTAAAGTACTGTAGAAAGCTGCCCAACTGTTAGCACTGTGGTTTTTGCAGACAAGTTCTGCTATGGGTGCATCGATGACCCCAGCGGTCTATTCCCACCGCTGTGACGGAGGTCTGTCACATTCATATGGACCCACCTGCACGAGGACGGGGAAATGGAGGGGCAGATAGAAAGCAAGGGAGGCGTAACATGTTATCCTGCTGTTTTCGAGAATTCACTCGCCAATGTCTAGTAGCACAGAGAAGTTACAAAGCATTAAACCTCTTACGTTCATGCCCCAGGCATCGGGTTCGGTCCCTGAGAGGAGCGGTGGAGGTGCTCTCTCTCGTTCTATCGCCCCCTCTTCATTAGTTCCAGAAAGGTATTTCAGAAATATCTGTTCAAAGCACAGGAAGACCATTTCCCTGCCTGTTTCAGATTCTAAGTGATGTTTCTGCATTACTAAGTCAATTCAAGATCGGCCCTACAAAGTGCTATTAGTGTAATGCCTGATAATAGTTTAGAGCAGCAGAAGGTGCCTTAATGCAAATATCATGTTGCAGGAAGCGGGGTGCTTTACAATAGCTGCTGTGTTGCTGCTGAGATGTAGACCATTATTTTCTTGATTAGCAAATACAGTGTCTGCATTTTTCTTTGAATCCCTAAAGGAAACCAGAAATGTAGCCACCAAGCTTTGGGAACGGTATTTTCTTATATGTTGCTGATATGATAAAATATGTTAAAAGATAAGCAATAGGCTTTAATTGAACTCTCTATGTTTTTATTTTATTGTAAGTCTAAACTCATTGGGTTGAAGGCGTATAGAATGTTATTGGTAGTTAGCCCCTTTGAAAGCAAAAGATGCTTTCAAATTTACACTGAATTTAATAACAATTTTATTTTCTTTCAAGATGTTAAGCTTCTTAGTAAGTGCTCTCTGAAAGAGAAGTTGCAGT
>RSEF01000001.1:173839843-173857754 GCA_003993805.1 Himantopus leucocephalus | reverse complement strand
AGGAGATCAGGTTAGTCAAGCAGGACCTGCCTTTCATCAACCCGTGCTGACTGGGCCTGATCACCTGGTTGTTCTGTATGTGCCGTGTGATGGCACTCAGGATGAACTACTCCATAACCTTCCCTGGCAACCGAGGTCAGACTGACAGGCCTGTAATTCCCCAGATTCTCCTTGCAGCCCTTCCTGTAGACCTCCCATCAACTGGGACCTCCCCGGTTAGCCAGGACTGCTGATAAATGATCAAAAATGATAAATGATGGAAAGAGCTCCTGCACAAAGATCGTGGGATCTAGCCGTAATTTAAAACATCTAAAATTAGATGTGTATATGTAGGTGTCTACATTTAAGCTATGTATCTTAGGATTGCTACTGTTGCAGTCAGTTGCAATATGGTCATTGTGCTCACAAGAGATCCAGAGAGCTCTGATATCTTTCTCAAAGTTGCTCATTCAGTGCTATCTAGGGCCATTTAAAATACTTTATTCTGTCATTCCTGACCTCCAGCTGTCAATCCAGAAGGATGCAACTCTCCTGTTGGACCTGTGTTATATCTGCCAGTCTCCTACTACTATGAAGGATGTAGCACTGAATTCCTCTTTAAAGACAAATTAATTATTCTTCAGGCTCCATTGGCTCCCTGTTGGCTAGACATCCCATTGATATGAACCGAGACACCTAGCTTACATGTTGGCACCTAAATTAAGGTGTCAGACTCAACTCTGTGTGATGCTGCCCTTTTATTGTCCTACAGTTAAAGGTTGTAGCACACATTCATAATACAGGAGACCTAGGTTCAATTCCTCCTCTGTATTTAAAAAAGTTTACAGCCTCTATCACTTAGGTACATCTCATCAGCAGCCAGTTTGGTATTAATTTCAATTGCTCTGCTGGAATGGTTCAGATTTTTATAAAATGCTCAGTGAGTACAGGGGGAATAAAAGGCAAATGATACTTTACCCCATTAGTTCAGACCTCGCAGAAGTGAGATACGTGGATCCCAGCACCCAGTTAAGTGCTCCAGTGAATGCTTAACTGTTCTCAGACAGTAGAATAATGTCGACAAAAAGCACAGAAATGTGAGTCTTGTAATAACTTTGACTCTTTGACCACTTTCATAGGAGAAGAAAGATACTTTTAAAAATATTTGGTAAATTAGTTGAAATTAATCTTACATTTTTAACTTCCTGACTGATTATTATGAGCAACTGGGCCAAACAGGAACATATCCCTTTTTGGTAGCTTCTTTTTTTCTTTTTTTTTTTTTTTTTTAATTTGAGTGGGGCAATTTGTATTGAACGAATCATATACACTTTGGTTTAAATTCTGCTGAAACAATGAAATATCAAGTGATCACACAGCCCTGATTTTCCATACCTATACTTGTACTGCAAGCTTTTATGCTATGTTTGAGTTCAAAAAATCTGGTTCCAGAGAAATCCATTGTCAGAGATGGGTATGTCAAAATATTGGTGCTTAATAGAAAATAAATTCTAGCAGGATATGATCTTCACTGCAGTTTTTGTACTCAGTCTAAAAAATGAAACGTGCCAAATAAATACTCTGCACATCTAGTTTAAGCCAATATTTAAGGGGCCCTGAAAGATACGATAATATTTTTGGTTTCACTATATTGTTTATCCTCATCAGTAAAAGACTAGCTCTTAAAACCTTCAAAAAATAGTAATTTTCATCTACCTGGTATCTTCTAAAAGAGAAAGAATTAACCACCATAAGTAATGATTCTGCTGTCAGCCAAATGCAGAATAGAGCAGTTCCAACACTCAAGGGATTTAATACTGTTAAAATGAAAAAGAACATCTGTTTTCATCAGGATAATATTCATAAGTGCATCTTCTCAGAAACAAAAGATACTTGAAGCCTCAAACTGAATCAATTCAAAAGGAAACTAGCAGACATGCTCAGTCATTCTTCTGAACAGAACTTGTATGAATTATGATTAATAAAATAATTTACAAATATAGAATTCCCAAATTATACGTATCATTATTATAAACACATGTGACATAATGTGAGCTTAAAGAAGTGGTCATAATATTAATTGCTAATGGAAAGTCTTTCAAAAGCATGTGTGTATCTAATGAAGTAAAAAGAGCCTGCCATGGAATTTTCAAAAGTAGTTTAAGTATTTAAATGCTTTCAGAGGATTATAACAATTCCTCAATTTGTGTATTCCTCTTTTTAGGAACCTAAGATGGCCTTGGGCAGTAATCTAGCCTTGAAGTCTCCAGAAGAAGGATACTACTAAAACTGCTCATATAGATTTGTGGGTAAATTCTTCTCAGATGTTGTGCCTCTCATAGCATGAATAAATTGATCTAACTTGCCCCTGGTGGGAGAACTGTTTGAAAAAAGTTCAAGATAAAATTACATTTAAAATTAGATTTCAAATTGGAATGCATGATCAAAATTTGGTATTTTCCACCACTAAAAACTGGACAGCACTGAAAAACTTTGGTCTGATAGTCACAAAATGTTACTTCTTGATGTGGTGAAGCGACCCTAAACCATATATTTTGTACTGATTTAAAAATAAAATAAAAACATTTCAGCATTGCCTCAACAAAGCAAAATTATTTGTTTGAACAACTCTCAGTGCAATCAGTGACATTAACAGAAGCAGAAGTGGAGTACCCTGAAGATAACCATCAATGGGTGAGTTAAGAGCAGAAAGGGATGAGTTCTTCTGATGTATTTATCTAAAACTATATTATTTTCTTTTTCCAGAAGATCTGGGGAGAATTGTTGCAATGTCAACTAAACCTGAAGAAAACTTGCCCTTTACTGAAATCAGAATTTTTCCCTGAAACATATAATTTTCTGTTCAGAAAATGTTTATTACAACTTGGATGAAAATTTTGGTCAAAATAAGAGAACAAAAGAGAGAGAAAAAAGGGAAGTGAGAAAGAATGGCAAGACACACTGGTGTTACATCTTTACAGGAATCAATAATCCAATGTTTATCTGCAACAGAAAGAAAATCTAGGTTCAAACCACTAGTCTAAATCCTAATTCTCCTATACTGCAAAGAAATACTAAAGATTTTTAGCTATGTTAGGTTTTCCTTGGATTTTTCATTAAAAAGTAGAAAAAAGGAGATTCATTCCATTCTGTTACAGAATTAAAACCAATTCTAAATTCTTGAAATATGTGGCCCCACAACATNATTTTTAGCTATGTTAGGTTTTCCTTGGATTTTTCATTAAAAAGTAAAAAAAAAGGAGATTAATTCCATTCTGTTACAGAGTTAAAACCAATTCTAAATTCTTGAAATATGTGGCCCCACAACATTCATGTTTTCCAGTCAGCCCCAGGCTCAGCCCAGTGACTTGTCTGCGCACGCAATGTTTAGTACCAATCTGGTACTTGGCATTGAAGGTGCACCAGTTCTCCACATTTTAACAAAGAGACCATGGTCTAATAAATTGTTAAAGTATACTCAAACAAAGTATCTGCCTTCTTTAACTTCCCTCTTATTCTCAAAATGCTTTATATATTTTTGTGGAGGGATAAAGGCACACACTTGTTTTGGTCCCCATCTCCATCCCTTTCCAACAGTGGTTCTAAGCAGCGCTCACCTTCACAGAGGCCAGTCCCTGCTCGGCACTCCCCTCTGTGCCAAGGAACACATTGCCCATTTTACAGTGTCACTCTGTGTGTGCACCTTCTTACAAATCCTGTGCCTTGATTCATGTATAATTATAGCACTGAAGTGACTCAGCTTGGAGTGTTCGTGGAGTCACTTGAAAAATCACAGTAGTTGCAAATGCAGATTAGCCACACAATTATCCAATCTTATGCTGTATGCAATTATTTTAAGGTAATTTATGTGTTTCTGTCATTTTATAGTGCTCTGGAAATAAAGTAGATTGATCAATCGATCTATAGATAGATAGGTAGGTAGATAGAAGTTTTCTTTGTGTGTTAACATCTAGCAGTGAGAAAAATTACCAAGAAAAGCACGTTGGTGGCTAGAAAACCTAGAATCATTAAGAAGATTCTTAAAAAAAAATTCAATGTGACTTTCTATACATTGTCCTCTGCATTAGTCTCAGAACTTATAAATAAAAAATACTTTTCTTCAATATTCACTGTACTCACTAAATGTTGCTGTTTAACATTATTTGAATGAATTGTGAAGTCCTGAACCACATGAAGGCAGTAAGTGTTAATACATTAAGACAGATAATACATGTCTGTCCCGTGATTCTGATCATTACTAACCCTATTGCAATGCAGAGAAGAAACAAAAAATGTTCCTATATTGCCAAATCTTTCAAAGTCACTCAATAGATTTGAAAAAGTATTTTTCAATCAAGGTTGTAGTTTTTAACCTTTTTTTTTTTTTGCAAGTTTTGTTTTCTATGAGAATAGAAAAATTTCTCATTACGGATCAGAAAATAAGACACTCATTTAAGTAAGTAGGAATTGAGCTGTATTGCTCAATTGTTATGTAAGGCTGAGGTTAGTAAATCCATGAAATCCTACTGTAATATATGTCAGCTGGTATATGTATGTTCAACTAAAAATCAGATCAGCCCATGTTGATGTGCTTCCTTTGTGCTATTCCAGAAGTGCTCTGGTCATAACGAAGGAGGGGTATGATTCTGCTTTGTCTGGAGCTCAGTACAGGGGCGATGCTGTTACAGGCTTCTGGACCAAGGAAGGATCGCATCTAGTAGTTATGTCTTTACATGTCTGTAGAGACACACTCTGAAACACACTAAAGGGCTTTCCAAATCCCAGAAAGCTTCTCATAGGAAGTCTGTAACAGAGCACAAAGTTGAATCCAGGACAATGAAATCCCAGACTTGCTCGACATTCAGGCAAGCATTCTTTCTTTAATGGGATGGAAGTGCAAATTATGCAGCTTAGGTTGGTTAAATACATTTTAATTTGCTCACAGAAATGTTGGTTGAAATGAATCTCTGAAGGCCAGAGTCCAGTCTTCTGCTTGCAGTGGGACTAACACCAAGACTAGATCAAGCCAACAATGGCTTTATCAGCTTTATTTTGTCTATTTTCTCTCACCTTGACTAAAAAATTAAAAACAAAACTAAACAAAAAACCCACAGTAGAAAACATTGGGCTTGGCTTTTCTTTTGCCTCACATTTTTCTTGATTTTAGAAATTCCAACACATTCTTAAATTAGAGAGAGGCCAAAACATATTTCAGACATCTCTGAGAAGTTACTGATATTTCTGCTTTTTGGTGACATCCAAAATCCAATCTGAGTTCTTGGTTATAATGTAGTTCTTAATGTTATCAGAGAAAGGATAACACAGATTTTCTCATACTTTCATTAGCTAAGTGATCATCAGTTCTAGTTAGTTCTTTTAGCATTAAATCATCTAAATAATACTGTATTTTGAAATATATTCTGTTATATATAGCTCATAGAAATCTGGTAATATGTATCTGGTAGCTAGATGCTTCTGAGAGTTGGAAGCACCAAGCGTGACATTGCAAGGCCAGAAGTAACTCTGCAAGTCATGGAACTCTTTCCAAAGTAATTGCAATTGCGTTGCAGTGCCACTCCTTCCTCCTTGTGCACACATTAGTTTCCTATTGGATTTTTTGATTCTGTGTCAGGACAAATATTAGATACTTTTTGCCCGTGTCAGCAATGGATGGGTAGTGTCACTTTTGATTTCTCACCTATGCATTCTTCTTCTGTGCTGGTTGCATATTTGCTGTAGCCTTACTATCCTCAAAACAAGAATATATACTAAAATTGCTGCTATAAACTAAAGAAGTGTTATAGCATCTCAGATAAAATGTTCTGAACAAACCTTTGCATTTCCACAGCTCTATTTCAAAAAATCGCCACGAGAACAACCAGAAATCTTGGTGATCAAACATAATTTTATGGCATCTTTAACAGAAACTGCATAGCATAAGTATCCCAGAAGGGTAAGATTTTTTCAGGGACCAGTGTGAAAGAGGATACCAAATCCCATTTGGATGTTCAATACAAAAATCACCTACTCTTCAGCTGAGCTAACTTGAGCTATTTCTGGTCCCAAAAGGAGTCACTGAGCTTCTCACGAGCCAGTGTAACCCGCCAGGGTGGACACGCAGCGTGCAGTATCCCACTAACCCAATTAGCATTAGCTCAAGTTCCCCTGCAGTATTACAATATACAGAGTTTCAAAACCCCCCCTCTAAAGCCCGAGTAGAGAATTATGCATTTTCGCATTAAGTTGCATTATCTGCATGAAACTGCAGAATTGTTTTGTGGGCTCCTTTGTCTCCAGCCATTGCAAGTGAAGGCAGCTGAAACACTCCAGCTTTAGAGTGAGATACTGAGAGCAGAAGTTCAGCAGCCCTGGGACTATAAATGGTATCAGCAGCCACCCACCATTTCATAAACGCGCGTTGTGTCTCAAAAAGCAGCTAAGCTGCTGCTTGAATGCTGAGCCCTGCACCTGAGACACACATATTGCGGAGGTGGTATGGATCCTGGGGTACTCTTTTCATGAAAGGGTTAATTTGCACCAGCAAAATGGAGATTTGAAACATTTAGCTTCAGGCCTTCCATCTAGCTTTTCACTATTTGAGGAATAATCCAATGCAAAATCCTAAAGATTTTGTTATCTCAGGATATTTGTTCTCGTTTATTCCTAACCTTTCTCTTGGCAAACAGTAGGAGTAATCTTACGGGACAAAATTCTCTGCTCTTAGAGCAAGGGCACTACACGGAAAGGTTGCTAGGGCATCAGCGCATGATAATTTGGCCTTTTTGTCGTTTCTGCTAAGCTGAATGAAAATGGCAACATTAACCCTCCTTACTTGAGGCATTTAACTTTGTGCCCAAGGTGGGAGCCTGGGTACTGTGTGGAGCAGGCGGTGAGGGAGGCTCCCAGCGCGGCTCTTCTCAGTTGCTCTCTAAAAGCTGCCTTTACTACAAAGGGACTCCGGGGCCCCAACATAGGCGTCCAAGTCAAAGGTCTAAAATTACCTCCTAGCCCCGGCGTATCCAATTTTTCTGCATTTCATAATGTCAGGCTGCGTGCGACATTGTGGCCACACAAAGGTGCTCAGAGCCGCAGCCCCCAGTGGCACATGGCCTGTCGTTCATGGAAAATCCTGCTGCCTCGGTAAAAATATAATGACCTGTAATTGTGTTTGTGGAGGACTGTAATTAGCGATAAATCAAAGCTGGGAAATCGTGTAGGTGAATTACAGTATATAGAATTATAGGGCCTGTTCTTTCTGCTATTTGATTTTGTGGGAACAGAGCTGCAAAGTAGTTGCAGTTCCACTGCTCCCACCCCACCGAGCGGCGTAGAAATTGAATCGGACTCCATCTCCAATCAGGAATTGTTGCTGCTCAGCAAGCGCAAAACCTGGAGGGGTGGAGAACAACATAACCCAAGAATAACTTAAAGCTAGGATGTTTCCAGAGACAAAAGGGGCCTGAATGCACTGGGGTACAAGAGGGAATTAAATGTGAGGATGCCACATTCTGAACAAGTGCTAAGATATTGCACAGGAACAGCAGCATAATACTGAAGACTCAGTTTTAAAAGAAGTAACTGTTCCTGCTTCTGCTTTAGAAAGGAAGAAGAGGTGCCATCCCTGCAAAAGGATTCAGAGATGAAAGGCTCAAGTGGAGAGAAGCACTTATCCGCCACCCTGCATGAGGCATCTCAGCCCCGGAGAGAAATGACATTTAATACGTATCCCATTTTCAGTATTTCCTCACAGTCTGACCTTAGGCGACTTCCCAGTCAGTGCACTGTGTTTTAGCTGCTCTCAGCTTCAGGCACTGTGTTTTGGGGCACCGCTTTTCCTTCCCGGGCACTTTATGGGGACATTAAGCATATAGGCTGGTATGGGGGATTTCATGGCAACAGTGAAGCGCTTTAACATTTGATTGCACCAGCACCAGAAAAAAATTAAAAGTCCTAGTATTTTCCCATCTCATGGTGGGAGAACACCACGGTGAGAGTCAGAGCACTAAACTCTGTGGGGTGCTCACAAACCACAATGATTAGGGGCTGTGGAAGATCGCCAAGGCGTGCTCAGTTGCAACTCATTAGATTTAGAAGCGTCTGAACTGGCCTATGCCTGAAGTTACTGCAGCAGAGATTTTCTTTGTCCATGTTTAGCACCAGAGAATTCAGATTAAAGTTAAATGAGCAGAGAATATCGTGGCAGTTTTCTTTGCCTAGGTGTTTTATATTTTTTAATTGTGCATATTAACCAATAACTTATATTTGATTTTTTTTTATTCATCAATTGTTTTTCACCAGGTTTTAGTTTCAATTACAGCCTTCTAAATATGGTTCTATGTCATAGCAGTGTTACGGACTGAAAGCAAAATTTTCCCTGTTTGGGAAATAAATAGTATTGTGTAACTGACAATTACTCCTCCTGCATAAGGCCCAGAGACCTAATAACTTTTTTGTTGGAGTTACAGTGTTGGTCATTTCAATGCATAATTGGAGATGTACTGGAGATCTATGGAGAACATGAATTCCTGTGATTGAAACCTTGGCCTTTTCTCAAGCTGTGAAATGCTTGTATGAAGGAACATTATTATTATTAATATACGTGCTTGAATTGTAAGTTCTCAGGGTGTAATCTCAGAGTTTGGTATGCATATGTGAGATAGTGATACAAGAACGCATACAACTTTATTGCTTGAATAAACAGATGATGAAAGTAGTGATTTGCTTTTCATGGTATTTTTGTCTCTTAGCAACCTCAATTGTTTTCATCATAGTGCTTTTATGTTTGAGTTATGCATCAATTTACAGTACTTGAAAGTGGGTATTACTATAATCTTTCAGGTTATAAACTGTTCTTTTGGGCTACAAACTAATTACAAGACAGGGTGCCACTTTCTATTTCTTTGAAATGTTAGATCTCATCTAAATGTCTTTAAATGTTATCAGATTAAATAATTCTCTTATTGGAGTATTAACAGAGCTAGATAACCTGAGACGCATCTTTCCTGGAGAATTTAGTCTCAGACCTCGAGCCTGCATAAATGAAAACACATTCTTAACTATCATATATTCTTTGTGCATCACCATTGGATATGAATTACATATTTTGAGCAAATATATGTTTCTTGGTTCTATTTATTGGACACAGGCACTGACTACTTCTCTGCTTTGGCTTTCTATACAACCTCTTTTCTTTGGAGATTTTTTATTAATTTACTTCAGGAAGATTAACCTGACATAGCCTAAAGGTTGTACCAGTTGTATAGGAAGTTCAGTCATTAATTTTCTTACGGGATGTTACAGTAATCAGAACCATCGTAAAAATTGCAAGAGAAGGAAAAAGAAAAGACAGTACTGGTAAAGATTCAGGTTTACATTGGTGTTCTCTTCAAAGGACATCGGATCAGATGACATCCATGAAAACATACCAGAAATATGAGAACTCTTAGATACATTTCTTAATAGTCCTTCCTTCCTTCCGTCCGTCATTATTTTAAAATCATGTATAGCTTTTTTAGTGTGTAAATTATTAAAATTATACAGAAATAATATTTCAACTTATGGAAATGGTTACCTTGGAACAAGCATGGTCTTGCTGAACTGGGAACCAGAAAAGATTGTAATACAAACAATGTAAGTAATCTAAAATGTAACATTTCTGACTCCAGTAATTAGGTCCAGATCACCGAGAAAATATTATTTCCTTTTCTCCTACATCCATAATTACACTTCTTCACATGTTTCAGTGACAAAGGCTTGTGAAAGATTAAATAAGGACACTGTTCTCAGAGTAAGTGCTCTGGTATCTAAACTAGACATTCAGCTAATTCCACCTATAACAATACAAGTTGACAACAAGCGATTAAAAAAAGGATAATAAACATTTGGGTAAATAAGAAACACAGACACATTAAAATACAAAACTCCATGCATTTATCACATGTGAAGAAAATAAAGCTCCCTTTTTTTTTTTCTTTTCTAAGTTTACATCTATTGCTTGATGATAAAACATATGGACTATTTTCACTATATTATGCACTAAAATATTCAATATACTGCACTACTTTGGACTGCTTTCCCTCGGGCTGGAAATATTAACAGAACTACAGAACCACACAATCACAGACTGGCTGAGGTGGGAAGACACCTCTAGAGACAGTATTGTCCAACACCGGGCTCAGAGCAGTCAGCTAGAGCCGGCTGCCCTAGGCCATGTCCAGTTGAATTTTGAATATCTCCAAGGACTGAGACTCCACAGCCTCTCTAGGCAACCTGTTTCATTGTTTGACTACCCCAAGCATAAACAAATTTTTTCTTATGTTTAAATAGAATTTCTTGTATAACAATTTGTGCCCATTGCCTCTTGTCCTCTCACTGAAAACCACTGAGAAGGGTCTGGCTCTGTCTTCTTTATTATCCCCCACCAGATATTTATACACATTGATACAAACCCCTGGAGGCTTCTCTCCTGTAGGCTGAACAGTCCCAGCTCTCTCAGGCTCACCTTATTTGTGCTCTCTGGAGTCGCTCCAGTATGTCTGTGTCTCTCTTGTACTGGGGAGCCCAGCACTAGACACAGTACCTCAGTGTCTCCATGTGTCCACTCCAGTGTCTCCATGTGTCTCACCAGTGCTGAGCAGAGCAGGAGGACCATCTCCATTGATGTGCTGGCAACACTCTGCTTGACGGAGCCCAGGAGGCTCAAGGGCACACTGCTGGCTCACAGTCAGCTTGGAGTTGACCAAGACCTACAGGTCCTTTCCTACAAAGTCTCTTTACAGTCAGTTGGCCCCAGCCTGTCCTGGTGCCTGGGGTTATTCTTCCCCAGGGGCAGGACCTGACATGTCCCTTTGTTAAACTTCATGAAATTCCTGCTGGCCCATTTCTCCAGCCTGCTGAGGTCTAATGGCAGCACATTTATCTGGTTTATCAGTCACTTCTTCCAGTTTTGTATTGTCTGCAAACACGGCCATTCCCCTCATATAACCAAGCCAGTCATCTCATCATGGAAAGCTGTCAGGTTGAACATATATAAATCCATGCTGACTACCCCCATCACCTTCTTGTCCTTAATATGTTCGGAAATGGTTTCTGATAAGATGTCTCAGTAGTGGAACATTTTGCCAAAGGGAACTGCAGACTTGCCACCCCTGGATATGGCTGAATGTAGTTCTGAATCATAGTGCCAAAATAATAATCAAACTGAAGACTGAAACACATCATGTCACAGTTCAGCCTGATGGCCTGTCACAGATGTTCTTGCACCTCAGGTGGGATGTACTTATGCAGTTCTCCCGGTGCATGGACTGATCATGAGCACTTCACCACTAGTGCAGAGTACTTGATTCAAAAAACATAGCTGTGAATATGAAAACAAGCAATCTGTTTATTAGTATAAATGCATAGAAGTAGTCATCTCATCATGGGAGGTCAGTTGTTTTGCAAATTGAGAATATAGTTATAATTTATTACCTAAACTCTTTCAGTCAGGAACTGTGCTTTCTTGTTTATCTTAATACACGCTTTTTCAAAAGGCCTCAAGAGTTGTTGCTGGCTAAAATAATTAATTTAGGCAGTAACGTGGAAAGTGGAATCATTTTTTTGTGGGAAGGACTTCAGGTTACGTTAAAGAAGAGAATTTTTATTAAGATTTCTAAAAGACTCTTTTGGATTGTTTAGAAGCTGCTTTTCAAGCAAAGTATTGACAAACCATAACACATAGGATGAAAAGTGTCAACTGCCCGTAAAAAGATTACAGTTTATAGAAGAGGGACTGCAGTAAAAAAAAAAAAAAAAAACTGCAGTTGTAGTTAGACAGGCCTGTAGGAAAGAAAATAGAATTTCGTTTTCAGCCACTGCTTTCACGTAAGAACAGCAAGGCTTGGACTACTGATGAGGCATGGCTATCAATAAGTGATTAGGGTCAGAAACATTGAGGTAGTTTCTTCCTAGTCAATAGAATCAGTAAAAAGATAAGAATAGCATGTAATCAAATAAAGAAACCCATTAAAATAGTCTAAGCAGCATGTTTATTTAGTCGGAAACAAAACCTGCAAAGAGCAAAAGAAAACCAAGACAGGTAAAAACAGAGCGAACTGTCCTGGATAGAAAGACAAATCTAAGCAGAAAGAAGAAAAAAATGCCAAAAGAAATGTCATTTTTGGAAAAAAGCTGTAGCACTCCATTAAACAAATTTGTTCAGAAAAATGTCATGAATACATGATAACACAGATGGAGTTATAGAGAGAGTGAGTCCGTTGGCCCTCTCTTTGGTCTCTGATAGTTGTCAGTAGAGGAACATAAGGGAAGAGAATAAGAACAAAACAAGCTTATGGAATTAAATGCTCTTGATAATGAACTATCAGGAATTTTCTGATACATTGTTACTTAAGTATGAAATAATGTATTTAGTAGCCCCAAATGGATTCTGACCCACATTTTTGTCAGTCAATTTATAAGCTAATATAAAACGTTCTCACAACATTACAGGGCAACCTGTTCCAAAGCTTGGCTGTATACTGGATAAAGAACTACTTTTGGTCATTTGTTTAGAACTTGCTTCCTAAGAATTTCACTTGGTGCCCTCTAGTTCTTGTGTTAGAAGAGTTAATGATTAGTCATTGCCTATATCTTCTCTGCTCCACTCAGGAGTCTATTTCTTCTGTAATCTCTACTTCCAAGCTCAAAACCTTAGTCTGTATAATCATTCCTTCTACAGAAGTCATTCCTGTCTCTAGAACATCACTCTCACCTTTTCAGTTCCATTCTGTTATGTCCTTCTGGAAATGGAAAGGACCAGGACTCAAACAGTTCTCAGGTTGTAGGTATATTATGTCATTAAGCAATGGCATAAAATTTTTATTCTATTTTTAATAACTCCTAATATCCTATTTTCTTTTTGGACCATTGTTGAGCTTTGAAATGTTTTCATGGGAGTATATACTTTCAAGCTAAAGTTTCACTCCTGAGTGGCAAAATTTAGCTTGGCATCCACAGTATCTCCTAGTCATTCATTCAGCTTTTTTTCTTAGTTGACCCTCACCTTTCTTTCTCCGATTCAATGAGTATCACCAATAAACTTGTTCACTTTACACCCTCTTCTCCACATCATTTAATTAATAGCTGCAGGTCCCAATATTCTCTGAAAACTCTGCTGAGTCGATTTTTCTCTGGGTTTTAACATTTTAATCCATCATATGCTATGTGAGCGATGTCTCACATGTCTTTTTCCTTCCTACGGAAAACTTGAACAACCTCTACAGAGGATTGCTATTGATTGCCTTTTGGAATAGACCAAGTCAAATAAGTCTCCCTTGTCCAAGGAAAGATGGAAAGATTGCAAGCACAGGTTCTCTTGGATTGAGAATGAGGGCAGATATACTTCGACTTTATTTGCTAGAAATAGCAGAGATATACCTTGCTTACTGATGCCAATTGAAGAAAATACATTAACACATATTGATTGAAGTCAGTTAGTGTCTTAAGCCAGAGCTATATAGCCCATCTTCACAATTTTTTTTAAAAAATAATTGCTTAGTCAGCTGATCTACAAACAGATATTTTGAGCGGTTAATGAGCCAACATGAAGGCATGAGCTCTCATATTGTCCATTTAGACATGGGCAAAGTACACACAATCCTTGACTCTTCAGCTGGCCAAAGAAATGATTTAAAGAGCTGTGTAGCCAACCTGTAATGACACATGTAAGCCTGCTACAGAGGTAAAGTAGCTCTGTGATGTCATAACCACCAGAAAGTTTGTACCAAAATGAAGCAAGCTATCTGAGCAAGACGGACATATGTTGAAATCACAGATTTGTTTAAAATCCATCTAAAGCTTGGACTAGCAGTAAAATAAGAGGGAGTAGCAACTGTGGTACCTATATGTAAGAAAAATGGGGGGGAGAAATGCTGGAAAAAGATCTATTACTGTAACATGGTTATGTGCAAATACTTGTGGGGAGGGGAGGGAAAGATTGTTAAGAAAGAATGTGCTAGCAAATGGAAAAATTTAGAACATGGCATAATATACTATATAATATTACTAGAAGTACACAACCAGACTAATCTGACATTTCTTATTTAAATGAATTATTTTCTAGACAAAAGAAACACTGTAGTTTTGATTTATTCAGAACTTCAAATAAGCATTTGATATACAATAAATGGAAAAAAAAATTTAGGTTGGAAAAAATGAGGTTTGTTGTAAGAACTGAAGAGGATGTAAAAGACTGAGAGACAGTAACTGGAGTTGTTACTGCTCAAGTCATCTTAGTAATGGCCTTGAGAATAATTTTTAATATTTTCACCTTGGCTTAAAAATTGTGGCCTTGGAATTTCCTGATGAGAAACTCAGATGACATTGTTAATCAGAAAAAGGCCTGATATAGGAAAACCAGATGCTTTGAAGATGAGGGTATTAGGAATGGTATGAATTGTTGTTCTAGAACATCCAAATCGTGAATAGAAGGATTAATAAATGTGATTTTTACTGCAACAGGGGAACTCAGATGTAATTTGACAAGTAGGAGAGATCTAATGTTTAAATCAAATCTTGGCGTGAATGTGAGTCACCAGTCTTTATAACCATTCCAGAAGAAATGCAATTCCAGACTATAGCAAAGTGTTTCCTGTAGAGAAACAGAAGTACAGATAACTGAGTCATCGCAGGTTCAATTCAGTTACCTAAACTTGGTCATTTGCAATGTACTGATGTATCTAAGACTATCTATCTATCTATCTTCATGACGATGACATATTTAATAACAGACCGTGCCTGACCTATGAATGGCAATGGGAAGCTAAATAAGACATATCATATTGCACTTGTCACAGATGTTTAGGCATCTGAAATGTACCCTGGGATTTGTATCTGTTTAGGTTCATTGACTGTAATAGTGAAAAGACAATGGAGTCCAACAGAAGAATGTCTGTCTTCAACTTGATCTTCCAGAAGAATCAGTTTCTTTAGGCCTACAACTTTTCAAGCAGTTCATTTTATTCCCACACAACAAGCAGTTTTACTTACCTCAAAGTAAAACTTTCTTCTAAAAGCAAAAAAACAATGTTTAATGTGTCCCATCAAAATATTTTTGGTTGTACTTAAATGAAAGTACATCTTCTCAGGGGCACTCTCCATCCCATTAGGAAGTGAAAGCATTTAAAGCTCATGAATGAAGCTTTGATGTTTCTTTTAATAAATGGAGATGTGCCAAGATGAACTGAAATACAGTTTATACTGTGTTTCATGAGCTGGTTACAGCTACACTGAAAGCTTCACCCAGACTTTTGCAAGAGCATGGGAAAGAGAATACAAATCTCCTAAGTTTTCCCTAGACTTAACTTTCCAAATGCCAATAGTGTCTACCGTACATGCCCATACTCAACAGACATAGGACATTTATTTCCACACACAAATGAAGACTGCACTTATCACGATATCTGTCTTTCCCTTTGTCAAGTCTTCTCACATCCAAAATATGAAGCTCAGTGAATTTATATTGTTGTGTTTCTAATATTATTTCTTGGAAGGAGATGAAAAAAAGAACATCCACAGGACAGCCAGCTTTTCACTTAGGTACATGCAGGCGTTTAGCACTCCAAGTCAGCCTTATTTAGGTGTGTTCTAGAGGCAGGGCAGACTGTATTGGCTATTCTAGGCCTTTGATGACACATCTGCTAAGGTCAGAAAGATTTTTCATTGCCAGAGAATCTCATGCTTGCTATACATAAGGCCAGTGAGATAGAAAGAAAAGACAGAGAGTGGCCATATTTGGTGAACATATTGTTTCATATATTTGAGTGTTTGCTTTGGAGAAGCTACTATACTTCCTCCTGTTTTCAAAACTAGTAAAGTCTCATCCTGCTAAAGATCAACTGACTGCAGCTGTCCCGTGAAAATGCCACTCCTTGTTCCAATATATCAGCAATTTTCCCCTAGCTTTTATGTCATCTGTGCCAGTGGTTGCCCATATCTGCATATTAATTTATGAGCTCCCTCCAGACTCCTGCTTCTTCTGGAGAAAACGTTCCTCACCCTAAGGATCTCTTTATAATTGTGAGAATGTTGAAAATGGAAAATATGGAAGACAAGAAAAAAGGCTGTCAAAGTATTGTTTGCAATATGAACCTAATGCCCCAAATTAACAATGAAATATGGTCACCACAAAATTTACAGAGTCACCACAAACTTCTAGTGTTTTAGCAGGACTTCCAGAAGAGGAGATACACAAGTTGGCGAGAGAAAAAGCACTACCATTTTTTCCATGAAGTTCACAGATCTTTATAGCCCAGCTCTTGGCTTTGACTGATTCAATTTGATTTACCATAGTTTTTCACTTATTATTAATGACCTTGTTTTTCTGGTCATGCACCAAGGCAACCAGAACAAAAGCTTACTGTGCTGGAGACTATATAAAAAGAAAGCCCAGAAGGCTATGGAAGGATGCTGACACCAAGAAAGTGAACAGAAGGGAGGCTGAAGACAGAGATGCCAAGAGGGAAAGGAAAGTCTAGCTATTAGCTGCGGAAAATACTCTAAATGTTCAAAGACCCCTTTGGTGACTCCCGGATCGACTTCCACCAGCTGATGTTACTGATTTATCTTCATGACAAAACCCCAACCAGACAAAACCCCAACCAAACAAAGCCCCAAAACTCCACCACACTCTGATAGGCACGGGTGAATGGGAACAAGAAAGGGTTTCCCCAAGCATGAAAAGGGCTCCCTTGTGGAGTTATTTGTCTGAGGAAGTCTAGAAGTAATTGCATTTTAATTGGACATAGTCTTATTGGAACGGGGAATAGCAAATGTAGCAAATTAAATAAATAAAATCAAACTACTTTCTAATTACCTTCTTACAATCTCAATAAGGAATTCACAGTTAGATTAGGGTGTTTCAGGCAATTA
The DNA here is from genome assembly GCA_003993805.1 of Himantopus leucocephalus. Taxonomy (NCBI): domain Eukaryota; kingdom Metazoa; phylum Chordata; class Aves; order Charadriiformes; family Recurvirostridae; genus Himantopus; species Himantopus leucocephalus. The sequence continues at coordinate 173,840,870 of RSEF01000001.1, read as the reverse complement.
CATTAAAGACTTCCCAATTCAGAAGAGAATCCAGCTGGCACTTGAAAAGCAATATTGCCTTTGCAGTGCAAAATGTAACCTGCTCCTGGTTTTGTTTTGCCTCCCTTCCCTCCCCTTCCCTTCCCTCCCCTTCCCTCCCCTTCCCTTCCCTCCCCTTCCCTCCCCTCCCCTTCCCTCCCCTTCCCTCCCTCCCTTCCGTCCTTGATGTGCTTGTCAAATATTGCATAAAATTTGATAAGCAAAACAAGGATTAGCCTTCCCTTTTTTAAAACATTATAAAACTACCATGGGTTGGACATAACATTAGTTAGAAAACTTCATTCAGATAGTAGTTATCTGTTGTTGATTATCAAAATGGAAGGATGTACCATTCAGAAGGGATATGTCCTGGATCCAGTACTATTCAATAACCTCATTTACCACCTGGGTGACTGAACAGAAAGTACATGCTATTAAATTTGCAGATAACAAGAGGCTGAGAAAAAAAGACTGCCTTGGGGACAGAATTACAATACAAAATGAGCTACTGTGGAGGGCTCTGGAAAACAAGGACAAAATTTAACAGGGATATGTACAAGGTGTTTTTTTAAAGATATTGAGTTTTACAAACACCTAGGGAAACAATTCATTAGAGTTATTTTGTTAGAGACTTAAGAAGTCATGGGAGATCACAAACTGAAAAGCAATTAGGAACATCTTACTGTTAAAAAGAGTTTATGTATTAGAATATGGCCTGCAAGGCACGTTATTTACACTCTGCACCCCACTGGTAAAGCCTTTGCTCTAATACTGTGCCCAGTTTTGGGAACTGAACTTTAAGGAAAACCACTGAATACCAGGGATAGTTCAGAGAAGAAAACAATAAATGGTTTATGAAAATGGAAGGAAAAAGATTGCTTTTCATGTCCATGCCCAATGATTCCAGTAGCAACAAGCTTGAAATGTTCATTGTAGACAAGGTGGAAAGGTTCATGTTAGATACCAGGAAAACCTTGCTAATATTGTGGCTCTTGACACTGCCTGGGAA
>RSEF01000001.1:173819736-173832415 GCA_003993805.1 Himantopus leucocephalus | reverse complement strand
GGATATAAAATATACTTTGTTTGTCATGGAGCTTCATTGGGGGAAATCTGGGATAGAGTTACTTTTCTTCATAGTAGCATGTATGGTGCTGTGTTTTGGATACGTGATGAAAATAGTGTTGATGATACACTNATACACCAGTGTGTCAGTTATTGCTGAACAGTACTTGCACAGCATCAAGGCCTCTTCTGTTTCTCATGCTCCCCCCATAGTGAGGCATCAAGAAGTTGGGACTGATCAAGAAGTTGGGAGGGGACACAGCTGGGACAGCTGACCCCAACGGACCAAAGTCAGTTGATCCGAATTCCATACCACATGATGTTGTGCTCAGCAGTAAAAGCTAGGGGNTCAAGAAGTTGGGAGGGGACACAGCTGGGACAGCTGACCCCAACAGACCAAAGTCAGTTGATCCGAATTCCATACCAGCAGTACGGAATTCCATATCAGTATTCCATATCAGCAGTAAAAGCTAGGGAGAAAGAAGGAGGAAGTGGGGGACATTTGGATTTATGGCATGTGTCTTCGCAGGTAACTGTTACACATAATGAAGCCCTGCTTTGCCTGGAAATGGCTAAACATCTGCCTGCCGATGGGAAGTAGTTTTGCTTTGTTGGCATGCGCAGCTTTTGCTTTAACCTCTTAAAATGGCTTTACCTCAACTCACATGTTGCCTCACTTTTACGCTTCCTATTCTCTTCCCCATCCCAGTGGACAAGCAGCTGTGTGGTGACTAGATGCTTACCAGGGTTAAACCACAACACCCTCCGAAAAAGAGGTATTTAAGTCCTTAATGTTTCAGTCTCTTAAATGTGTGTGAAAAAAATAGTATGTGTAAGTCTTTACTTCACTATTACAAAATGTAAAACAAACTCTTCTAGAGCACACTACCAAGGACACAGCTTTCAATTGCTGCAGTTACTCTTCTCTTCATGCAGTTACATTGTTTGAGTTTGGAAATATCATCAGTGTGCCTCTGGGACAAATTTAACTTATAACTGTTAGTGGGAAAAGTATGTCTTCAATACTTGGAATTAATTTAAATACTCACTATCAACAGTATAGTGTTGTTTAAATGGTAATAAAATGGTGATAAATTTGAATTATTGATGAGAGCTAAAACTGGACTCACAATATTAATCACTTTAACACTTTATTGGGGAAGTGTTATGAAGAAAAGCAGCAAATGTTCAACTACTTAGTCATTCAAATGTATGAAAAAATTTATAGTAATGTTACTGTACTAATGTTTCAGGCATGCCACTGACTGGAATACATGGGAAATCCTTTTCAAATTTCAGAACCATGGTCACAGAACTCTGTGTTTATCATTTCCAATTACAAGCACCTATACAAATAGTCATAATGTAGTGAAATACCATTTCTGGTACTCCTGGCTGAAATGGCAATCCCAGATTACATGAAGTACATGTTAGCAGTACCACTAATTCAGGATGCTACACTTCACTAGCTGCGAAAAGCCGGAAGAGATTACCAGTACTATTTTCTGCTGATTTCAGATAGAAGATTTGATGGCTGAACCATTAAACTATGTTGCAATAATGCCTCCAGGCATACCAAAATGCATACCAATACCTCTGCCCATTTTTTTTTTTCATTGGAATTACACTGTGGAGGCAGACTTCTGGTATTCAGAAGTAGGAGTTGTGGTTTCACAAGGTCTTTGCATGATCCTACTGCTTCTAAGAGATCCATCACCTCAGAACAGTTAAATGTATACTTAATTTTAACCATAAGAATAGTGTAATTGATCTCAGTACTTGCTGAAACAGGCCTGACTGGGAGTTTGGGATGGTATACTCAGTGTTTTAACAATTTCTTAAACTACAGAGTGAAAAAATCTACATACTCATCCACAATATCAAGCTTTAGTCATTAATATTTTTAAACCCTGTGAAGACACAAAGTTTTAAGGATGGATGAGGAATATTCTTCTGACTTGACACTTTTGTTAACACTGATAATTTATTTGCTTATTTAAATATATACACCACACCTATCTTCTACTGTTATTTTACATCTGAGTTGATGAGATAATCTAGTTTCAGTGAACCTAGTTATTTTTAAATTATGTGTATTCCCTTTGAGTTAAGAGAGAGCTTCTGGACCTTATTTATTCTATTTTTACCTAAAATAAATACTGGGATAACAACTTCTAAATTAAATATCAGAATAACATTTTCTTCACATTCTATAATATAAAATTCATCACAGCATCCTTCTTTCAAGCATGAAATTAATTCAAATCACTGTCAATAATGTAACATTTGATGTCAGGTGTAATACTAGTAATGTGTATAAAATTGCTATTTAACATTTTGTTTAATGTTTTGTGGTACCCAGTATAATAAAAAGGTACCTTAGGGAAGGAACTAAATTCATGGCTTGTGATCATGTTGAACTTTAAACCAGGTTAAAGTCTGTGCTAACAAATTAAAGAAAAGTAATTACAGGAAAGTTAGATTAAATCTCATTTTACACTGCGTGTAGTCTGTTGCTACATTTTAGAAAAATTGCTGTTGCCTGTTTCAGACTACCTGTTACTCATATTCATAACATCATCTTGTCCTTTTTAAATGAGTTCTTTTCAAAATACACTTTATACCGGGAATTTCATAAAATTATGCCCATAAAAGGCACTTAGAGAGTTTTAGAAGCTTCATCTACAGTCAAATTTATAATATTTAGTTTTATATTACAAATGTGGATTTAAATAGTGGAATTCCAATAGTGATTTTTTGGAAAAAAAGTAGACAAAACCGATGGTAAGGTTTAACAGAAGATGGATCAGTTTATGTATCAGTGAGATTTCCTCTATTAAACCATGAAAGAAATATCTTTAATTCTGTTATTTCAATAAGTCTGTCAGTAATTCATATTTAATACATAATGCAAGAAAGCTGAAGGGCTTAAGAAGGTCAAGGCAGGTGGCAAACACTGGGTTGACACAGATATGCAGACAGTTGGCATTCAGCATCTGTGATAGCTGCGAAAGATCACTGGGATTTGATCTCATTTAATTTATTTAGTCTGCTTAGGCTTCAACTATGCTAGGTTCTCACTGCTGTTGCAAGCATCATTTTAAAGTATAGCTAAGTCTAGATATTCCACTTATGCAGTGATGTAGTATATTCTGTGTGTTGCCAGAAACAATGACCAGTGACTACTAGGAAGTCTAATGTGAAAAAGAAAAAAAAAAAAAAGTCTTTTGAAGTGCACCAAACACACACTGTATTAAAAGCAAACACCTTAACAAATAAATAATAACCATTTGGATTATTCTGTACTTTACTAATTACGTACAGCTGTATTTATTTTATCAGTATATTTAGATAAAATAAGTAAAGGGATCTAAAATAGCAGCTGGATGCCCAGAAGTGTATCTTGGAGCATACAAAATTATGCCATCCATGTGTTTCTCCATAACTGAATTGCATCCTTAGCTCACATGTAGACACATTGTGATGTAAATTTAGATATAGATCTGAATCCCACCACCAATAAATATGTTAGGTATTTTATATCTATAATGACATATATTCCTTAAAATTCAACTGGTTGTAACTAGCATTGTCTTGGAACAATTCAGCTCAACTAAAATCTTCTCCAAATACAATTTTCTGTTAGCTAGGTATTCACAGGTGTCTAAAGTTAGTTGGTACTGTAAAGCCCTGGTACCTGGTACATATGCTTATTATGGACTCCAGTAAGAAAAATACTCAGACTTTATAAGTATTGATTAAAATACTATTTATAGGAGATAGCACAAAAAGGAAAGAGGGGATAACGTAGATAGTTTAACATCTTTTCTGATGCTGGGAACCCCAAGTTGTGCAGCACTGGATGAACCCCAATCAGAGCATGGCATGCAGTACAGACCCCATCCAGGGAAAGGTTCATGAGCATTTTAGTCTTTAGAGCTTTTATAGGATGGTCCCAGAAGAAAACCACTCTATTCAGTATTTCTGCTGTCAAACAAAATGATATTATAAGAAGACTTGCTGTTTCACTTTGAGATAAGGTGAGACATGTAGGTACCATAATGGCCAGATGCCAAGTGGGAATCACATACAGGCTCCTCTGTTGCAGTCCACTGGCCAGAACATAAGAACAATCTGGCACATGGCTGTGCCTACTCAGGCTTATTGTGTATGGAACACTAACTCCTTGATATGCAATAGTCTTCTGGTTAGGGGAAGAATCCAATGACTACGACACCTTCTAGTGGAAGGTGTCCCTGCCCATAGCAGGGGGGTTGGAACTAGATGATCTTTAAGATCCCTTCCAACCTAAACCATTATATGATTCTATGAAATGATTCTTCTTGTCCACACATCTTTCCTTCTTTTTTCTTAAGAATATTTAATATTTAATATTTTTTCTTAAGAATACTTTTTAAGAATCTTTAACATTTTATTTTACTGCAAATACTACACTTTCTCATTTTATAAGGAGCCATGACTGCTCTGAAAACAACAGTTCTGCAGACTTCAGTTCTCTCTGTTCTTTTTTTTTTTTTAATCTCTGGGTCTTGAAAAAAATGAGAATGGACATTCATGAGAAACTCTAAAACCAGCCACTTCTAAACCTGATCCTGCTACAGACATTTATTTTCCAACGTGTATATTCCATTTCTTTAATCATGATGCGATCTNACATTCATGAGAAACTCTAAAACCAGCCACTTCTAAACCTGATCGTGCTACAGACGTTTATTTTCCAACGTGTATATTCCATTTCTTTAATCATGATGCAATCGNGATGCGATCTTCTCTTTCCCTTTCTTTCTACAGTTGCCTGTCTTAAGATACATGCAATTCTTTCTTTAGAATCCATGACAACTGAGGTGGAGGTGGTGTTGAAAACAGCCTCACTCCCTCTATAATTATAATTAAATTCTATAGTGTTATCCATGCCATGCACTGAATTAAATCAGAATTTATTGCAGGGTTCATAGCTTAAAATTCTGTGATGCATACATAAGGATTAATAAAGATTGAAACAGGAGAAAGTTAGACATACTAGAATAACCAGAACAGTCAAATGAGCACCACAGTTGTTAAGCTATGAATACTCATTAACTGTACTGCTGTCTGTCTCGATATATATCTATTTATATATATTTAATTATCTCCAAGGTGAGATTTTCCTCAGTGGAAGCACATTTCTTACCCCACCCAGCACCTGGATCTGAAGTTCTCTCATCCTAACAGTGGTCTGAACTCCAGGTTATCATTGTCTTTTACAGTGACAGTGTGGCTCTTCCACATTTTCTATACAGCAAGAACCAATAAAGGACTGCTTTGCCCTACTTACATACAGCTTCATGAATCACATGTCCAAATAATTACGGGTCATGGTTTTGAAATAATCAAGATGTTTGTTGACATCTCAATTTCTTTTGCACATTCCTAGCCCACACTACTCTTTACCCTTTAAGCTAGTATACAAGTAGTCTGTGCATAGGTGCACTCATGGCTGGTATGCATTAGATTACAGGGGCAGTCATAGCTGGTACATATTGAAATACAAAGTGCGCTCGCTGCTGACACTCATTGCATTACTTTCTATGGTGCTGACCCACTGAGAAATGTTAGTAACAGAGATTACTAGCCATTAACAAAAAATTACAGAAAATAAAACCCTACCTGTGCTGTTCCTCCAGAAAGCAAGAGGTTTCTCTTCACCTCTCTATGATTTTCAGAAATGATTGATAATGGCTCAACAGCCTTTAGGATGAAGGAACACCGATAATCCAGGCCAGGTGGTAGGTACAGTGCTTCATTTAAGAGTATTCTACTCCCTCAACTGCTTCTTATCAAACTATATATTGACAAAGTCTTTATTGTTTTGGAATTATGTGCATCTTTCTGATTTATTTTTTCTTGTTAATTACTGATTTAATAAAGCACTTCATTATCTCAGCCATTTCAGAAACACATTGATTTTATATACCTACTCATTCCTTATAGCTTTGTTACCTCTTTAGCATTTTCCTTTTGATACAAATCAAAAATCCTACTAACTTTGTAACCCTCACATCCTGGACCTCTTTGGGCAAGTTCTACTAAGACTCTGTATGAATAGGTTATACACAAATTAAAAATAAAAAGCAAATTACTTATTGGCTAAATATCAGTCTCTACGACTACCTGAAAGGAGGTTGTAGAGAAGTGGGAGTCAACCTCTTCCCACTAGTAACAAGCAATAGGCCAAGAGGAAATGGCCTCAAGTTATTCCAGGGTAGATTTAGATTGGATATTAGGAGAAAGTTCTTCACAGAAAGGGTTTTTAAGCATTGGAACGTGTGGTTGAAGGAACATAACTCTTTCTTGAAACTGCAGGGCAGATAAAGCTTTCAAGACTTTTCAGTTTCATCAGTGAAGACATGAGAAAAAGTAGAGGAAAGGTGATATAGAGAGGGAAGAAAGAAGGGGAAAATATCTTGAAACTGTTCAATCATTTCACGTAGATCTGTGATAACAGCCTTCACTTTCATATGTTTCTTTATGTAATACTTTCAAGATGACCTGAAAGATAATTTTGGTAATATTCACGTTAATATTTTCAGTGCAAATTAATTCTTGGAATGAATTATAATCTGTAGTATTTAGATTATGATGAATAAACACAACATGTATCAAAAAAATATTCTAGATATGAACTACTTATCTGTTATATTTGAGCTTGATGAAGAAATTATTCAATTGGACACACCCTGCTTCCACCCCAGGGAGACACATCTACCAGATGAGAGAAAGTAGAGCCATTCTGCATCACTGAACTGGTTAATTCAACTTTCAGAGCATGATTCAGACATCAAGGCAGCTCCACCTTTTTTGAAAGTCTCTCCCAATACTCTGAAGAAAACATGGGCTTTGAGGAAGGGAGCTAGAATTTAGAGTGGATAACAGTAGCCTTCATCATTAGTCCAGGAGAGTTTTTCTTTTTAATTCTATGAAACATTGTACATTAGCGGGAATATTTGAATTAATGTTATTACTGTTGCAATTAATCACCACATTGTTTTACCAAAATATATGCCAACTTCCTTGGAACTGCTACAGTTAAAGAAGAAGTGAGGCCAGTAACATCTTCCTGTGAAAGTTTTTGAATCTTCCATTCTGAGAAAGCAAGAGATTTCAGTTTATAATTATTTTCTGAGTGCTTCATAAATAATGTTTTCCTTTGAGGTGAATTCTTAGTGTCATTGAAGTTTTAATTAGTATTACTAAAGAGTAATTTACTTCTAAGCAACACTCCTCATCATGTCAAAGGCTCTTTTCATGCTATCAAGTACAAATAAATGTAGTTTCAGTATACAGATGTACATAGCCTTTCCCTGCTCCCCAGGGGAACAATACTAGAATGGCAAGGATGTTATCTTTTTAGCGAAGACCGATAGATGAATTCTGATAACTTATTCAGTCTTTATGAAAATACTTAAAACATTTATTTAGAAGAAAAGAAGAGGGTGATAGACAGCTCTTCATTAGAGACACTTGCATCCTTTGTTGAAGAGATGTGAATAACCAGCATTTGCTTTTTGTAACCATAATAATCTGATAAGATCCCGTAGCAAAACGTCATTATGAGAAATGCCTTTCCCCTTTTCTGTCTGTTCTGGAAATGTCACTGTGTTTATCCTAAGGGAAGATGTACAGAAAATGTTCCTCCAGCTCCTAACAGTTTTATTCTTTCTTGCTATGCCTGGAAAAGAATGCTTTTGACTGCTGTGCTCTGTTTATCAATGGGCCCACCAGGAGTACATCATCATTGTACCCAATTCATTCATGCTCTTCCAGTTCACTACACTGGGTCCCAACGGGGATGATGAGCACGCCAGAGGCAGTAAGATCTCTACAGTACAGCCCCTCTGTGGAATTTCTGGAGGAAGACGGCATTCTGTGGACATGAGAAAAAAACTGTTGTGAGGTTTCTCGCAATATTATTTCATTTTGGGGTGGAAATAAAACGGGCCACTTCTATACATAAAACTATATTCTCTAGCCAGGTCTTATACTCTAGGGATGAAAGAACTAGATAACATTCCACTCATGACCTGCTTTTGTAAATTTAATTTAATATCCTTGGTGATGCACACACTAAAAAACCTGGAATCAGACATATAGTTTATCATATTGCCCATGTACCACTGCAGTCAAAAGTGGGGTAGTAAGGGGGAGAGCCATCTATTTTAATCTCTGAGCAAACTGGAATTCTAACTATTCAGGTAATCTGTCAGAACCCTGGTCAAACCACGGTCGTGTCCCACGTTAGGCGCCAATAAATCTGTTGTGGTTTGGGCTGGACTGGCCACTGAGATGAACGACAGGTGCTCCTCCCACCTCTTTCTCCAAGGAGGGAGGGAGAGAAAAAAGACTTATGAGTTTAGAAGAAACTAAACTACCTTAATGAAAATATTAATGAAGAAAATAATGAAATATATACAGTGTATACAAAACCATATCAAGCTCTCAGGATGACAATCGCATCACTGTCAGGCACTGGGAGAGTCCCAGACTGGACTCAGCAATGGACAGGAACTGGATTACGGATCTGAATTCAGGAATACATGAATCGGGATCAAAGGTAGACGAACAGGCACAGTCTTCCTCAGACACCAGCCATTGAAGAAAGAGGGCTGACCCTTTGATCCCTCAGCTTTTATACTGAGCATGAGGCAGATGGGATGAAATACCCTGTTGGTCACTTTTGGGTCACCTGTCCTCTCCGCTCCTCCCCACAGGTGTGACCCCTCTACATTTTTCCACTTCTGACCCTCCAATGGGGCAAATAACAAAGCGAGCTGGCCTTGGTTCTTACAGCAGTAAGTATAAGCAAGAGCCTGCCTGCATACGATTCGTTGGCATAATTTACAAATAATCAGGTCTTATCACTGCTAGAAGCCAAGTGTCTGAAAACTATGCCATTAATCTCAGAGAGTTCAGTTATTTAGAAGAGGCTTAGCTGCAAAGTAAAATTACTGAACAGAAAATTTGTCCTGTTTTACCTCAAACCAGGACAGTTGTATAAAAAGAAGGTTTTTGACAGGATCAGCAGTATAAATGTTAGAGGCTGCTGAATCCAGTAGCCTGATGAGTATGAGACTGCTGTGGCTCTGTGTCCCCAGGTCCAGGCAGCAGCAAGGGTAAGTAAGAAGTCCTGATAGGCACACATGCATGAATACACACACACGCAATACACATACACATGACTAGTCACCCAGATCGACACAGACAGAAAACACGACGCTGAAACAAGCATGGATGGGCTGATAGCTTTCTCCTCTCCACTGATCAAGGTTGAAGCCTGCTGACAGAATATTTATCCATATACTTATACATGTATACATATTTATATACAATATAAATTGTAGATACTCAGTCTACCCGGTAGTTGGTCTGATATCCCCAGATCTCTCAAGTTGCTGGCATTGCAATGCACGAGGCCCCAATACTCACAGCCCTACTCCATTATCAAGTTCCCAGACCTATGGTCACCCTGGTATCTGGCTCCTAGACCTTCATTTCAGCTACTTGTTGACTACTCTGGCTTGAAGTTCACTAGTGAACTACCTACATGCACAAGCACAAGGCTGATGTTCCCTACGGAAACACACAGCCCATCTCTCCAGTTACTCAAACCCAGACTTATGGGCCCCAATAACCCATGGCCTCTGCACCATTTGCTGAGGCACTGAAACTTCCACTCATGCCCATTGTACTGGTTTTGGCTAGGACGGAGTTAATTTTCCTCATAGTAGCTTGTATGGTGCTGTGTTTTGGATTTGAGATGAAATGAAAACAGTGTTGATAACACACCCAAGATTTCATTGTCGCTGAGCAGTACTTGGACAGCATCAAGGTCTTTTCTGCTTCTTACGCTACCATGCCAGCAAGCAGGCTGGTGGTAAAGAGATTGGGAGGGGACACAGCTGGGACAGCGGACCCCAACTGACCAGAGGGATATCCCATAGCATATGACATTATGCTCAGCAATAAAAGTAGGAGGAAGAAGGAGGAAGAGTGGGGTGTTTGGAGTTATGGCATCTGTCTTCTCAATTAATCATCATGTGTGATAAAGCCCTGTTTTCCTGGAGAAAGCTAAACATCTGCCTACTAATGAGAATTAGTGAATTAATTCCTTATTTTGGTTTGCCTGTACATGCCGCTTTTGCTTTACCTATTAAATCCTCTTGATCTCAATGCACAAGTTTTCTCACTTTTATGCTTCCTATTCTCTTCCCCATCCCACTAAGGGGAAAATGAGGAAGTGGCTGTGTGGTGCTTAGCTGCTTACCAGCTTAAACCACAACACGCGTGCACAAAAAATAGAGCGCCCCATCACACAGGGGGGGAAAAAAAAAAAAGGAAAGAATACAGTTAAATAAGAAGACCAGATATACTGTTGTGATCAGGTACAGGGCATGGTCACACAACAACCCATTTACATATGACCCACTGTGTTTATCCTTTGTTCTCTGTTTTTCCATGCTTTTTCATCCCTGATCCACCTTGATCCTTCCCCTTCCTCACCTTCCTCTATACACCCCATAATGTTTCTTATATTTCCACAAGGTGCTTAAAAACATCCTACAATAGGTTTTACACAATCCCTAAATGCCTCTTTCCCTGAATTCTGTTCTCCTGTAGCAACAATCCTTCCAGTCTGCAAGGTGATCCTTTAAGGGGTTACTTTCTTTGGCTGACTCCTCTTGGGATTCATGCATGGGTTGCCTGATAGCAGTAGGGATGGTTCACTGTTTTCCCAGGGGGCCCTGGGAGCAACCAGGTCAGGGTCCTCCCTGTTCTCTTAGAAACCCAGGTTACTGGGGCTCCTCTGCTTGTTGTTATTTCTCTGATCCTCACTGGACCTTTGTGTTTATGGCGATTAGCCTTTAATCACATAATCTAATGCTAAGGATAAAAGACAGGAAGAAAATAGTCTTGCAGGTGGGGATCTGCTGAATTAATAATGTTTAGGAAAGAAAAGACTCAGAAAAAAATACCCTGTGCCTTGGGACCTTCTTTTCTGGAAGTGTATGGGGTGTCTGTTTATAGCTTTATTAGCCATCTGGAGCAGGATTTAAAAGAGTATATTTACCAGGTAGAGCACTGTCACGGTTAGCAGTGTTTGTGGACAAAACACTGAAGGAAATAATTTAGTGCTGGTGTTCCTGTTGTTTTCTAGTCTGAACAGAAAGACCTGCTAGTTACCTATATGTCATAAACTGAAAGGCATGTGTTCAGGGTTTCTTAGCCACTGGATTTTCTTTTAATGAAAACAGTAACTTAAGTTTCATCATAAGTCCATCTAATATCACACAGAGGCGAATTCTTTTTCCACATCTTGTAGAACAATTAAATGGAGAAAAGTTTTTTCTTTCACTGTGGGCTAACAGCATGGTTCAGAGGAAAGCATGTACCTGCTTTCAAAAACTTGTGGGATAACTGTTCTATTATTCATGGAACAATAGTTTCTGTATGTCCTAAGCTGTTCTGATTTTGAAAATGCCACCTTATAATTGAATTAATACAGAAGAGTACTTTCCTTAAGTGCTAGGTTTTTGTTAACAGGAAAAAAAATTGGAATGGGAAAAAAAAATTGTGTATAAAGTCAGTAGAGTTTCATGAGGGATCACTGGCCTTTTTAATTCAAAACAATCAATTTTAAAAGCTATATATATGTACTTTATATTTCATAATATATCTAAATTGTGATATGGCTCCTCAATAGGAACCAAATACTTCATGAATTCATTAAGATTTACTTCACCTCATGATGTGTTCAGTGCAGCATAGACAACTGCAGGTAACACGGGTCTTGATAATTGAAGTTTGTTTATTTTATTTGTTCTTAGATTATTTTTTTGGTACTGGCAACATCTATGTGAAAATGCAGGCCTGGATTCGTAACGTGGATTCATACAGGATGACTCAGTAATCTAACTGAATAAGGTAGGCATGTTGTCACCCTCGGCACATTAATGTACACATGGAAAACAATACGTAAAAAACATCTACTATATGAATCAGCATCAGGAAATGTGTCCTGCTACTACGCAGGGAACCAAAGATGGCTATTCTTGCTTATTGAGGGATAATATGTAATAACTGAGAAGAATACTTCGTCTGCTTAAGGAACAAACTAGAAGAGCTTGAATGTCTTTCTTCAGTAAGCTTAGAGATATTTTTCATTTATCTATGTGTTTTCTTTAAGAAAAACTGAAGATAAAATTTACTAATGGAACTTTTCACATGTACTTAGATTGTAATGCGTATTTGAAAACAAAACATGTGTGAACAGACCAAAACACATAAAATCTTAATTTTGAAAAATACTAATCTTACATATAAAATATAGAACCACAGAATCATAGAATCATTTAGGTTGGAAAAGGCCTTTAAGATCATCGAGTCCAACCATCAACCTAGCACTGCCAAGTCCACCACTAAACCATGACTGTATGTACCACATCTGCATGTTTCTTAAATATCTCCAGGGATGGTGTCTCAACCACTTCCCTGGGCAGACTGATCCAATGCTTGACAACCATTTCAATGAAGAAATCTTCCCTAATATCCAATCTAAACCTCCTCTGGTTCAACAGAAGGCCATTTTCTCTTGTCCTATCACCTGTTACTTGGGAGAAGAGACT
>RSEF01000001.1:173792799-173818736 GCA_003993805.1 Himantopus leucocephalus | reverse complement strand
TCTCTCTCTCTCTCTCTTATTCTTCTGTCACTTGGGACAGAAGTTAGAGATCATCTGTCATTCATTTCAGTGGCCAGTCCAGCCCGAACTATGACAGCCACTACAAGAGGAATAAGCAGGTTGTCAAAAATATCTCTTTATTGCAGTTGTAGGACTCCTGAATGAGTTGCTTGAACCTTTAAAACTGCCCTTGTGAGACTGAAAGGTTGCTTCACATTCCTCATTCACCAAAGTTTTCAAAGCTGTAGGTTTGTATGGGGATAATTCTCCTTTGAGATGCATAAGAGGTAACCAAGCATACTATTTCTTAATGCAACACCTTTTTTTCCATTACACCTAGGGAAGCTCAGTACACCTAGGGAAGTTCAGATACAGGGATTTTAACAGTCGTATTTTCAAAGTTTATGTGAGTTTCATCAGGCTGAATTTTGTTTGTTTGAAACTGCTTTTGAATATATAAAGCTGAAGCAATGAGCCTGTGTTTTGAAAATCAGGTGCTAACAATTTTCTATGTGACTCAGAGCAAGTATGGAGGGTAGAATTGTTTTGTTTCTTCATTCCTCCTGACTTCTTTTACATGAATTAATTTACATTCTCCTCTTTTGAAGAATTTGATCTTTACTTAATTTTCAAGGCATACAGTTCTTCAAAAGAACTCTAGTACCCTCAGGTTTGCATTCTAGCACTGCTCTCAAGCCTATATACTCCTGCGCTCAAGCTGAAATGTAAAGAGAGGTATGGAGGAAGAGTCTGACAGCAACAATTAAATTATATTTACTTAAAAATTTAAGAAAATGTGTGTATAACTTCACAATTACTGCCAACCAAAATTTATTTGTTGCACCTATTTTTATGCATACATATGATTACGTACTACCACCATTCTTCACACAAAGTGTTATTTAAACAGTGTTTTCCTCAGGGTGGTGATTTGTTATCTTCAGTATTGTAAAATACAACATTTAATCATTTTGTGCCATAGGCATAATACATGGGGAGCTAATACAAGGAGTCTTATTGCTGCTTAAGGAGGAGAATACTAAAAGTATTTAGTTATTTATTGTGTGAATTGAGATCATTATATATCAGAACTGCTGCAGCAAGATTTTCATAGGCTAGAGAAATCAAATAGATAACACAAGTATTCTAATGCTACATTTGATCACTGTGGATACAAATACCCGTGCCATGAGTTAACATGATTCTGTATGATCTGAATTTAATTTCTCCCCATTTTCAGTTTAATGCAAAACTTTCAGATTTATGTGAAACAATTTAGTATCTACTGGGGAATTTATTTCTGTCAAATAATTTACAAGAATGGAGTTCGCAACAAACTACACTCTAGAGGGGAATAGAAAGCAGTAAAGACTTCAGAAATACTTTCTGTTTGGTATCGTAAAATTCATTATCATTATAAATGTACACACTGTGCTAAAAAGAAATTTAATTTCCTACAAAATTCCCATAATATAGAATTGTGTCACAGTGGGGTACAAGCTATTTGAAATTCTGTGAGCTTTCATGTACTTCACAGACTCTAAAGATTTGATCACACTATTAGCATGAGAAGAGATGTACTATTTTAAATGAAAAAAAAAACAGTACTTGAACATCTAGAATTCTTTGCGACTATTCACACAACTAACACTCTTCAGAATCCATATTTACACTATACTTAATTTAGTATATAGGTTGGGTATAACCATTAGGTTTTCCCGTTGGTATTTCCTTCTGACAGGAATCAGTGGAATATATTATTTACTAGAATTTACCTGGGAGAAGTGAGCTTATATATAAATGTAGAAATGCTTGAAAAGTCATCTACTTTTGACATCTGAAAGCTGGATCAAAACATTTGTAACATGATGAAATACTTTCTTCTGTTTGGAGGGAGATTTTATGGTCTTTTTATTCTTTGTTTTTCCTTTTTTCTTCACTTCCCTCTCCCAACACAAATGGATGCACTGAAACACTACAGGATGGACAGGTTTGCTTTGTTCAATTATAAGGTAGTATAAAAGGAAAGAAAGTCCTTAATTTTATTTTTTTTTCCCTACAAGTTTTAGCTTATTTTTGTTGAGCTGTAACATTTACATTATTCGGCTATTTACTTGATGTGAATCAAAATGTCATTCTTTTTGATGTCTAATCTTTGCTAACATGAAGCCCAAACGAGGAGGTGGGACAGTTATTGTTATGGCATATAAAAGAATTTGTTCTCTCTTTTATCTATATTATCTTTGTAGTTCCTAGTAAAGATCTACAGGATCCAAAGTGACCTCTCCACTTACATCCTCCTTCCATCTTTTGGCCCTTGCTCCTGCCTGTGACTCCATTTCTTCCCATTTCAACACCATGACTTCTCGAGCCCTGCTGTCCTTTCTCCTGTTTCTTTTCCTAACAATATAAGCACACTGTAATACCCAGCAGCTTCTGAAAGTCAACCCTTCATTCCCCCTTTCTGTTCTTTATCACTTCTTCCCTTCATCGGTGAACTCCTTGAACTCATAGATTATAGCAATTGCCTCAAGTTCCTTTCCTCTCAAGCCAACATAGATCCTCTCCAATTTGACTTTTATTGTGCACCAAGGCTATGCTAACATCAAGGCGTACAATGACCTCTCCATGTCAAGTCTCAGGGCCTTTGCTCCATACTTGAACTCTGCTGTTTTTATCATGACTGATCATACATTTCTTTTCAAAAATCATGCCTTGCCTTTGCAACTCTGTCCTCTCCTCACCATTTAGCTGTTCTGACTTGAACATAAAACAGATGGGCCACAAGGGGGGAGGATAGGGAACTGTACTAGTCTTCTAAAGGTCTGTTAAGTAAAAATGCAGATATTTTCTGAAAAATGTCATATTGCAATGTGAATTTCTTAATGTAAACAACAAAGTCTTGCTTCTCCATGGCTTCTGTAGTTCTATCATCTTCACCAGATTTATATTATGCTCTTTTTTTTTTTTTTTTTTTTTTTTTTGTTTTTGGTGTGTGTNATACTATCAGCCTGTTCAGTAGTTTTGGCTGGTTTTTTTTAGATGTAGAAATAGCCCTAAAGTATCATCTCATAAGGCAATATAACAGGGTTGCACTATCATAACTTTTCTATCAAGCTACCAAAGAAAACAGAATTGAAGGTGCAGGGGTAAAAAAGCATCACTTACTTGCAGCTAAGTGAATATATAAAAAACTTTAGTCACTTAAACCATAATGAGTTCATCATTTGGACCTGGATGATCAGTGAGGTCCTTTAACTTCAGTATTTTAACTATAGCTAATTCCCAGTTCTGAACTCTGTGAGTATCACCATAAGCTTCTGTAAGTATTTTAGGATGCTGTCAAGACAGTTCAAGTTCTTTCCAACTTTAAAGAGTTGTTAAGAGAATGTTAATATGAAATATATGAAACATAAAAGCTCTGTGAAGTCAGAAATAGTGTGGGTTTGAAGTATTTTTCACAATGTTGCTACAGTATTTCTTTGGTATTTTGAACATTATCAGTTAGAAAGATAATATGACACTTTAAAAAGAAGAAAAGTTTATTCCAATTAATTATTTTACCTGTAATCCAGGAAACGCATTTAGGGCTCCAGCTGAAGAAATAAAACTTGACATATCTTTGTACCCTGGAAGAGAAGACTGATTTACCCTTTTGAATGAATTGGATCCATTTTAATTATTACGTAGAAGTATTTAATCATTTTGATAAAAGTTCTGAAGAGAAACAAAACTCAGCTGCCAGAAAATGGGAAGGACAACATGGAATAGTGTTTTAAAGATTTGCAGTATTTATCATCATATTCAACTTTTTACTTTCAAAATCAGAAAGTTGTCTCATATTCTAATAAGTAGATATTAGCGTAAATATTGTTTGAACTTTGATTTGGAGTGTTATGACTATATAATATACCATAACATAAAATATGAGGAGAAGGAGGGGAGAACGGCACAGGAAGTAAGAAGACAAATAAAATAGAATATCTAAAAAGATTATTTTGCCCAATAGAAATAAGTCTGTTGCTTAGTTTAAAATGTTGAGTATAATGTGCTGTCAAAAAATTAATGTGTACCTACATCTTTTTTAGGCACCAATCACTGTAACATGTAGGCACAATAGTAAAAAAATCTCAGGATAACATAAAGACAAATCCTTATTGAGTCCTATTTGTAACTCCCTCATGTCTAGTTTTGCAAATATAAGCAACTACTCCTACTCCTGGCGATTGTGTCAGTCTCTTTTGTGTCAGTCTCTTTTCCATTCTTCGTCTATGTTTCTGTCCATAGCACTCCATAAAATGTATTGTCTCCCTTTTACTCCCAAGAGCTGATCTACCTGTCATGCTAACTGCACACAGGAATAAAAACCTGTGTAATGAAACACCTGTTGGGAAAATAAATGCCAGCTGCAAAAAAAAAAAAAAAAAAAAAAAAAAGGAAAGCTGTTTTTTTGTCCTTGCAAATGCTCAATAAAGAAAGGTGGCTACTAACTGTGGAAGCATATCATAACACAAAGATGTAACAACAGCCAGAAAGAGCTAACTGAAAGCAGCTTTAGTTTATTTGCTAGTTCGAAAAGGGGTCAACACAGCATTGGAAAATATAAAGAAGTAGTAAAGCCTGATTCCCTTAAATGAATATGACTTTCATAACAAGGTTAAAAATGGCAACATAACCATCAAGCTGTCACCTGAACAATTTTTTAAGTCCACGGTGCTGAAATTTAATAACACAGAAGAAGCAGAAAGCACAAATTAAAAAATGGGGTCTATTTCAGATCCTCAAAGGCTTATGTAACACATCTTAGTGTATTTTGTTTCTTTCATTCTCTTTGCTTGTTTGTATGAGTAGATTTTATTGACACTTTCCTCAGACACTCTCTATGTGAAATTCTGATGTATTTTCATACTAATAAGTGCTAGGGACATTCCTCTGACTCAGATGTCAAATTGTAGGGCTTACCCTAGACTGTACAGTTATATGTATTATCCTTTGGGATAGAATAGCTGCATTCAGGCTGCTTGCTTCTGGTCTGTGCTAACTGCTCAACTGTACCTGGGAATTATTGGACAGTAAATTGGCCCAGACTAAAATCATTCCAGGAACCATACTAACAATTTAATTGTATAGACAATTAATACAGTTAATACAGGCAGTATTCTATTGCCTCATAGTACCTAACTTACCAGTATAGCTGAAAAACACATGATCATCCTCTTCACTGCATTAACCTGATGAACAGAGAAATGCATTTCAGTGTTGATCATGGAGCCTGTTGGATGTTTTTATCCAATGGAGGACGGAAGCTTAGCAGCTGTACTTCCCTGGCTGCCAGATTCTGAAATGGGATTTTTTTTTGTCAGCTCTTAATCACTGTCCTTTTGTTTATTTGCCTCTCCTGGTGGTTGCAACCATCCCTGAATCTGGCAGAGCCTTGAGACATATCTAGCTTGACTTAGTTCTTCATTTGCATATAAATTTATTTCCTTTTCATATACATTATAGTCAAATATACAATACATTTTGGGACATTAACTTCTGATTTTCTTGTCAGATAGTAATAGAAATAAGACCAGCAAAAAAAAAAAAAACCAAACCCAAAACACTACAGTTAAACAACAATAAAGGAAACTGGTTGGATTATTTCTCACAGCCTTATTCTTGTTAAGTTGCTGTGAGTAACTGGTTTTGTCTTTTAAGAGGGAATGTACAATACACCAAAAAATCTTGGAAAGATTTCGTTGTTTTCAAAGAAAAACAGTTCTGAACTGTCAATTGTTCTATGGCATGGACTATTAGTGAAACAGATACTGAAAGCATAGAAAGACATGACAGAGATAAAGAAGAGTTTCTGTGATGTGAAAGACTGCTTAAAAAACTACAATGATAATTTGAATTAACATTTGTTTATTTTTTGTGAACTACTGACACTCTTGGCAAAGAACACAATTTGTATAAATATTCTACTTCAGTTTTTCCAGAAAGGGTGCAAGTATTGCTTGGTCTTTCACATAGCCATCTGTTCTATTTCCCCTAACAGATGAATTCAGAATAGAATATAGAATAGAATAGAATATAGAATAGAATAGAATATAGAATAGAATAGAATAGAATATTTCAGTAGGAAGGGACCTATAATGATCATCTACTCCAACTGCCTGACCACTTCAGGGCTGGCCAAAAGTTAACGCATGTTTTTAAGGGCATTGTCCAAATGCCTCTTAAACACTGACAGGCTTGGGGCATCAGCCACCTCTCTAGGAAGCCTGTTGCAGTCTTTGACCTCCCTCTCGGTAAAGAAATGTTTTCTAATGTCCAGTCTAAACCTTTCCTGGTGCAGCTTTGAACCATTGCCACGAGCCTTATCACTGGATATCAGGGAGAAGAGATCAGCACCTTTCTCTCTGCTTCCCCTCCTCAGGAAGCTGTAGAGAGCAATGAGGTCGCCCCTCAGCCTCCTTTTCTCCAAACTAGACAAACACAGAGTCCTCAGCCACTCCTCATAGGACATTCCTTCCAGCCCTTTCACCAGCTTTGTTGCCCTCCCCTGGAAGAATTTGAGGACCTGAACAGCCTTCTTAAATTGTGGGGCTCAGAACTGCAGACAGTTCTCAAGATGAGGACGCACAAAGGCTGAATACAGTGGGATAATCACCTCTTTTGACTGGCTGGTTGTGCTGTGCTTGATGCACCCCAGGTTGTAGTTTGCCCTCTTGTAGCTGCCAGGGCACACTGCTGACTCATATTGAGCCTGTTTTAAACCTGTGCCCCCAGATCCCTTTCTTCAGGCTTGTTCTCCAGTCACTGCTCTCCCAATTTATACTAGTCTCCACCGTTATTCCATCCCACGTGCAGAATCTGGCATTTGGACTTTTTAAATTTCATCCCATAAATCATTGCCAAATGTTCCAATCTATCTGGGTCCCTCTGCAAGGCCTCTTGTCCCTCAAGAGTGTCAACAGCAACTCCCTATTTAGTATCATCAGCAAACTTGCTAATTGTGCCTTCCACTCCTGCATCCAGATCATTAATAAATATATTGAACAGAACTGGCCCTAGAAGTAAACGCTGAGGAACACCATTGGTGACTGGTCATCAGCCCCATTCACTACCACCCTTTGAACCCTTCAGCCAGTTCTTCACCCAGAGCACTGTGAGCCCACTCAGCCTACAGTTGGACAGCTTGTCCAGAAGCATGCTGCTAGGGACAGTATCAAAAGCCTTACCAAAATCCAGAAAAATTATGTCCACCACCTTCCCTTCATCCACTAGACGGGTGACCTTATCATAGAAGGATATCAAATTAGTTAACCAGGACTTTCCCTTTGTGAAACCGTGTTGACTGTGCCTGATGATTGCATTATCCTTTAAATGCTTTTCAATAGTACTCAGTATAATCTTCTCCATAATTTTTCCAGGAACTTAGGTTGGACTAACAGACCTGTAGTTTCCTGGGTCTTCCCTCACATGCTTTTTGTAGATTGGAATAACATTGGCTAGCTTCCAGTCACCAGGGACCTCCCCAGACTCCCAAGACCTTTGGTAGATGTTTGAGAGAGGTCCTGCCATAGCATCCACTAGCTCCTTCAGTACTCTGGGATGAATCTCATCAGGCCCCACAGACTTGTGAACATTCAGCTAATACGGCTGGTCCCTTATAATTTCTGTGTCCACAAATGGAAAGTCTTTGTTCCCACACTCATGGTCCTCTGACTCAGGGGACCAGGCAGCCCGAGGTCTGTAAGTATTATTAAAGACTGAGGCAAAAAAAACCCCAAACATTGAATACCTCTGCTTTTTCTTCATCCCTATTAGTTAGGTGACAATCTTAAACAAATGTTGGTCTAATGTTTTCTTTAGACCTCCTCTTGGTATTAATATACTTAAAAAAACCCTTCTTGCTATCTGACACAACACTGGCCAGTTTCAACTCTAACTGAGCTTTAGCTTTTTGTGTCTTCTCCCTGCATATATGATGCACAGCTCTGTAATCTCCCTGTGAAGCCTGACCTGGCTTCAGAGATCATACAATTTCTTTTTCCTCTTGAGTTCCACAAGGAGTTCCCTGTTCAGCCAAGCTAGTCTTCTGCCTCACTTGCCTGACTTATGACAGAGTGGAATTGCTTGCTCCTGTGCTTCTAAGCGGTGGTTCTTAAAAACTGACCAGCACTTGTGGACTCCTAAGCCCTCAAAAGCAGACTCCCAGGGTACTCTGCTAAATAGCTCCCTGAATAGCTTGAAGTTTGCTCTCCTGACATCCAGGATAGCAACTCTGCTGTCTTTTTTTCTCATTACACTGAAAATTTTAAACTCAACCATATCATGATCACTGTGGCCAAGACAGCAACATATCACCACATCCCCCATGACCCCTTCTCTATTCACAGACAGCAAGTCTAGGAGGGCATTTTTCCTTTTGGCTCACTGAGTACTTGTGACAAGAAGTTATCTCTTCCCAGTTGATGTCTGTGAAGTTGAAATCTCCTATAAGGACAACTGCTACTGATCCAGACATTTCTCCTAATTGCCTATAGAATAACTCATCAGTGCTATCATCCTGGCTGGGCGATCAATAGTAGACACCCACTACAATATCTCCTTTGTTTTCCATCCCCCTGATCCTCACCCAGAGGCTCTCAACTACATCATCACTAACTGTAAGGTCTGTACAATCAAACATCTCCTTGATGTATAGTGTGACACCTCTACCTTGCCTGCCCTGCCTATCCCTCCTGAACAGCATGTAGCCCTCCATTCCAGCACTCCAATCATGGGACACGTTCCACAAAGTCTAGCTAATACCAATGATATTGCAGGTCTGGGAGCTGACCAGCATTTCCAGTTTATCTTATTTGTTTCTTATAGTGCATGTGTTGGTGTACGAGAATTTCAGATACATTTCTGAGCCCTTCATGCTCCCAGGAGCAGTGTAAATGTTCCCACTAGCACTGCTACCCTCACGCAATGTCATGCCAACCCTTGGCTTACCAGCTGCAGTCTTGTTGGTATCCACTTTCCCCATCGAGTCTAGTTTAAAGCTTTCTCAATCAGTCCTGCCAGCTTATGCCCAAAGACATATTTTCCCCATCAGGACAGATGGATCCCATCAGGCCCCAGCATACCTTGTGCCTCGAAGGCTCTTCCACAGTTTAAAAATCCAAGCTTTTGGCAGAGGCACCACTCCTGTAGTCAGGTATTGATATCCCAGGCTCACCTGTTTCTTTCAAAGACTCCCCTCATTACTGGGAGGACTGGGGAAAACTCTACCTGTCCTGAATTTTTTAGCATTCTTCCCAAGGGCTCTGAAATCTCTTTTGATTGGTCTCAAAATTTTTATTGTGACACCATTGGTACCCACATGAAAGAGCAGGAATGGGCAGTAGTCTGAAGGTTGTACTAGGCTCTTCAGTCTTGTGGTGACATCCCTAATTTGGGCACCAAGGAGGTAGGAAAGTTCCCTGAAAAAAGGGTCTGGTCTGAAAATGGATGCTTCCATTCCACACAGGAAGGAATCAGCAATGACTATAACTCACCATTGTTTCTTCTCAGTACTGGTCTTAATGCAGGTTTGCTTGCAGTCACTTTCCACCTCTAGGAATATCTGTTCACACATCCCACAGCTGGAAACCTGGGTGGTTGCATGCTTGAACAGGAGCTCCATCTGTGCAGCTGCATTGGTTCTACCAGCTGCTAGAAGCTCAGAAGAGGCAGAGGACATTGCTTTTTGCTGGGTAATCACCATGCTGCTGCATGCTTGCCCGCTGGAAAATATATATGTTCTTCCATTGCAATCAGCTGGGCTGATTTTTTTTAACCTGTTTAAATCTCCTGTGCTGTCCGGTGCAGGCTCTGCCCTTCGCAGTCTCATCTAATCAGGGCATCAAGGGTCAGTTGCTGGGGGGATGCCCCTTGTTCAGACAGCCTCTCCTTGTCCACCTGTATCCCTTGTGTGTCCCGCCGCTGCTTACTGTCACCAGTGCTGGTGCTCCTTGCACTGCTCTGACATCTGTTGCAATCAGCAATAATATTCTGATTGAAAAGCTTCTACCTAAAACAATATAATTCACACTACTTTTATACCTTATGTCATAGATTATTATGAGATATAAAATATATAATAAACAGCTCTGCATACAAAAGCCTCTTCAAAAGTTTTTTTTTTCTCTTTTTTTTTCTTATTTAGAGCAGGATCCATTATGAAACTTCCACAGAGTTCGCTAAAAAAGTTATGTTTTTTACAGTAATAATTTAATCTAAATCTAGACAATACCAAATTAAAAACTCAGTTCTGTCAAAATACATACCCATGTATCACTTTGTTAGTGCTTACATGTAAAGGTACTCCAGAGACTTTTTCCAGTACTTCTCGAGCCATTTTGCACCAGCTGTTCATTATGGTTGATATTTAAGCCTTCTACTTTGCATAGCAATTCTTATAGCACAAGAGACAATACATTGCTCAGGTTAATTTCTGCTGGAAGATGTGTATTTCCTAACTTAGAAAAGTTGTGTGTTACTGATTATCTAGCATCAGCCAAATACAGTAAACAAAAGTCTTTGAATCTATCACCTGACCTGACTCTTACTTTTAAAGGATGAAAGAAAGCACGATTTACTTTAGTAAACACTTTCTAATCAACTTCAGTTATGCTGATTTATTTTTTTTTTTAATTTTTGCTGCAGTCAAAGACAAAACATATTGGATGTTAGACCTGGTAAAAGGGGTCATTTAGTAAGACAAAGCAGCTGTGAAGTGCAAAAAAAAGCACTATGCTAATTAAATTAATTTAAACCAGAAAGCAAGTACATATCATTAACCATGACCAAATTATGTTGGTGGTAGATTCATTCAGTTTTTTGAATCATGTACCAATCCAGCAAAATCAGCTAGTACAAAGAAAATAATTTCTGTGGTGTAGATGTACAGAACAGGTGCAATCACAGAGGTTGTTTCAACATTTATGAAAAAAAAATCAACCACACATCAAGGTTTCAACAATGAAGTTATTTGCATATTAGATTTTTCTTTAATAATAGTAAGTTGTGATACAAACCACAGAAAATCAATTATGCCTAGGGGAGGGAGACAAATTAGTGGGATAAGATGCCAGTAAATTCTCTTGACTAACATCTAAACAGAAAAAAATATCAAGTTAGAAATATTAGAAAAAACAAGAGGCACTAACATAAATAATCAAACTAAAGAAACTATTTAAGGAATAAATGCAGGTACATCATGTTATAGAAAACTTTTGTAGATTGTACGCTGTGTGGTGAAAATTGAAAACAGTTTCAGGAAACTCTTCTCTTGTTCAATATTTTAGTATATGAACAGCTATGATTACTCTTCTGTCTTAATGAAATTAGATCTGTGAGTGGATTTCTTTGTGAATACATCAGTAGAAGAAATATCCAGATGCAAAGTGTTATTTCAGCTAATTTCAGCTAACAAAAGCAAACTAACTAAATTTAAGTTTAGGTTGGAAACAAACAAAAAAAGAAAAACTAAAACATCAACCAAAAAAACCCGCAACCACCAGAAAACTGGGGCTATGAAGCAGTTTTCTAAATAATATAGTGGATATAAATTACTTCATTCACTTGAGGATATCACTTGTGGAGACTGGGAACAGGTAACATATTAACAGTTGATTTTCTAGCAAGTGATTTTTTTTTATTATTAATTTCCTTTCTAAATGAGTTTGGGTTTTATCTGTCAGTTTTGTTTTGGTTAAAAAAAATATTTTGATAATAATGTAGAAGTTATGAAGCTCCTTTCAAAACATTCCAAAAGAGTAAATTCATACATTAAAATTTCTGATAGAAAGGAAAAAAAGTGCATGGCACCCTTGACAGTCACATGCACCAATATTTAGGCATACACGGCATAAAAACGTCAAACATCTTTTTACTAAACTTTCCTTTAAAGAAAGGCACTCAATGGAGACTCAGAGACTCTTCTGTTCATGTTCTATGTAAAGCAAGATTCATCTACTATGAATTTATTTCCTTTTACATTCCAGCTTTAATATGAACAACTCAATAATGTTAATATTAAAATGTTCTGTGTTTAGAAGCTCAGTTACTGGGGGTTTTTTAATCTTTTTGTTCTCTATCCAACCCTCCATCTGAGGTTTGTAACACTACTCCATCAAGGTAAGAGTTTATGTTGAAAAATCTCATGCATCAAATCTTGTCTGTATCATAAACCACAAAACTTAGGTGTTTATTTATAAAAGTGCCTATTCGAGCTTACAAAGTGTATTATCCTACTCTTGGAGTTCTCTTCAATAACACAAAGCCTCTTCTGAAAATTGTTGCAAGTTTTTTTTTTTCTTCCTAATTCACATCAAACCTTGAAATCTAGGACTTAATTAGATTTTTATTATTATATTTTAAAGTTTTTTATAAATTAAACTATTTCTTGGTCAAAGACAAGTTTCATATTCTCTTCAGACAATGTTAGTTTTCCTCTCTAGAGAGCTTTAAGAAGCAGAGGAGGGAAGAATTTAGAGTACATTACTCAGTAATTGATTGTGTAAATACAATATCCTGATTTTTCCAAGTGTAGCCTTCCATAACAGTTCTCAAAGAATGTACTGAGGCCATATGCCTGATATATATTCCTTATGTCTGAAAACTGCATGAGTTAGTGATTTGGAACAAGCAAAAAAAAAAAAAAAAGTTTATTTTTAAAGCATTTTAGTGTTTTATATTTTTACATATTTTAGCTGTGAGGTTGCAATTTTGCTGCTCAGAATGATTAGAAATTGGCTACAACTAGGTTTTAGCAGCTATGTAGTCTAGAGAAAATACTGAAGAAAAAAGGAGATAAACTATTTTGGATGACATATTTATATTTAGCATGGTATTTTATGGTAAGAAAGTGATTTAACCTTTCAGGATGGTGATAAAAAAGTTTGCATGCAGTCTGAATTCCTCACCAAATCACCTATGAAGACAAGTTCGCACATCTGAAAGATATCCCTAATTTATTTTAAATTGCTTTATTTCATTTATCCACACCTCAGATGGACATTTTAAGATTGTATAAACTTGATTAACTTGATATTTCATATCTGTGAAAAAAGTAAAATATGTTTGTAAAAAGTGTGCATGAAAGTATGCAGAAATAAATTTACATATATGAGATAAATACCAGTTTACTATTTGATTTAAGTCCATCTGATTAAAAGTGACAGGAATACTTTAAATAATGCAAGTTTAATTTATAACCTTGAAAGTCAGTAGATTCCTGTGCCTCTAACATGCAGTTCTTCCTTCTTTTTACTCATATTGCATTAAAAGATTCAATGAATCAAAATGAGTACACATATTATATTAAGTATTTAAATTAAAAGCCCTTCTCCACAGTTTATACAAATTATAAATACCGTATTTAATTTGCTGTGCTTTTGCTGCACTTTGCAAACACAGCTGTAATATGCTTCTGCAAAGAAAGAAGATGAAACTTATTTATATGTGGAGTAAATCACCACTGGTACTTTACAGTTAATAGAGACAAAAAATTAAAAACAACAAAAAAAAACCCAAACCAAAACCAAAGAAACCAAACCAAACTAACAACAAAAAAAAACACACACAAAAAACCCCAAACCCAAAACCCACAAAAACCCCAAACAACCAAGAAATGCAACTAATTCCCTTACGATTATTCATAAATTACTTTCCAAAACCATCTCAAGAAGTTATAATTTTTGTATAGTTAACTATGGTGTGTGTGTTGTTGTTATTTGCTCCTTTATCTTAAAATTTTTCTTGCTTTTGTCAGCCATTTCTCGAACCCTGTTGCCTGTTTTCAATTAAGGGGAAAATAAAGTGTTTGTCTTTTATTTTAATTTTAAAAATTCTAAAAGTTATCTCAACCTCCTGCTATTCTACAACAAATATTATAATAAACTTCTAGAAGAAAAAAAACAAACCCCTTATCTTAAAAAACCTCTATAGTGATTTTCAGACTGCCCATAACATTTGACCTGAAGAATGTTACACAAAAAGCAAAAGGCTTGATTAACGAGAAAGCTTTTAACCCACCTGTGGTCTAAGGAAAACATTTATGGTACATAATTAAAACAGATCTTAAAGATTCATGTCTGACTAATAAATATGTATTTTTTTGGTTTTGTGTCTTACCCTTACATTTGATGACTGACCTTAAGATACTGCTGTTTGTTTAAACCCTCAATAAATCTGTAACGAAAAACTTGTACCTTGGACCTGGAGTTTGTTCAATATTCCAATGTAAAAAACCCAAGCAAACAAACAAAAAAAACCTCCCAAAGCTTTACAAATTGTGGCAATGGTTATTGTGGCAATAGCTACAATGTTTAAGCATTTAAATATGTACCAAATCTATTTTAAATAAAGAAGGACAAGGATATTATTCACTTCAACGAACAACTTAATCTCATCATAAAACTATTAATAGGATTAATTGTTGTTGGTTTATTTTTTCCTGTGCATAAAGTTGAATATTACTTATTATTACAGGACTGACAAAAACTTTGATGAAAAAAAAATGAAATTCTTATTCCTCTGTATTGGTTAAATAAATGTGCAGGAGCTTTCTTTTAATTCCTGCTGAATCTGTAAAAATTAACTAAAAAGTTATAACCATTTTGAGAATTTTATTTTGCATTAGCTCTAGATAGAGGATGAATCTATACTATCGTCTTAGCTCAGATCAGGTGTGTGCTTTGCAAGAAATAATTCCATACATCCTGACATACCATGTTTTGGACTCAAAATCTGGCTCATAAGGATGTTTCTGTGTACCAATCTAGTGTAATTGGATTAATGTAAAGTTTACATTCTTCTAGAAAACAGAACCTGAAATCCCAGTTAGCTCTTCTCAGAAAGCCACGTTTTCTCTTGGTAGTTTGTCTGTTTCACTCAAATCATAATGTTGCAAGAGACTGGATTATTTTACAGTCTAAGATATCTATTAGTTGTTAGTTCACAAGAAAATCAGCTAAATGGGGAAGTTTAAAAAAGGAAGAGATTTTTCTATTGTAATAGCAAAAACTACACTTGTATAGAATAATTCACTTTAATTAGTTTAAATTTGTTGTTAGTTTAAATGTGTAAATTAAATTTCCAAATGTTAAAACTTAAGATAACGTAAAATATATGCCTGATATTTAGAAGTGAATATATGACCTTGATGTCAGTATACTCCTAAATTAAGGACACGAAATTGAGAATACGATAAAATACATAGTTTATATATAAAAATGTGTCATTCTCCTTACACATTTGATTTCATGCTATTTGGAGTATTTTGCCAGAATTAATAAATTCTGTATCACAGTGATTATAGTGAGTTTAAATGTAAACAGTTCTATAAGTGATGTACCTGGGAGACTTGTTAGCTGATGAGGATGCTTTAACAGGTTACTTCTGGGATCACACTTTGATCCAATGTACTTTCAAGTACTTTACTTCCTGAAGTTTTGAATGAAAGTCACCTAGAACAGGGTCACACTGCAGCCATTTTATTTCAACTGGACATGATGCAGAAAAAAAATTAAAAAGTTATGGTGCCAGAACAAAAGAAGAAATTAGGAACTTTGAATGTCCTGAAGTTCACTTGGAGAAGGGGGAAATCACTGATTCTGGCCCTTGTTCCTGATACTGCATATGATTTTTTTGGGGGGGTGACTGCCTAGTCTCCTAGATATTTTGCTCCAACATGTTGCAGCATACACATCAGCATTGACTTATTAGTTGTAGGAGATCAAAATAGGGAGAAAATTATGGAAAAGGCAGAGTAACATCTTTGTGTTGCCTTTAAAACTGTATCTGTTACACAGACACTGAAGGCTGCAGGTCTTATCGTTGTACGTTCTTTGTTATCCACAGATCATCTCAATACATTTCCCCTAAAAAAAAAAATCTTTTCCCTTTCTTCTCCCTCTTACTATGTTGGCTTCTGGAAACTTTCCTTGTTTCCCTTTTGGATTTTCTGATTACATCACTTTAGTGATCCTGTTCAGCTCTTGAGAATATAACCAATTTATTTCAGCTGTTTAATTTCTACATTTGTCTTCCTAACCCTTTTGTTTGTTGTTATTGCTTTGTTCTATTTTTCTAAATTTTTCCCTTTCCCCTATACAAGGAAACCTCCCTGTGTTAAAGTTCTTCTTTTGACTAGACCCTTTCTGGATAATGTCTGTGCATCTTACCTTCACTCCTTCTCTCTTAACCTGATAAGGTTAAGTTTTATTCAACTCACATATGTGCTTTTCATAACTTCACTTGAACCCATAGGTAACTGGATACTCATTTACCTGGAATCTTTTGTTAAAACTGAATGTCTATCAAAATAAGGATATTAATTATACTGAATTTTATAGCCCTTCTGTAGAAAAAGCAGTGGATAGAATACCAGGTCTACTTACCAGTATGTTCCTATTGATCAGAAGCTGTCTTCAGAGAAATCTGATTTGTTATTAAGTTTTGGATTCCCCTTCAATAAGGGTTCCAAAATGCAGGGTTCCATATTAATGTTAACATCATTTTGACACTTCGACTAATCATGCTAGTCAATTTTAATGTGAATTTTATTGTGTGGAAAATTGTTTGTCTGCATTCTTAGTTGCCAATATAATTAAAACTTTAGGTATACCAGGAAGACATAGCTCAGAGCAGAGGGAATTGGTTCCTAAAATAAAACCAAAGGTCTTTATAGTCTATGTAAAATGGCAAATGCTTAAGTAAATTTATTGTCAGAAGCACAAAAAAAAAAGTGAGTCAAGATGTTAACTTCCTTAAGAAAAGCCTCATTAGTTATGGAGTTTCAACCTAGAAAATGCAGATGAGTAAATAAAATTAGATTCCTTCTTCTTCAAATTACATATTGACTTATTATGTCATATTTTCAAAAAGAACTAAAAATAAAACATTACAGAATTTATTGCAAGACCATAGAGGAAAAAAAACAAAACCCAAATATTACTGAGAGGGACAGAGTAAATTTATAAAGAACGTTACTAGCAAGGTCCAAATATTCCTTCTGTTCTCTGTTGATAAGACAAAACTCTTAAGCCACAAAGCTCTAGTAGGGCTTTTTCACCTTTTAATAAAGTGGAACAAAGAAGCTTTCAGACTAGAGGAACAAAGTAACAAAGAGCTACAGAGACATTAGAAACATAACATTTTAAAATGAGATTTCATGCCCAGAAAAGCCCTTCATTTTGGATTGTTTTCTTGACAGATTTTTCTCTTAGTCTTATAAAGGAAGTATGTCAGAATGAAACAAAAAATATGGCATTTTGTTTGGTTGGTTTTTCTCCCTCAAGCTCTAAATAAATTACTATCACAAGCAATATTAGTGAATACAGACTCTTTTTGAAATGAGGCTGAGTAGAAGTAAATAGAATAATTTCCACTAATGTGCTTGTAGCAATTGCTTGAGATGGAAGATATGTCAAAGAAAAGGACACAATCCCTGAAAATCCTCATACACTAAATATGAGGGTCAGTCTTTAGAACCCCATTAAGGGAATGAACTGTAATTTTCAGAACAGCATCCTTGCCTTTTCCCTGCTTTGTGATCCCATACCGTAGGCACACAGGGTGTGCAGGTCTGTGAGCTTTTCAAATATCTCACCTGGCATACAGTTTAAGGGGCAGAAGAGAGTTATCAGGCAGTAATTCCTTTGTGTTAACCTTACAAACAACTGTGCCACAGGCATGTGGTACAAGCACACATCCATTATGGGACTGGATTCCCATCACCGTCACCTGTCCTGATCAAGATTTCCATTTTTTTAAGAGATCCAATGTACATACATATGCGTGTGTATGTACAAGTGTTTGAATATGCACATGAGTAATTGAACACAAATATAAACGTAGTGCTAATTTATATCTCTCCACAGTCTGATGTAGGAAAAGAATACCCTTAAAAATTCCCAGGAACTTCGCAGTACGCAATCTTTTTGTTTAATTTTCTAATGGAATTTTCCTTTTACACACCCTGAATTATTCAGTTATTCCTCTCTCGGAGTGGAGCTGGGAGAAACTGAAATATATCCTCAAAGCAGGAAAGCTTTCTTTTTCTTCCAAGATTGGCTTTAATTTGGTGTGATTCTATACTTTGCCTATGTACCTAGAGGTTGTAGACAGACATAATTGTATAAAACACTGCATCCGTGCTGCTGAATTGTCTCTCTGTGTTTATTAAAACGTGATGCAACGTATTGCTCCACATGTTCAATGTAAAATGACCTGGCACAAGAAAATTCTCTGAAACAAAGATTTGGCCTTATGAGTCATTTTCCCAAAATAAACCTAAATAAGAACTGAAAAATAAGGATTTTGTCTTTAAACTCACTGAATTTTGAAACATTGTTTCTGTTATGACTTCTGTGATTTATCTAGGTATTATGCTAAACATTTTCATATTTTCATATTTTTAAGTGTATGGTGAATTTTCCATTAAGACACTATGGTGTTCTATA
Source organism: Himantopus leucocephalus (assembly GCA_003993805.1). Taxonomy (NCBI): domain Eukaryota; kingdom Metazoa; phylum Chordata; class Aves; order Charadriiformes; family Recurvirostridae; genus Himantopus; species Himantopus leucocephalus. The sequence continues at coordinate 173,800,251 of RSEF01000001.1, read as the reverse complement.
ATCTTCTGAATTGTCATGTAAAAAAAATAGAAAAATCTAATCTCTGCAGTAGTTAACTTAAGCAACAGATTTGAGGGATTCATGGGAAGTTTACATGATTCTCCATCTTTTTCACAGAAACTCAATGAAATGAATAAAAGCAGCCAACCATGTTAAGAGGACTGTAAACTGCCAGTAAACAGTGTTACATAACATTAGCCTGGAGCTATGTGAACTTCAGAATATAGATGCATGCATTTAGCTTTCTAAGCCATTTGCAAAAAACTTGAAGTTTCTCAAATCTAAAAGCTTCTACTATTGCCTGACAGTGAAAACGACTTTTTTTTTTCTCTCCTGGCAGAAAAAAGAAGTTTGATATAAGTTCTAAGTTTAGTATATTGACATAATACCATCTAATAAAACCTTACTTTTACTTTTGTATGTATTTCTATGGGCTACATAGATGAAAATAGAATGTATGTGTGAGACATTTAGTTGTAAATGTAGTTCTTGGAAAATAATATACAGATTAATTTAGAAAGGGGAGAACAATGGAAAAGGAAGAGTAAGTATTTTTAACAGAACATTTAAAAAACATGAATGAGGAACAGGGAATTCTCATTGTTTGTGATCAACAAAGACAAAAGGGAAGAAAAAAAAAAGCAAATGAGGTCTATGACTGCTTTTTTCTCATAAATATCCTTATTCACTCTTAGAAGAAAACAACTTTTTTATCATTCCTTATCATTGTCTTATGACAACCTAAAATAAAGAAGTTGTCCATTAATTTGAAAATATACTTATCACAGGTAATATATATAAAGGCAAAGTGTTGTTTCTCTATTTCTTTCCTCACACTGGTAACTTCAGAAGTGCATTTTTTAACTCCATCTCAAAGGCATTTAATTAGATCATTAAGACTAGAAGCTACACAACAGAAATAGGGTGTTGTAGAGAGACAGAATAAATAAATACTGTTGTATTTCTCAGGTAGATAATAATATTAAATGTACTGCTAAGCCTAGTTTCTATAATTCTGTTAAAATACTTTGTTATTTAAATCAATCTCGTATGTATGTAAGGAGAGAAAATAAGTTTGATTACAATGAGTACTCTGTAAACTGTAACAGTAAACTCGTAGTAAATTTATATGGCAAATAGGTAGCTAATCAGTTACACAAATATCATCAAAGGAATTGAGTTTTGAATACGATAATAAAATAATTCTACAATTGTTCAGAATTTCAAGTTCATCGAGCAAATGTAGCATACAGCTATAGCTTGATTCAAACTCATTATTTAAGAATTCCTCATAAGTATTCAGTTTTACTGTCTATTCATCAATGAACACAGTTTTTCTTATCAATCTTTATGAATCACGTATTCATGACAAGTTACTACACTCCTTTCTAGGCTTCAGATTTCTATTAAATCAAACAACTGTGTTTTGATCTGTTAGCAACTGGCATTTTTAATGTAATTTTTTTCCTTTTTTTTTTTACTTTCAGCCTGAGGCTTTCAAGGAAGTTCCCTTTTACTTTTTTAAGAGCAAGGCTTAAATGCATCATTTTTAATTAGCCTATCTTTGATGACTCTCCAGATGATGAATTTATTTTTATTTATATATTTGTATTTCCCTTGTGATTTTATTGCAAATTGCTTCAGGGTATTGACATATTATTGACTAATAACACTGGCTGGTACTGTAGAGAATGTTAAAATCTCTTCAAGAGATCAGAAGCTAGGGCTGAAATTTTACTATTACTCATATTCTAAATAAAGATGTTTCATACAACTTCTGGACATACTAGTGTCTCCTTTCACCTTCATTACAGAAGCTCATAAACTGCATCACAGTGTTAAGAATGAGGCTTCTGAAATGTATAATCAAATATTTTATTGAAAACAAACTTTATTGGTCTGGAACATTAAGTAGTAAGAACAAAATCACCATTCATTGAAAAACTAGTGGTTTATTTATCTCTTTGCTTTTTGTAACTTTTAAAAGCAAGCGTTCTAACAATCATTTTTCAAAATACCTGCAAAAATTTTCTACAGCTATTAACAAAAAATGAATCTAAACTCTCCAGACTTTAGCAGACATCAGAAGTTTCGGCTTCAATGATCACAAAAGTAAATAATTCCTGGAGAAGAGACATGACATAAAAAAATCAAAGCACAGAAATCATTCCCAAAATAGATGCAGTGACCTCATATTCTCACTCATGACATGGTATTTCTCAGTACGAGTCTATCTAACGTTACTTTTTAGGAAAAAACATATAAAATTTCCTGTTCCGTTTTCTCTAACAACACAGAAAGCTGAAATGGAAGAAGATGGCAAATATTTTAAGTTATTTATCTTATTTTCCAGTGGTTTTGACTTTGTCATGGAAGTGATACTCTACGGCTTTGTAAAGTTTTTAAAAACAACTCTCTAAAAAATTATCAGTGTATGAGGGACGAGGAGAGATGTTTGGATTTCAGATAAAAACTGAGAATTTTGTTTACTCAGAGTAAACAAAAGTAATTAAGGCAAAAGAAGAACTTGTCTACTAAAAGTAGTTGTAAAAGAAGAAAATAGCTTAGACAATTATGGAATAGTGGATTTTGGCATTCCATTAATGAATTCTGTTGCAGTTACTGAAAAAAGCATGCCTTTCTTCTGGAAGGGGTAGCACAGGACAGGTTGTCTTCCTTCATATAACATTTTTTAATGAGATGACGCATAGGCTATGGTGATCTCAAAAGTGGTTAATATTTTTACAAACCGTTTAGTTAAGCTCAGCTCGAATGATTCAATCATGTCATTGCTCACCTACAATCCCCAGAAGATAAGCAGGTGCTGGAATTTTGTATCACAATTCACCCACATTACTGCTTGCAATTAAAATTTAACCTTTGTTCTGCATTTTGTAAAAATACAGCTTTGGTTTATGAATATAGCCCACAAAAAAAAAAAGGTTATCACAATGGAAATAAAAATAAAAATAAAAAATTCAATATGGAAGCAAAGCAATCTGCTGACAAATACAGTAGCTGCAATGACAGTATTGTCTATCAGCATCATCATATCATCTTTTTATTGTATCTTGTATATTTTTTCTTCCTTAGGTTTATCTAGAGATACAATTATGTTAGAGTGACACAGAAGTCAAAAGAAAAAAGTGCCATAAGACACTGTTCACACATATTCCTGAAAAGCAATCATTGGCTTGCAACACTACATATGTGGGAACTTCTAAAGCGTATGCTTGGAGCTGGAATTTCTTTAATTGCTTTCTCAGCAGAATTACAAGATAGAATTCATCAAAATAAGTGTAATTTATGCAGAGGCTGTAACGACAGTAGCATAAATGGTATTCTTTCCTTTCTTAACTTTTTTGCTTGCTTTTTTATTCAAATATTGAGAGGACTACCACCAAATTCCCACTGCAAGAAAGAATGAAAATAAAAGAAGCTGAAATTTCCTCAGGAAAAATATTTTATATATTATATGTATCTGTCTCTCTAAAAAATGTAATATGCATATATAATATGCATATATTCAAATGTAAAACATTTCTATTTAATTTTGCGCTAATAAAATGGATCAATTAGTTACCCTCCTGATCTGTAAAGATCACCTAGTCCAACACCCCTGCCATGGGCAGGGGCATCTTTCACAAGATCAGGCTGCTCAAAGCCCCATCTAACCTGACTTTGAACGCTTCCAGGGATGGGGCATCCACAACTTCTCTGGGCAACTTGTTCCGGTGTCTCACCACCCTCATTGCCAAAAATTTCTTCCTTGTGTCTGGTCTAAATCTATCCTCTTCCAGTTTAAAGCCATTACCCCTTGTCCTGTCACTACAGGCCTTGGTAAAAAGTCTCTCTTCATCTTTCTTAAAAGCCCCCTCTACATATGGAAGGGACAAAATAAGGTGACATTCTGTTAATTGAGATGCATAAGAAAATTGTCAGTATTTATATTATAGAGAGCACGGTAGCACTCATTTCTAAGCCACAAAAGGCATCACAGGATTCAGCTTCTCTCTTTGAATGTGCTTGCTACCACCACTCAGATTCTGAACAGTGCAGGCTGAAGCCCCTGTATGCTAAGATCTTTTCACCAAACATTAAAAAGGAGGCATTGGAGATATGTAACTTTAAAATATACTATCAAGAGTGAAGAATAAAAGCTGAAGGGTATTCTAACCAACTGAAACAGCAAAAGAACTATAGGAAGAGAAAATATAACTAGTAACCTGGAAAAGTATCATGTATCCAGGAAAAAACATCTCTTCTACGCATCCAAGTATGCACAGACTCTAAGAAATTCTTGAGCATTTTCAATATGGTCAAATGACCAAAATTCCATACTATTACTATTTATTACTGCAGGATAAATTACTTTCTGAGGTCAGAAACTGCATATTCTCCTTTATTTCTCGGGACTAAATAAGACAATGTAACAATGCATTTTTTTTTTCCCTGACTTTAGAGAAAAAGCAGATGTTCCTGCCAAGTTTTTGTTCCTTAGGAACTAAGTAATCTGTTCAGCATGTGCCTTTTAATTAATTACTAAAGAGTAGAATACTAATGTATTCTTACTAATGGAAGTGGCTCCTGAAGTGGTATTTTGTTAAATGTAATTCATGAGTCCACACACTTTGCATCTTGTAGTTAGTGTAATTCTGAAAAATCCTTGCAAAAATTGAACGTATTTAGCTACCTTTAGGTTTATGATTTTGACCCAAAATTTACCCTTCAATGGCATTTTTCCTGGACAAAACTTCCTTCACAGCAGTTTCAATGTCTTCTATGGTATAATAAATCAAAGTTCTCCCATGTTAATGTGACACAAACCCATGATGTTTAAAGCTTAATGATTAGACTATTTAGTGAATTCAGTGTCAATGACATCTCTAATCTACTATTTAATTGCCAGGTTAATATAGGTTTTAGAAAAAGAAAGGAACATGTCCTGTAGCTCCACAAAATCATTACAGCTTGGTGATTTTTCCTACTATTTGGAAAAGTAGTTTGAATAGTACATGTTTGTATATATCATGTATTTCTCTGCATATATTTACATATATTTACCATAGGCAAAGCTGTTCCTGATATTTCTTTGTGTCTTATACGTATAAACTCAAGCCCAAGAGCTACTTTTTATGTATCATACTACACACCTGTAAATTTTTAAATATGTGCATTTCTGTCTGCACATATATAAGGTATTTTTGATGAAAGAACAGTCCACATAGCTGTGTTTTCATTTAGTCTTATAAACTATAATATTTATAGCTAGTTTTATATATGATGTACATCTTAGTATTCCCATTCTTCCCTGCCAAATATTGTTAAGGTTGGAATTCTCTTAGGAATGTGTTTGTATATTATCTTTATCACCACATTTAGACTTTCTTTTTTAATTAATATTTTTAAGATCATAATGATGACTCCTTTTAGTACGGCTTGTATATTTTGAACTTACAATTAGATTGAAAACATTGACTTCAGAATGAAATTTCATCATACATATCCACAAGATCTAAGGTCTGATTATTTTCAAATAGACATTTCTAACTTCACAGAACCACAAAATCAGAAGATGGTTGAGGCTGGAAGGAAACCCTGGGGGTCATTCTGTCCAACCCCTCTGCTCTCCAAGGATGGACACTACATGACCATTTTGGGAAACCTGTTCCACTGCTCAGTCACGGTCACACTAAAGAAGTCTTACCTAATGATCAGACAGAACCTCCTGTGCTTCAGTTTGTGCTCACTGCTTCTTGTCCTGTTGTTGGGCATCACTGAAAAGACCTTGACTCCATCTTCTTTACAGTCTCCTTTCAGATATTTGTACACATTGATAAGATCCCCTTGATCCTTCTCTTCTCTAGGCTGAACAATCCCAGCTCTCTCAGAGCTTCCTCATAGGATAGGTGCTCCAGTCCCTTAGTCATCTTTGTGGCCATTTGTTGGACTCTCTCTGGTAGCTCCATGTCCCTCTTACACTGGGAAGCCCAGAACTGGACACAGGACTCCAGATGTGCCCTCACCTGTGCTGAGTAGAGGGGGAAGATTACCTCCCCATACCTGCTGGCAATGCAACTCCTAACACAACCCAGGATAACAGTAGCCCCCTTTGTCACAAAGGCATATTGCTAGCTCATGCTCAACTTGTTCACCAGGACCCTCAGGGCCTTTTATGCAAAGCTGCTTCCCCCAGGTGTAGAACTTTGCATTTCTCCCTGTTGAACTTCATGAGGTTCCTGTCAGCCGATTTCTCCAGCCTGCTGAGGTCCTTCTAGTTGGCAGCACAGTCCTCTAGTGTATCAGCCAATCCTCTGTTTTGTGTCTGCAGAATTACTGAGGGAACACTCTGACCCATCATCCAGATCACAAATTAACATGTTGAACAAGATTGAAGCCAGTATTGACCCCTGGGGTACACTGGTGGTTAATGGCCTTCAACTAGACTTTGTGCGACTGATCACCATCCTCTGGGTCTGGCTGTTCAGCCAGTTTTCAGTCCATCTCACTGTCTGTTCATCTAGCGTATACTTCCTCAGCTTCATGAGGATCTTATGGGTGATAATATCAAAAGTATTACTGGAATCAGGGTAGACAATAACCAGGGTGCTCCCCTTGACTACCAAGCCAATCATTTCATTGTAGAAGGTTATCAGCTATCAAGCATAACTTTCCCTTAGTGAATCCTGCTGACTACTCCTGATGACTTTCTTGTCCTTCATGCACCTGGAAATAGTTTCCAGGATTAGTTACTCCACCACCTTTCCTAGGGATCAAGATAATGCTAACTGGACTGTAGTTGCCTGGGTCCTCGTTCTTGTCATGCTTGAAGGTAGGAGTGACTACTTTCCTCAGTTGTCAGGCACCTCTCCCAGTTATCATGATTGTTCAAAGAGTATGGAGAGTGGTCTTGAAATGGCATCAGCCAGCTTCCTCAGAATTCAACTACGTTACTGTGTTTAGACATCAAGCTTATATGTACATAACTTCAAATGAAATAACATAGCATCGCTGGTCAGAGGCTTGCCAAGCTGGTGAAGAGGGCTTTAAACAAAAGTTGCCGGGGGAGGGGAACCTCAATCCATCCCACTCCTACCAGCTTGATGCCAGTGCCAGCAATAGATACCCAGAGACTGGAGAAGGATCACAGGTCAGCAGGAGCACACCTGGAGTGCAGCACAAAGGAATTCCAGCTACTCCAGCCAGTAACTTGGATTCATCAGGGGCCCAATTTAAATGCCTCTATGCAAATGTGTGTAGCATGGAGAATAAACAAGAGATGTATGCAGGCCTGCAAGGCTATGATCTTATTGACACTGCAGAGGTGTGGTGGGATGGCTCCTATGACTGGAATGTTGGAATAGAAGGATGCAGGCTTTTCAGGAAGGGCAAGCCGGGGAGACAAGGAAGGGGTGTCACCCTCTATGTCAGTGACCAGCTGGAGTGCATGGA
>RSEF01000001.1:173766836-173785617 GCA_003993805.1 Himantopus leucocephalus | reverse complement strand
CTACACTGAGAGCCATGGGTGGTGGGACCTTAACACATTGGGAAACACATTTAGCAAAAGCCACCTGGTTAGTCAATACCGGGGGATCTGCTAAACGAGCTGGCCCAGCCCAATCAAAACTTCCGCGTACAGTAGAAGGGGCTAAAGTCCCTGTGGTGCACACGAAGAACACGTTAGGGAATACAGTCTGGGTTAGCCCTGCCTCAGACAAGGGGAAACCCACCCATAGGATTGCTTTTGCATAGGTTGCACTTGGTGGGTGATGCGGAAGGATAAGGAGGTCCGATGTGTACCTCATGGGGATCTGATTTTGGGTGAGAATAGCCCATGAATCAAATTGTATGATGTTAATTGCCAAATAACCCTACCACTGTATGTCATCATTACTGTAATTGCTATCAGTGGTACTACAGTAAGACTCACCTAAACTCATGACAGATGGACTTCAATGAAACTAAGTGCAGCAGTGATGAGATCAGGACTAGCCTCAGCAGCTGGCACCTAGCAACTGCCTCAAGAACAACATCTTCAACCTGTGGACATGGGCTGCACCAGGTACACCAGCCATGAGCTCCAAATACAGCACGTAACAGGCCAGCACCACACACCGTCTCACCTGCCCTGAGAGGCTACTCTCACAGATAGAGCCCAAATTCATGGATTAAATGAACTCAGTGGACGTTTTAGACAGACGACCCATAGACTATGGGAATTAAATCTGTATGTGTATATATGTAGATAGATATATATATATATCTATCTACATAATCTAAGACAGGGAAAAGTGGTGGTAACTAATTGGGAACTGTAAGATCTGAGCATGACATAGATGGTATAGAATAAGGGGTGGAGAACGTTCTGGTTCCAGCAGGTATAGGGTTAATTTTCCCAAGGATCTGGCATAGGGGGACAGGTATTCCATACCATGTGACGGCCATGCCCAGTATAAGTATATACAGGGAGCTGGCCAGGGGAGGGCGGAAGAACCTGAGGCTGGGGCTGCCCGGTCCGGAGGGTGAGCAGTGGTACCGTACTCACATTTGTACATTCCTCTATTGGTGGCGGCGGTGTTTTTCTCTTTCTTTTGCTGTTCTATTAAACTGCCTTTATCTCAACCCACAAGTTTTGCCTTTTTCTTCCAATTCTCCCCCACAGCTGTGGGGGTTAAGCGAGTGGCTGCATGGCTCTTTGTTGCCAGCTTAGCCAAAACCACGACAAAACTTCAGTTTAATGTGCCTAAAGAAACAGGCATTTCAGTGGAAGTTTGTAAAAAACCAGCAGCCCCTACCAACAGGTAGAACTGACAGCAATTTTCAAAGATTTCACTGTTTCTCATTTAAAATTTTGGTTTTTGGTTTTTCATTTTTCTAGCTATTTTACAAAACTTGGTTAAAAACAAATATGTAGTTCTGTACATAAATGATGGGCTGTACATAGAATGCTCCTATGGATGACGTGAAATTGGAAGAACCAGAGCAGGTAACCAACACTCTTAAACAAGGAGCCTGGAATACAGTCTCTGCAAGAAACAGGAAGGAGCGAGTGCAACTTCTCCATCTAGGCAGGGCTTGGAGAAGATGCTACACACTCAAGTGAACCATAATTGCACTACTACGGTTATGCTTCTGCTTTACAAATTCAATCCCGATGATGGTTCCTTTGTGCCTGGCTCCTCATTCGACTGTTCTTTATCTGGAAGGAAAAGTGTATTCGTTAGCATTCTATAATATTCAATTAATTGACAGAAATACTGCTCCAAAAGTGTTTGGCTTATACTAAAAAAAAGTATACATGAAACGGTACTTCTAGTTTTGATAACTGTTCCAAGTAAGGTAAAATCATCTACCATCAGTACAGCCTCAATTTTAAGCAAAAGCTAAATTGCAGCAAGACTCTGTACAACATATAAATCTCGCTACTCCTTGAGACTACCTTGTTGTGTTAAATTCCTAGTATTCCATTAAATACCACCTGTTTTGGTGAAAGTTTTCTGTATAACCATTACTGGCCCATTTTTATTAATGCATTTCAAAAAATGACCTCACACGTAACTAAAAATTACACTACTGGTTAAATGAGGTTGACACTTCTGTTGGAAAGGGGGTGAGGGGGTAGGCAGGCTAGAATACAGCGTGTTTCCTAATAAAGTGTATTAATGAAGTATTACAGACTATCAACACCTGACTCAGCTCACAAAAGCTCCTATTACCTGCAAGACATTTCTAAATAGCCAAGTTTGTTCAGATTAAACACACCATTTCAAACTAACTTCGTGAATTCTCAAAATTTAACTTCAGATTACTCCATTGCTAATGCATTAAGTCTTTTTTTTTTTTTTTAAATAGCTGCAGGTTACTCAGAAAGTCAGATAAGCAATTTTCCTTCTACCTGCAAAATGCTGATACAACTAAAGGTAGCATGTTTCCTTTGTTTTTATATCTCATCTTCCATAAGGAATAAGCATACAAATAATTCATCTCCCTACATGTCCACAGCAGGGTTCAGCTATTCAGAGCAGGTTATTTATGGTAGTATACCCAGTGGCAGAATGGACAAAATCTTGTTGCTAAAGTACACAGACACTTACCTTTCAATTTATCTATTAAGTCTAACGGGATTTTGTGTACCATTGATGCCATTTCCTCCAGATGTTTATAGGATACCAGCAAAGACGACAGGGAATATTTTCTTTCATTAAGAGATACTGGCGATGGCGTCTTGGTAAATTCTTCATCCAAGCAGAAGAGTTCTAGAGGATGGCACAATTGATCTCTTTCCCCTTTTTCTGGTGTAAGACTTAGGACTGATCTACAACTTACAGATTCATCCCCATTATATGTTTGATGCAGCTCCTCTTCACTTCTAGATGCAGTCTGTTTCAGCGCTTTATGTGTGTTGAACAGGGACTGCAGATCTAGCTTTGATTTTTTAATATCCCCCTTATTTTTTGAACCTTCTGTTACATCTGTGCTGTCTATTACATCAGAATCAGACTCTGAGCTTTCAAATTTGGTGGTATCTATGTTATCAAGTTCTGGAAACGTCTCATCAAATATCTGCATGTAGGAAGCTTCGCAAGTGAGAGAACGTAAGAATGCAGATACATTCTGGCTCAGCATCCTATCTGTTAAGGAACCCTGAAAGTGGTCTGAAGGTGGAGCATTTGTTCCACTATTGTTTTCTGAACAAGTATCTGGAGTATTCATGCTCTTCTTTACGTATTGAGAACTCTGTTCTTCTGGATCTTCTACAGAAATTAAATTCTGTTCAAAAATGTTTAGAGTATGTTTTAATTCCTGTCCTTCAGTTCTCTCACTCTCTTGCATTCCAGATGTTTCCAAAATTGGAGATTCAATGATATGACTTATCCTTATCTGCTCTTGAGGTCTAAATTCTGTAGAATGTAACGGGGACTTCCTTTCTAACAAGGGAGGATCAAAGTCAGGTACAGGAGATACAGGAGAGCACACAAATCTGGAGTCTGCCGTTTTCTGCATTATAGGTCTAGCATCCATTGAAGCTTCTTCTATCGTTACTTCAGCTGGGGCCAGCTCTATGTCTGATGAGCCCTCAGTTTGAATAGCTTTCCTCCATGAGCTTCTTATTTCAGTAACTAAATGGAACAAACCAAGGTAAAATTTTTAGCACTTTCATACTCTCAATCAATCTGTTTTAATACTATCCCTTCAGTAATATAAGCAACCCAAGAAGGACGATGTATGGCTGCTTTATATTATTTATGCTTAGTCTTCTTCCTTAACACAAAGGAGATTCTACACAGGAAAAAAAATAACCTATGTTAAATCAAATCCACAGTATTCACATCTTACTAAACCTACATCTTATTAGGCCTACTATGTTGTGTTACAGAGTGAGCAACTAGGATAACTTGCTCCTTCACTGAAATAATTATCTTTTTGTGTGACACGTGATTTGTTCATTTATGTTGTACGTTTCTAATCAATGAGTATCACAAAAACAGAGTTTTAGACTTACGCAGATTTTCTGGAGTTCGGGGAATTTGTTTCCTTGTTAAAAAAGGGTTAAAAGCCAGTGAGCTAATGTGATCTTCTAATGCCATTCCTTTCTTTTCACCAGTCTGAGATGACTCAGACATTACTGCTTTTGCAACCTGTAGGATGTTAGAGAAGGGCAAATCCTGAGAAAGCAAAATTATAACCTCTTTATTTCTGTCAGTTATGGCTCAAAATAAATCCCATTCCCTAAATGATCTGAAGAGCTTGGAACCTCCTGACTCTTCTTCTGCCATTTACTACTTAGGCTCACAACAACCACAGTGTTCTACCAACACAAAATGAAGACAGGGGACTGAAATCAGAATTCTAAATCTAAGTTCCCTCATCATCTGTGAATCCATCTTTAAAATAAGAAAATGTGCTCAGATAGAATATATTTGAGACACTAGTCAAGAACTGCATAAGCACAAAGACTAGAGCTCTACTTACATGAGTACAACATTTTAGCAGATGAAAAATAACTGTACCATTTCAGTGAAAGATGCAATTTACTTTCCAAATCAAGCTGTGGCACATCTTACAGTAACACTTGTGAAGGCATTCCTTAAATCTTAAATAAAATACCTAAAAGAAGAAATACTTAAATTCTTGCTTAGAAATTCCAAGCCCCTGTTAAATGTTTAACCTGCATAACTTCAGAAATAAAGAGGACTTCTGAATTCTTGATACATGCTGTGGTTCATAGGTTAAAGTATGAGAGGTGATAAAAATCATACCATGATTCTACCTTAAGTGCCATTCACTTCATTGTGATTTATAAGTATGGTAACTGCACAAGCTCCATGCTTTCAGGGTGTACTTAATTGGGCAGTCACCCCTAAAACTTAGTAACACTGATTCCTATGTAGCAGAAGAAAGTAACTTTTTACATATGTGTATTATAAGAGGCATTTTATGATTACTAATTTGTAATTTTATAATTAGCAATTTTTTCTCTGAACTTAATGACCATTCATTTAAAATACAAACAAACAGAAAGTTTAAAAATAACTTTTCCTAACCTCTTCTGCCAGTTCATCTCTGGCTTTCTTTAAAGGGTCTTCTTTTTTGACAGGAGTCTCTGTCTGGATAACATGATCACCTGCATTCCCTGACATTTCTGAAATGGCAGATTCATCCTTTCCATTTTTTAAGATCTTTGGAGGCACAGGCGTTTTTTCCCCTTTGCAAGTTTCAACATGCAAGCTCTAGAGGAATAGACAGGAATTATTAGATGCTTTAAACTCAAGTGTCAGAAAATTGCTGTACAAATTTTCAACAGCAATGGCTTTAGTGTTTAGTCAATAAAAATATTTCAGTCTTAAATTCTAACTAAACACTAAATATTTTTACAATCGTATTTCAAGTAGGACATAAGTGGTGGCTAGGAGAGGGTATTGCATAGAACACAGGTGACTCATCTGCAACTACCTTGAATGCACTACAACGAACAATTGTGCAATGGACAACTGTACATCCAAGTTGCTTTTAGGCCATGTTATAACCCTTAAGTTCACACAAAACTTAAAGGAACATCAAAGCCTGACCAATGCTCACATCAAAGAGCTTGCTCAGCAAGCAGGCAACCAGCGACACACTACATTGTACTGAAAGTGAGGTGCAAGTGCACCTACTTCCTACCATCCTTTCCTAAAACTTAATGAAGTCCCTGGCAGTTAGCTTTTACAGGACTGATTTAAATGTGTAAAAATACTACTTTAAAAAAAGAGAACAAAACCCCACAACCCTCCCCCCCCAAATACTATGTCTAGGCTTCAATAAATGTAAAGAGCAAATATACTAAGTTTAACTTCTTTGACAGGTAGGAAATTAGTGAAGAATACCTCTTCAATTGACATGTCTCTGTCTTCAGATGCTTTCGATGTCTCCAAAGGCACTGCAGAGACCCTGGGGGGCGGGAGGAGTTAAAAAAAAAAAAAAAANATGTTTTAGGCACAAATTAAACAAGTCGCACACAAGTCTTAGAAGGCCATTATATATTGTGTGCCCCGTATCTGTCCGTTACGATTTCCCTCAATTCGTCCCGGTCATCAGAAGGCAATTTTACTGTAGGGAGAACACGTGACAATTAGAGCAGATTTAGCCCTAGTTGTGTATCAGCCTCCCAAAATTAATAAATCATGAAACTTCTCCCTTGATTACCAAACAGAAAAAGAAGGGACTTTGTGATACATTTTGTAAACAAATCTTCTGTGTTCTGCAACCAAAGTTAGCTGGAAAGTCTTCTGAAGACCTGATAATTTTCTTTTCCCTAGATATTGTTCCTCTGAATCGCCTCTGGCATCCACAGGTGTGCTCCTATATGAACTTACTGACATTTAATAATCACCTGGCTACCAAAAACTTGAGTCTTACCACTCCTGATGAGCATAGTGCTAATTGCACAGCTCTCTGAAATGTAAGGTACAGTCCTTGCTTGTTAGGAAGAACACACCTTAAAACATTAATATTTGCTGTTATCTGTCTTTAGAATCAGAAATAGACAAAAATCCATGCTGTATGAAGTCACTCCGAGAAATCCAGGCTTTAATTGTTAACTGCTTGGGCAACCTTTGAGACTTACATGCAACTACATCTGCTGATATCCTAAGTATAGGACAGCCTTCCTTTGCTAACTGCCTTTATCTCCTAGTACGCAACTTCCACTTCTGTAGGAGTCGTATTATGAAATACAGTATTATTCAAAAGGTCATGAAACCTTCCTAGACTAAGTAAATAACAAACAGGCCAAGACTTTTTAGAATAACACTGTTTTGTGTTCTATGCTTTGCTGGAACTGTAGTAAGAGAAGTTACAGAACAAAGGGACTTTAGAAGATTAATGAGAAAAGTCCTTGTTGAGAAGGTTTAGCACAGTAATTCTTCTTGGGAGTCGGGGTTTTTTGTTTTGGTTTGGGCTTAGTTGTTTCGGGTTTTGGGTTTTTTTAAACACAAAAGAAGGGCTCCTGTGAATGTCTGTTCTTTCGTTCTCAGGCTATACCGAATATATATGCCTGCCACAAGCCAGCCTGAGAAACAAAATTCTGTTTTCTCTACCCAGCTCCTAAAACTTAAAAAAAGGTAGTTAAACAGCAAGACAAGAGCCTTGTAACTTGGTTGCTGCACATCCTCTTCAGCAGCAACCAACTCATCAGTTGGTCACCAGCTGGAAAAAGCAGCAGTTACTTTAGGAGTATCTTGCTCAATCAGGTAGATGGAACATGTAAGAAGTGGGCTACTGAAATATACCACTAAGGATCAAGAGATATATATATATATTCAACTCCAACAAGTAAGTATCTATTTTTCCACTGCTTTTTTATCGATTTCTCATTAACATCATACCATCTTGATGGTGGTGTTAACTTATCCATCACAGTTTCCAACGCCTCATCATCTTTCTCATAACGTACTTTATGAACAGAGTCACAAATACCTAGAAAAGCAAGTCAAGAGTTTTATTATTGTTTCCTTTTTTTTTTTTTTTTTTTTTTTNTGACACAAGTGACTCAGGCCACTTCTGTAGACTATTCACAGGACAGATTTTATGGATACTTCAAGAAAAATAAAGTAACACATAAGCAGGACAGTGAAATCAATCCTTTTGTTCAGGTACCACCTGCAGCCACAGATGCCACTAGCAGCCAGCACCTATTTGTATTGCTCCTGAATGCATGTTTGAGAGACGTGAGTCTATCTGCTGCCCTGCACATATCAATCATACGTTCCACCTTCCTCCAAACTACAATCCCAGCCACATGTCATTGCTATCCCCTCCTCTCCACATACACATGAATTGTGTGGCACATCAATTCCACAAAGCAAAATTCCACCCACGTTTTTCCCACCATCTTCACCTGGATCTATCAATAAATATCTCTGTGGACACACTCATCCCTCTGATTAACGCTGCCCCAATCCAAGCAAGCCAAGGCACACCATAAGCAAGTGTTTTGCACATTATCATAGGTGCATGTACCTCATCTCAGGACTCTCTAGAACAATAAATACCTATTTTGGCATATCATTTGGATAAACAGCCAAAGTTTAACATCAGTAATTCTCTACTAACCTGAAGTTTCAGCTTCTGCTAACATAAATGGCATTATTTCCTTTTGTATTCACCTCAACACCACCGCCAAAATCCAAGCTCACTTCAAGAAGTTAGGTGAGGTTAACATTTTTTTAAAGCTTATCATGTTCACAGGCAGAAAGTTAGTTTTCTTAGTGGCTAGATTTTCAGATCAAGCATCTGAACCACAGAATTGACAGAATGCCCCAGACATCAGTTTGTCTCAAGCTTTCTGATATTACCAGAAGTTCACAGCATTACTGCACAGTGCTTTAATCTGTGAAATTTTTAAGGCAAATTACCTTCCATTTGCAATTCTGTAGCCTTTCCTTTGCAGCTTCTAGCTTTACACCTACATACCCTCAGACTGCTGAAGCAGTGCTTTCACCTTTGTAACCAAAAGGATCTTCTCCCTATTGCTTTGCACCCTGAAATTCCAACACACATCTGCTATGTCGTTTTTCCTGAAAGGGACTGCAAATGACATATGATTCAAGCCATCTTCCCCCTCCTTTTTGACCCTTGCTTTGTAGGTTCTGATTTATAACTCTATACCAGGGACAGTCAACACTTGATCAATAAGCACTACCCTGTAAAATACAATCAGCTCATCAGCCAATTAGCATGTGCAACATCCATGTCTGATCAAAGCAAGCTTTGATCAGCACTGTTAACCTAATGACTGAAAGCAACAAACAAAGATCAAGCAAGGTCCTGATCAAATGGCACAGTTACTGTGGAGTAAGTATTTCAGAATGCACCAGGGAAAGATGCTGACCTGGGAGGACACCTTCAATTTCTTATCCCAGCTGGCCAATGGGAAAAGATTTATCTTCTTTCTCTCTTTCTTATTACTCCTCCAACCTGAAGCAACTTCTACTGTTAAGAGTGAATGTATTCTCTAGAATCCATGAATGAACTTTTGTACGTGGAAATCTGTCTCAACATCCTTCATGCAAGAACAACAAAATACCAAACAGCTCCAGCATTGTTTTTTTGCTGTATCAAAAGTCTCAGAGAATCTTCAAGATACGACAAGGTTGAAAAATGTAAGGCATTTGTGGCAAGGAGTCATTCAGAACCAGATTATCAGAGGCTATCAAAGATACTTGCAAACGCAAGCCTGGAGTCTTTTCAACTCCAAGTAACTTTTAAGAATTGTGGCAGGGGAGAGAAGGAAAGAAGCTTCTCCTGTTCACCCACCTGAAACTGATAATAGATGTTGACAAAAGATGCTATCCTCATCATCTTCTTTTGCAGGATTAGAAGAATGGGGTGGTAAAACTCTTAAACGAAGTTGCTTTCAAGAGGAAAAAAAAGTTACACAAGCAGGCTGAAAAAAATCTGCATATCAACAGCACTTAACAGACAATTATTTACAACAGCTTTCCTGCAAACCAGCTGTCAGACTCAATGTGAAATTTTCGTCTCTATGCTGGGTGGCTAGGCAAGGGTATAAACTCAGATCCCTGTATCAATGAGACTGTCAGAATGGAAATTATTGTTCATTCATCAAGCAGATCACTTTAAAAGGGGAAAATAGAACTCAGCAGAAGTTCAGACTGACAGCACACGAAAGTTCAATTTCCACAGAGCGATGGATATGGACAAAACTAAAACAAACTAGCTCGCTCTTATGCTGATCTACTGTCTTGACAAGATGGTCCCATCCCTCACCGCAAATGAAGACACCAGTTGTCATTAACTCAAATGTATCTTCTTTAAGGAAGACTACTCCAGAAGGCAGTATCTGCTATACTCTGTTGATTCCCTAACCTTACATATAAAGCTTAAGTGTTGCAATAGAACACACCAGCTTAGATGTACGACCTCTCTCACTTTCCCCCTTCTCTTCCCCAGAATCAGATAAACTGAACACTACTTACTGGATCCTGCTTGACCATTAAATGTAAAGGACACAGGCCAAGAAAGGTTTTCCACTTCACTGCCCAGTGTTCCAGTTCTGTAGAAACAGATCCGCTAACTGGCACATAATGCCGTCGATCTAATATAAGGCTGTAACATATGAGCATGGGAAATGAAAATAACACATCTGCTGGTGGAGATTACAATTCTCCATAAATATGGAGAGTATTATGTGTTCCCCTTATCCTGCAAAATATTTGATATGTATCAACTTATTTGTGCATGCACTAACTGAAATTCACAACCTACGAAGCAGCTACTAGTCTTCATGTTTCTTACAGTAGAATTGGAAGAACTATACTAAAATATATACAGAGATACACACTTAAACTTTCCCTAAGCCAGTTTCAGATAAAATTTTAAAATCCAAGAACTTAATAACATAACAAGAAAATAAAAATAAAAATCAGATCAGCTAGCAAACGAGGTCCTCAGAAGCAAAGCCAAAAATATTAACGAAGCAAGGGCAAAAAGCCAAAGTTACCTAAAGAAGAATCTCAGTTAAAAGTTATATAGATAATCCAGACAAATATGACTTTCCCAGAGGCAAAGGAAAAACACTGAACCAACATGTTCTCACTATAAATGATACTATTTTAGAAAAGATTCCAGAGTGGGAATACACAATCCTTGGACTAAGGAATAAGCAACCAGAGAAAGTTTCCAGACAATTACCAGCTTTTGTCCAAATTCTGTAGTTTTTCCGTGTAGCCCACCCTAATATCCTTAATGTACATAAGTTGCGATGTTAATTCCGACTGATGAAGTTCATCTCTCAGTGTCCTCAGGGCTTCATTTAATAACTGAATGACTGTTAAGAAATTCAGTTTTTCAGCTTCATATACATTTCCTCTCCAATGCTTCAAGTATAGCAAGCAAGAAAAAAAAAAAAGAATTATTGAACAGCATCAATATCAAAAAGTTATGTCTTCTGTAGTCATAGCAGTGATACAAAGCTCCACTTTGTATTTCGGTCCAGTTCCTGACTGTTGCAATTTTCAAAAAAACCACTCTAGATTTAAGCCTCAGGTTTGTTTTCTAGAATCAGATGCTTAAAAGCAGCCTATAAAATCATATGAACTAAGAAACTTCAACTAATGAGGTATTCTGTTTAACCACTGCCCCAGAAGACATGGCAGGCCTAAACGGCACCATATACTACACACTGGAAACAAAAGCCCATTATTTAAAGCAATAGTTAAACAGGTTAACTTAGTTTTAATGTCTAAAAAACAACAACAACAAAAAAAAAATCAAGTACTAATCAGGTAGACTTACCAATGCAGTTACTGAACTTAAAAAGTTAATGGTTGAAACATAAGTGATACAAAACAGCAGCATAACAAACTTTTACATACAAATTAGACATATTTTCTCCAACCTTGAGCAATCATCTCTTATCATCTGTGAAGTAATGTGGCGGTTTTGGGGAATTTTTTTATTTTTTTTTTTAAGGTATCTAACTACAGCCCTGAGGACAAGAAAAAAAAAATACAGTGAAGCAAAAAGGACAAAAATTACTTACTTGGTGTACATCATTTTCAACTCTGTAAGCCAACAGCTGTGGAACTGTGAACACAACATTATCTCCATCTAAAACGTACCGGCCACCACAACCTTCGAGTACATAATCCACAACTTCCCTTTCCTTTTTCAGAGATGTAAAGATTTCCATTATACGTGTCCACATACTGCGGACCTTAATAGGCAAGAAGGACAATAATGCTATGTTAAAATATTTGCCATCTACAATGAGAGAGTATCAAAACAGCATAAAGGCAAATGATGGTGCTAGCATAATCACAGGTACACAAGTGGAAATAACAGTACCTGAGAGTGTTGCAAAAAATGTAAGAAATACAGTATGCTGCAATAGCAGGAAAAAAAAAATGCTCACCTTTTGAATTCTCTCAGTTTTGTCATTTTTGTTTTGGTCATTTTGTTTCATCCTACATGCAAAAGAAAAGTTCAACTGGACTACAATGAAATTATAGTTCCTATTTCATAAAATTGGGTAAGAAATCAATTTTATATATGCTAACTTAGTTACAAGGAAAAACACTTACTTGCAAGACTGTACCTGCAGGAATGAATATTCAGACGTTATCTGTTTTATTTCTTTAATTAAAAGCCTAGGAAAAAAGTTAACAGTTACCACACATTTTTTAAAAAAATCCAAGTTTCTACTCTGCTATTCTCTGAATTCCTTACAATCACTAACCAATCATGCTCTTCCTTCCAAATTTACATACTGAGGCAGTTTTTGAACAATAAAATAAAATAAAAAAAAACAAACAACCAAACCCAACACCCAAAGCCTTATCTTTGACTTCCTCACCATGACTTTGTGCAGAAAGACAGCCAGAAAAGCCACTAAGAGATTTCTAAATTACGCTGTTGCTTATTCATTTGTAATGGAATGCCTTTTATTAGACAGAAGAACAATAATGAAGTTACTAGAAAGGTATAATATAGATATAGCTATATAATACAGAAATATAAACTTCCAAATATATTCAGCAATTGTACAGTACCTGAACCCCTCAGTTTCAAAAAACTAGAGAACAGAACACTGGAGTACAAGCAGCTGGACCACCAAAGTTCTTTTGCCAAAGCCAAAGTGCTTTTATTAAATTTTTAAGCATATAAAATCACAATGACCTGATTTTCAGAAACACTGAAGCTTGGATCTTGCTGAATTCTAAAGGATCTTCAAAGTTCAGTTGAGAATGAAAAAACTATAGAGAATTACGTTTTTGAAGGGTACCACTTATAAGGTAAGCAAGAGCACTGACACTTCCCAAACAGGGTGAGAGAAGATGCAAAATTAAAGAAATCAGAGAAGATTAGAAGACTTTGACCTCTGAAAATCATATTGTTGAGCCTCCCACTGAAAGCAGAGCCTTCAATTATGTTACTGATGGTCCTGTCAAGTCTAGTCTTGAATGTTTCCAGCTAGGGGGATTCCACCACTTTCCTGGGCAACCTATTCCAGTGTTGATGAGGTTTTTTTCATCTACATGTTTTCCTTTAAGGCCCTTGGGCCTTGTTGCCTCTTGTCCTGTCACCATACATCCTTGTGAAGAGAGTGCCTCCATCTTCTCTACAACTGCTTTTTACATATTAGAAGACTGTGATTAAACCCCCTGAGCTACGTCTTCCTCAGGCTAAACAAACGCAACTTCTATAGCTTTTACTCCTACGTGCCAAGTTCTCTAACCCTCTAATCATTGTGGTCCTCTGCTAGAATCTCTCCTATCTTTCAATCTCTCTCCTCAACTGGGGGGACAAAAACTGAACACAGTACTCCAGGTGTGGCCTTAGAATTGCCAGGTAGAGTGAAATACATCTCTTGATCTGCTGGATGTGCTTGTTTTCATGCAGCCTAGGAGGCTGTTGATCTTCTTGGCTACCAAGGCACACTGCTGGCTCGTGCTCATCTTGTGTCCCAATGCTACTCTCACGTCTGCTCCACAGCCAATCACCCACAAGCCTGCGCTGCTGTTGGGGATTATTCCATCTCAGGTGCAGGACTCCACACTGATCTTTCTTAAACCTTACACAGTTCTTGGTGGGCAAGTCTCCAAACCCAGCTTCATTCCAGTGTATCTACCCTTCCTCACAGTTTGGCATCATCTGCAAGTTTGGTGGGTTTGCATTCAATCCTATCATCCATATCCCTTACAAAGACAAGGAATAGTATAAGATCCAGCACCACCCCCAGAGGAACTCCACTCATGATCAGCTACCAGTTAGACTGTGAGGCACTACCACCCTTTGGCCTCACCCCTTTAGCTAGCCTTCTATCTTTCCAAAGATGACAGAGCAGTTCTGAAATGATCCCAGGTAAGCATCTCTGCACCCTTGGATGCATTCCATCAGGTAGCAAAGGTTTGCGTGTGTCCAGTTTGTAGACGCAAACCTCCGCTTTACCCTCTTCTACTTTCAGTGGTTTGTTGCCTCTTTCATCACTGCTTCTGGGCACAGGGTCTGGGCTACTTACCCTACCCATGAAGACTGAGGCAAAGGTGGCATTAGGTATTTCAGCCTGTGATACTTTTAACTTAACTTACCCTTTCATTCAGAAGCAGACCTATTTCCACCATGTACTTCCACTTCCTAATAACATACCTATAGAAGCCTTTTTTCAGGCTCTTTACCAGGCTCTTGGAGCTTTAGCTGAACTTCAGCTTTCATAACATCGCTGCACACATGAGAAATATTTCTAAATTTATGTCTCAGAGTCAGTCCTCTTTTCCATATTCCATATGCTGCTTCTTTGATTTCTGAGCTTTATCACTAGCTTACTGTTTTAACCAGCTTGGTTTCTTGTTATGCCTGCTTCCTTTCCCACTTAAGGGGACGGACCACGCTTGAGCTTCAGCAAGGATCTCTGAAAATATCTTAGCACTCCTGAGCCCTTCTGCTTTCCACAGGATACCTGCTAGCAGTTCCTTGGGCAAGTGGAAATCCACTTTTTTAAGTTTAGTGCCATTATTCTCCTGCCTGTCTTCCTCACGTTCCTTAGGATCTTAAGTTCTACAGTCTCAGCTACAGTGACCATAAGGCTCCTGTTGGCATTTATGTCTTCAGAAAAGTTTCTCTTACTTGTAAGCAGTGAGTTCAAAAGAGCACCGCTCTTACTGCGTACACCCAGTGATTGCATTACAAAGTCATGCTCAATGCACTCGTTTCCCAGATTACTAATGCACCACTGTACTGCTTTCCCAACAAATACCAGGGTAAGCTGAAGTCCTCTATAAGGATCAAGGCCTGCAGGTCTCAGGTGTGTTTGATCATCTGACAAAGGCTTCATATACCTTTACTCGTATAGAGGAAGAGTTGTATAGCAGACACCCACCCACCATGAGGTCTCCCTTGATGCTAAATCCTCCGATCTTGATCCAAAGGCATGAAACAGATTGGTCCTCTTGTACGGAGCTATGCTACACGCATCAAAACTGCTCTTTTACCTACAGCGCAACTCCTCCTCCTTTTCTGCCATTTACTGAACAGCTTGCAACTGTCCGTGTCAGTGCTGCAGTCATGCAAACCATCCCACCCAAATTCCAATGACATAGAACTCCGTGCCTGCACAGAAAGTTCTAGTTATTCTTGTTTCTCAAACTGTGAGTGTTTTCCACACACAAGGATAAAGAATAACATAATTTCGGTGAAATAATTACGCATCATGTAAATAAAATGTGTCCCACGGTGATTAAGCAAATACCAAATGTTTCATCCTGAGACAGTTACACTCTAAAATACAACCTTTCAAATGTTAAGAAATCATAGTGCTATACATGAAGAATTCCCTTACCACTTTTAATATCTGAGTAACCCTATCTTCCAAAATACAGCATTCCTTAACTGAAGAACTAATTTATTCTTTAGACTATTATGCTTCACGAAAGACCCTACAAACAGTAGAATTGTCAATTAAAGGAGGTAAAGGGGGAAAAACCAGGAAGGTCAGCAGAACTCATGATGTAAAGCAGAAGCGGCCTCCTCAAATCCTTTTAAAAACACACTTGTACAAAAGTCAGCTTTTATGAAGACTCCATTTCTTTAAATGCATTACTTACTGTTCTTTCTTCTCATATTCCCGAATAACAAGATCTTCGTTTTGAAAAATTTGCAGAAGTTTATTGTATGCAACTCTATGTCTTGCATTTGCTATGTACATATCCTTAGGTGCCAGCTTCACAGCTTCAGCAAAAGGTATATCAGTGCCTAAATGAAAGTTAGTGTTTGGATTACATCATTCAATTCTAGCAAATAGACAACTTCCTAGTATACCTAGTTTGAATTGAAAGAATCACATATCAATATGCCTGTTTTACCCTGACCAAAGTAGAGTATGCAATATACTGTCTTTTTTGCCAGTTCTTTCTGCGTATACATTTTCATTCCATCACTCTCACTGCCTTTCCCTATTTTTTAGGTCACCAAAACAATACAAGATGCCTAGAATAGGCAGTTCTGATCCTTCAGAGTTCACAAGTTGTGAGAAAGAGTGTAGTAGAGTGGTCCAGTACTTTTGGACCAAACTACTGCTTGTGCGTGTAATGGTGTACAGCATTACACACATGAACTTTGGAGCAAGAAACAGAAAGCAAAACAATCTGCATTGTTCCATCAGCAATAGCTCTATGCAAGTGCATAGAATCCCGTTAAAGATTTTAAACTGAGCAGCCAACTCAGAATTACTTAAAGCTCTCAGCATATATTAAAGACTTGATAAATTCACTGTCAAACATGACAAATGAAGCATTTTTATTGTTCCATTATAGCTTACCTATGCAGATCCTTTTCATGTCCTCAACCACGACGTGTCTTGCAAACTGATACATCAGGTGAAGAAATTTAGGACCAGCAGGGGAAATAAGCGAAGAAGGTGCAATTTTTGGAAGACAGCTTTGGTCTTCATTCTAGAAAAGTTAAATTGGTTTTAAACACAAAACTAATCTAAGAAATAAAGCCTAAGCAACAGCCAAACATTTAGCCAACTACCAAAACACTGCAGCCTACTTGCTAGCAAGCCTGTTGCAAAGCTAAACTACTGTATCACCACAGCTGTCATCTAGTCTAGTCAGCAGAAGAGACTAAATCTTCCCCCCACCATTCCTAGGTCTGTATGCAAAAGACATTTTCAACCCAAAGACCAAAACCAGCGCTGGGTAAATGTTAAAAGTCTCTGCCCTCCTCACTCCAAACTGGTAATCCCTAGCTTTGAAAAAACATTCACGTTTTCTTTCATATTTTCTACTGAAGTCATTAATCAGCATACTTTGTTCTGCTTTTATCTTAGTCAAAGATACAGCATCCTTGGCTTCCACCTTGTCCACTACTACTAAAAAAATAAAAGTGTTCCAGTACATAAAGACCTGATTTCCAGAATTATCATTAAAACAAGGGCAGCATGAGAAGACAGCATAATAACCAATGATATCTGAAGCAATCAATTTTGGTTTGTCTCTTTTCCTTTAGAATGCTCACCTTAAACTTTAGTCCCTTTCCCCATACATAAGGGACGACTAACATTAAGAAAGTTCTGATGCATCTGAAACCACTTTCACAATAATAAACACCTTCCCAGGCAACTTAAACAAACACCTCTCAAGCTAAAGAAAATCATTCTAACCCAGAGCAGAGGAACCCTCTAGACTTCTGTTTAATCAAATATCATTATTCAGAAGCAAGCCACAGCAGTTTTAAGACCTAAGATTAAGTCTCTGTCATCTAAATTCCACCATGACACATTTTTTTCCTCATATAATTCTAAAATAAACTATGTGAAATAAGACACAAGGTAAAACTGAATTCTTTGGTAAAACAGCCTCATTTAAAGCTCTTCTTTAAAAGCACTACATATTCTCACAAAAAAACAATGAGGTCACAGAAACCAGTAGAGCATCAATTTCCACTCTTCATAATACTCACTGCAATATCTTCTAGCCATAAATGGCACTGCTTCCTAAATTCAGAAGGTGTGAACATTCCTTCTGGAATGGAACAGTCTCTTTCCGTTTACAAAGGATAGGGGAAAAGAAGAAAAAAGAAAAAGCAATTTCAAAACATGTTCAAATACTCAGTTACTTAATTAACAATTGTAAGAACAAGACTAAGACAAAGATTTCTTAGCGATGCCTCCTGGAGGAACCAGAAAATGAGGGGATATAACCTAGACCAGGAATAGCTAAAAGTTTGTTAAATGACAAGGCTTTCCTGCCATAATAAGTTAATTATAGACTATTTCAGAGACAAATTTGTCTGCAGCTCTTTTCAACTCAGGAGAAGGGAAGAAGAAAAAAAAAGGGGGTCAGAACACTGACAATTTTGGTATCACTGGTCTTCCTCCAGCCACTCCTTTAATGTGCAAGCTGAAATAGCTCAGCTATATGAGGAAAAACATTAAGGAAGATGGGGTTCTTGCCATGTTGAAGATCCTGGCAGCAATCCATAACCAGGAAACATTACTTGCTGTTTTGTCAGGGAAATGAATGGGAATCACTTTGGGATCACTTCGCAGCTATGAAAGTGCTTATCATACTTGCCAAGTTACAGATGCTATCAGAAACAACATTAATAAAGGCAAGTTTTCTGATACATTACAGAATTGTGGTCATGAGGAAATAAGTTCTCTGACTGTATGTTCTTTTTCCACAGCATTCCCCAAAAGACCAACTTCCCCCCCCCCCCCAAGCAACTGCATAAACTATACTTTTGGTTGTGTGCACAAAAGTAACCTCACAAGACAAATACTGACCTGAAAACTTCTGTTGTGCGCAACTGATCCAGCTTAGCAAACAAGAAGAGGGCAATAGCATGAAATGCTCCCATGTTTGGTTTACTAAACATCATCCTAATACGCAAATAAAACAGATACATCAGAATTAGTCAGGATGCCAAATTAACACAGCATTTTTACTGGCTGCTTAAGAGTACAAAATACTACTTTGTATTAAAGTGCTACAAGTTATACATTGAATGCTTTATTTTCTGCATAATTAAAAATATGCAGCCTATTCAACAAAGTCAAAATAATTTCGGTGAGAGTGTTTCTTTCAAAGAAGCTTCCAAACCAGGAGCAGCCAATCCACTCACTTTCTCCTGGGGGCCACGCAGGATGCATCAATCGGAGAGCAAGAGTTACTACTATTTCTGGGTTTCACTTCTTCAGACACAGGTAACACAGACCGCTACAGCAATTCAGGCATTTCCTGAATGCCAGGGGCACCAGGCCCCTCGGCGGCCATGGGAAGACA
>RSEF01000001.1:173744467-173760452 GCA_003993805.1 Himantopus leucocephalus | reverse complement strand
GGCTGGTGGGAGGTGTCCCTGCCCAGGGCAGGGGGGTGGACCTTTAAATGTCACTTCCAACCCAAACTATTCTGTGAGTCTGTGAGTCCATGAGTCTGATGGCTGACTGCCTGGAGCAGTTTGGGGAAGAGAAGTTCTGGAGTCTCCAGCACACCTGGAGGGTGCCTGAGGCAGTTGGGAACCTGCTCCATCAGCAGTGAGCAGTTGCATGGGAGCAGCTCGGGCAGCTCCCAGTCCTGCCTGGGCCACCACCAGGGTAGTCCAGGAACATTGCCTTGTCCTGAAATGCCTGTGGCCAGGGACATGTGGGACAGGCTCACCGCAGGGACAGACCAGCACTCTCCTTTATACCAAATCCATCATTTTAAATCTTCAAAACACACAGAAACCCTTAAATCCACATTTTGTGTTCAAGGCATTGATACCAATGAGAGACTAAAGCCAAATGAAGAGAAGCAGATTTTTCTAAATTATCCTGCCATTTTTAGTGACACAGACATTTTTTCACTGACAGCCATTTTTCCTCCTTTACTGACAATCCTTACATTCCCTAATTGCTGCTGCTACCTGTGCGGGATTGGGTGCATTAAAGGTAGGAGCTCCAGCAGAGCCCAGCATCACTCCTGAGCCTCTTACGGAGCAGCAGCGCGTGGTCCCAAGCCCGTGCAAGCACGCAGAGGTGCCGTTGGGGTGGGGGGGCCCTAGGTGAGCAGCAAGGCAGGAGTGACTAGGGGACCGGCTGAGCACTTTGCACCGGGGCACCCAAGCAGGCACCATCCTTGGTGCTTCAGGCACAGCCCGCAGTCTTCTCGGTCCTCCGAGGCCACCAAGGTGACTAGCCGGGACTTCCCTGGAGCTGAGGCCACCGAGCTGGGATGCCGTCGCTGTAACTGGACGGCGTAGCTGGAGCTTCTCTGCTGCAGCCCTTCTGCGCTGCTGCAGACAGAGTCAGGAATGATCCCGCAGGAATTGTTTTATGGGCACAGAAAGTGCTCCTGCCCTCCGTCGGGGCATCCGCGCACCGCAACAGTGGATCCCGCAGAAACTCTCGCCGGGTTGGAAAATCGTGGCTTCATTATTTCAGCATCATTTCAAATGCAGCGACCAGGAGTGGCCGTGCAGAGCATCCCCGCTGCCCAGCAGCTCTGCGAGCCCCGCTGAGGCTTGGGACTGCCGCGCTCATCTGCCTCTTCGGGAGCTCCCTGCCTCGGGCCGGGAGCAGGCGGGCTGCGGAGGCTGCGTGCGCTGGTCTGACTTCTCTGCGGGGTCGGTCTGCTGGGTGCAGTAGCCTGGCGGGCGTCCGTGGGAGCGAGGCGGGGGCAGTCAGCCTGTCCATCCACCCTGCTGAGGCCAGAGAGCCCGAGAGGTAACCGGAGGCTGGCTGGGCACGTGCCTGAGAAATGCGGCGCTGCCCACCTGCGTGCATAAGCGGGACATTGGTGCTGTCCTCCTGACAGATTTGTAGCATCTCGGCACTTCCCCAACTCCAGGTACCGCCAGCAAGTTCTGGCACAACCCTGCAAAACAGGAGAAAGAAACGGATGGATCCCCAGCCGCGTTAAGATGAATGGGTTATGTCTACCAGCCAGGATTACCTGCTTAGCATATATATGAAAAACCCAGTGGAACAGAAAACGCCGGGCTTGCCTCCTGGCCAGGGAGCCTGGACAGCGGGACACCCCCGCTGCCACGGGGAGCTCACTGGGGACAGCTTATGCAAAGCTCACCGGCGAGACTTCTGCCCGGATGGTGCTGCAGGTGTTTGGATCGGGCCGGTGGCCACAGCGTTGCTCAGGATGGGACGAGGAACGGAGCTGCCGCTTGGGGTTGGGGGCAAACAAGTGGACGGTGATGCTGTGAGGCTGCAGCCCGGGAAGGATGCTATCCGGATCTTCATGAGCCACCGGAGCAGCCGGGGCTGAATTAACGCCACGCAGCTCACCCCAGGCTGCCTGCTGCTCCTCCACGGTGGGAAACGGATCATCTAACCACGTGTGAGGCGTGATGGGCCGCGCGGGGCAGTTCTGCTCCCGGGGAGCTCAGGGTGCGCTCGGGATAACACGGCAGCCTTCCCGATGGAGCTGGGGCTGGCATCTGTGAACGAGGAACAGAATTAGGGCCCAAAGGCCAAGTCAGAAGCCGACCGTGACTCCCTTAGATGCCATTTTCTCTAATGACGTCATCGCTCCACGGAGAATCCCAGTGCTCCCAACGGACTCCGGCTGCAGGAACCTGCTGCCGCCCTGGGACGGGAGCCGGGGGAGGGATGCCGCCCTGCGCCCCGCGTGCCTGCTGCCCTCGCAAAGAGCATCCGCCTGCAGGGAGAGGAGGAAGCACCAATTTTCAGCCCCTCTGCAACAGCGGAGGGCCGGGTGGTCGCAGCCCAGGCACAGGCTCTGCGGGGGCGAGGGGAAGCGCCGCGCCGGGAGCCCAGAGCAGGGAGTGACAGCGGGGCAGGCAGCGCTCTCCCTGCCTCCTCCGGCCACGAGCCGGCAAGGGGCAACCAGACGGGCGGCAACGAGCCGTACCTACCACCGGCTGCAGCTTGGGACCTGCATTTAGTGAGAAACCGTCACATCTTGAAACCCGTGCTAATATCTAACTCAGGGAAAAAACTGCGCATTTAAAGTGAACAAACAAACATAGTTTGGAAAACAAAAGTGCAAATTGTGTTCTGAAATAAAATACAAAACTAAAATTTCTAAAATTTGAAATAAAACATTCATTTCATCGTTTTCCCAGGAATACAAATTGTATTTCTGTACATTGCTAGCACTCAAGACGTGTCAGCAGCAACACCGCACACACTGGGGCAGAAGATTCCAGCTCTTCCATCATTTTATTCCCATTACTGTATTTGTTTTACATCATTCTGAACAGCTCTTACTTCGCACTGATTGAAACATCTTATTTTGTAGATCAAAGTGTTTCTTTGTGTTCTAATGAAATACTTTGACACAATAGCTTTGTGTTCGTTTAAAATCATTATTTAATATATTGAAAACTGCTGGTCCTCTAATTAGTACGCTGTGTGCTTTTCTTCCCGTCTTGTTCAAAGTGTCAAAACATTTCACTACGAAACAATTCTATTAGGCTACATCAGCAGCGGTTGTGCACACCGTGACGTGTCTTTTGATATGATGTGTACACTGGACCACTACAGCAAAATAATGATAACGGTGATGCAAAACTGAAAAGTAGAGTCTCGAAATGAAACTGAATTTTGAGTTGAAATGAAACTGAATTTTGAGTGGAACTGTTGTTTCCCGAGTGAAATTTTGAAAAATGAAAAAAAAAATAATGTCAGGACTCAGCAGGACTGGGCGGCGGGTGGGTTCGAACGCTGCCTGTCTCCCCGCCTCCTCCGCACTTAGATTAAGAGCATTTTAGGCGAAGTGTTTGCGCCGGGACGAGAGGCTGAGCTCTCCTCGCCCTCTGCAAGACCATCCAGGCGAATGGCACGGTGGCCTGCAAGTCCCTCAGCCCTGCACCGCATCCAGCACTGCTGCATCACCTCTGCCGTGTGTGGAGATCTCGCCGAGCTCTGCGGGGCCAGCGGGCGCCCCGGGCGGGACGGAATGTGCTCCTCCCTCTCTTCGGAGTGAATCCTGCAATCCATAACCCGCTGCTTCTCTCAGAGCTGCCCGATGGTGGGGCAGACCACGATCTGCCGTGGAAGGGACAAGATGAAGCCCTCAGGTGCAAGGAAGATGCTCAACAAATGGGATTTCCTCCCGAGCTCAATTTGCCACCCCTCCATGTATTTTTCTAGCCCAGTTCACCACTATTTTTACATATACTTTTTCCCAAATTCCACCCTATTTCTCCCTTTTTCTGTCCCTCATCTGTCCATTCACAAAGTGCTCCTCTCCTATAGATTTATTTCCCCGCGTGCCTTTACATCTGCACATGCATCTTTTTTTTTTCCCCCGCTCAAAGAGTGACTAATACATGCCGTGAAACGGGGAAATGCTCTCTGCCAGTCCCCCCGCTCTTCATTATGAATGCAAGAATCATCCTGTTTTCACAACAGATTTGCAAAATGTTGCAAATATTTTCATTAAAAACGGCCTGTTTCCCTAATCACCAGGGAAAGTACAAAAAAAACAATATAAATTTTTTAAGTGTGATTTGGATTGTTCTTAGCGCGGAAGTATCCATTTTGTGAATCTCAGGGAAAAGGCTCAATTTTAAGAACAAAAATCTCAGAAGTGGAAGAAGAGTGGACCAGCGTACCAGAAATTTTGGCTCTGCAGAGCTGAGATCCTCCCTTTTCTTCTGCACATCTCAGCTCACGGTGCAGTATGACCTGCTTCGGAAGCACAGGAGACAAAAATCTGTGGCTGTATTAATCAGGGACCATATCGTCCCTCCGTATAGATCATGCCAAAGGCACATCACTCACACTCCTGCAGACCGCGGAGAGATGCGCTCTCCGCTCTTGGCGAGAGCCTTATTTATTGCGCTACAGATGAACCATGAAGGCATCTTTAATGCTTTTCCACCTACTGATCAGCTCCTGTACCTCTGTTTATCCAGCCATGTGCCCGCCTGGCAGTTGTCTGCCCGAAGCCGTCTCGCCAGTGATTCACCTTCTTGTCAACGTACGCGGAGATTTGCTGGTGCCGCAGCCTCTTGCCTACCGAGCGACAGGAGATTGTCGTACTCTGTGTGTGAGCGTGTGCCTGAGAGACAGACTTAATGGATAAAACCCATTTTATTATTNGGTTTTTTTTTTTTTTTTTTTGGCTACTATCGTATTGCGGGACAAGAAGACTGCAGCAGGAAGACATCTGTAAAGGGCTCTTATGATCTCGAAATCAGCTGCTGGGGACAGACAGAGCCGTTTCGCGCTCGCTCCCGGCTCCTGGTCTTTCACACGGCTTGCTTCATTTCAGCCACTTCAGGAGGGTGTTGTCTCGCCGGCTGCCGTACGATCCAGGGCTGGACTTCCCAGAGCCAAAGTGGGAGCAGACAAGGAGAGAAGGGGTCAGCCAACACATGGAAGTGGGCGAGGAAGGGCCGGGCACCTCCTGGCATCGGCTCTGGCGCGGCCCCTGGTGTTTTCCGTGGAAAGCCATCCTGCTGCTCGCCTGGGGTGAGCATTAACCAGACCGTAGACCGATTCAGCAATACAGAAGGCTTTGTTCTGGGAAAACAAAATAATCGGAGGGAACGGTCCCATCAGAAAAGTCAAAACACGCTGCCCGGTGGCGGGGACCCGCTCCTGCAGGGTCCTGGGGGCACACATGGGGAGAGGAGGAGGACGGGAACACAAGTCAGCAATAGTTAGTCGCTCTGTCTCACAACGCAGGAGCTAAGCCAGCAAAGAAGCTGTCACACAGAAGGTTTAAAACATGCAAAAAGGAAAGATCTGTCCATACAAATGCGCCAGGAAATTGTGGACCTCCTTGCCGCAGGGCATCGCGCTGGCGAAGAGATTAAAGGGATTCGAGATGGGGTAAGTCCAACATCTGAGATGATGGTCTGCACACAATCTCAGGAGCCTCTGAACAAGCGGCGACACTCGTGGTTCGGCCTCAGCCGGCAACAAAGAACCAGGCGGCCGCTCGCTCAACCCCCACAGCCGTGGGGGAAAATCGGAAGAAAAAGGCAAAACTTGTGGGTTGAGATAAAGGCAGTTTAACAGAACAGCAAAGGAAAGAGAAAAGCGGTAACAATAACACCGATAAAGGAATATACAAATGCAATTACGGTACCACCGCTCACTGACCAGACCCGGACCGCCCCAGCCCGCTCTGAGCAGCAAGTTCCTGCCCCCTGCCCGGCCAGCTCCCCCTACAGCCCGGGCATGGCTCCCGTGTGTCCCCTGCCACATCCTTGGGGAAATTAACCCCATCCCTGCCGGAACCAGGACAGTGCGGCAGCTGCAGAAGGCGTTTGGGGCTCGTCATGTTTCTTACGCTTCTCCTCCAGCATCTCCCACTGCCCACAGACCCTTCTGGCAGCAAAGCCTTCAGCTTTTAAGTTCCTTTCCTCAATACCTCTAACACAGGTGTTCCTACCTCCGCTCTTCGGAGCGGTACCTGCTCTTTTCACAGCCCATGTCCAGCGCCTAGCACCCAGCCCACAGCCCAGGAAGGTATTGGGTATTGTGCAGTGCGTGCAAGAGGTCACTGTGTGACTCCCTGTCCCCGATCCTCCATAGCGAGCTGCGAGGGAAAGCCATGCTTGCCCAAGCGTGCCTTCCCCCGGCTGCAAAAGCCAGCCAGAAGCAGAGCAGGAATTCCTAGCCAGACGCACCAAGCCATATTTTATTCCCGCGGTATATTGTGTAAAGTGAGGTTTTGGCTCATTTCTGTACTCATTTTGCATCGCGGGTCAAAGGAAAGTAATCCTTTCAGTGTTGCACTATACGGCCATGCCTGCCAGGCCGCAGCGAGGGCAGGGTACCACGGCTGGCGGGACAGGGGCTTCCTCAGCGGGGGTCTGTCCCACGGCGCCCCAGCAAGGGAGCAGGGCAGGCACGGCAGCCAGGTTCAGCCAAGAGTCGTGATCGTCAGGCGAGTCGCTAACGATGAGAGAGGACCAAGGCCAAGCTGGGAAGGTGAGTCAGCGAGCCAGGGTCAGGATCAGGCGCGGTGACAGTAACCGGGGTCAGACACAGCCCAGTGACCCCCCAGCAGACCCACGGCACGGAAGCGGGACAGGGCTTGAGCCAGAGTCAGTCCTCAGTGAGGGTCCAGGGGAGTGGGGCCCGTGCCGGGTGCGGGAATGGCTGTGATGGGGGGCTCAGCCCTCGCCGAGTCTCCCTGCAGGACACTTGTGCGGTCTAAGGGCCCCAAAAGTCAGGGGCCACCCTCAGCTGGCCTTGAGTCCTGCCAGCCCAGCCTCCTTGGGGAGGGATGCTCTCGGGACCCACCCGTGTGGACGCTGGGATGGCCAAACAGGACTCACAAGCCTGGCAAAGGAGGTGGCACTGGCACTTCCAGCTGTGCGTGACAAGCACCCAGAAAGCAATGTCCCTCTGCTTTGGGGTCAGACAACTGCTTTTGGCAGCCTTGGTGTGACGGGGCGAAGCTGCCCACCCCCACGTGTCAACACAGGGCCACGAAGCAAGAAGTAGCCCTCCAAAGAGCCTGGCTGTCCTTGTGTGAGAGACCAAGAAATGTCACTCTGGTCCACACAGGTAACCCCCAGTGGCTGACATGTAACAAGGACCCAGCAGGGGAGCCGGGGAACTGCTAATTGTGGGGCGACATCCCCCTTCTCACCCCCGTCCTGCCAGCTCAAGGCTTTTTTGGTCCCTTGCCAGGCAGGGATGGGACTTAGCAGCCAGCAGCAACCCAAGGACAAGGCGCATGGGCTTGTTTAACTCCCACAGAAGACAAATATTGCCCCAATGTTTGTTAGCTAATAGTCATTTTGCTTCCAAATAACTGTTGCCCGGGAAGCGTGTTGGTGATAAAAGCAATACCGGAGGAACACGTGTGGAAGGAGCACTCGCAGCAGAGTGGGAGGCAGCTGGGCCAGGTTGGCTGCAGTGCAAGTCACAGCTCGTCTCCCACATGCCAGAGCTGGGTTGAGCTTGGGGTGGGAACCAAAGTCCTCAATATCCATCCAACACTGTCCCTTGGGGTAGGGTGCCCTTGCCGTTACTTCCCCGCCCTGCCCGTGGACCAATTCTCACATTTCCATGTTACAAGTATGCCATGCATGAGTCTGAGGACTCTCCAATTCTTCCAGGATGGGACCCTGGTCTTCCTCAGAGCATGAGAAGAAGCAAAATTGGTAGGTTTGTCTTCCTTTGGAGTTTTCAGGAAACTTAATGTCCAGCTGTGCTAGTAGTATTTGTGCCCCTGGGAGACCAAAGTTTGGATATAAAGGACAGGGAGACCCAAATGAAATGAACTGGAGACCACAAACCTCACCTGAGACATCTGGAGATGCCAGCGCTGAAGTGGTGGAGGAAGCACATATGGGGCGGTAGGATCCTGCACGAGGGCGTCAGGAGCAGTGCTGTGTCCAGACCTGCCCCGGGCAGCCGGGGATGAGCTGGGGGGGGTGAGTGGGAACCCTCCCCGGTCTAGGGGGGGAGGACAGGGGCTCCTCCAGCACTGAGCTCCAGCAGCAGCCGTGCAGACGGGGCAGATGGGTGACGACAGAAATGTGCCGCTGCCCGGGTAGCCCCAAGCCTTGCCGTCCCCCCTTCTCTTGCCCGCTGCGTTTTTGAGGCAGTTACATTTGCCATTCTCCCCTTTCTGACAGCGGCGGTTTCTGGCAGAGCACACGGCCACCCTGCTGCCTGGTGGCCTTGGAAGCTGACAGATACTTCATCTTGGAACCACCTCAGCAAACTGACAGCGCCTTGGTAACCGCAGGGACTAACCTCAGCTCTGGTACCCCAGAAGGGTGTTTGTAAGGATGCAGCACCTCGGGCAGTGGGTGGCACGTGTTGGCACCAGGATTGGTGGCCCCGGGCTCATCCTGGCCTCTCTGACTCCTTCGCTGCTGCTTAATTCAGCCCTTAGTCGAGCACCAGCCAGGAGATGTCCAGGAATGGGACCTCCTCCAGGTCTCCCAGCCTCGCAGCCCCGAGGTGAGCCTGCCCCGCTCCGCTGGTGGCCCCAGAGCCACAAGATACCCTTCAGCGGCTGCAGCAGAGAGCACAGCCCCCCCTGCTCAGCACGATTTGGGGTTCCTGGTGGCCTGGATGACATTAGGCAACTTCCCACAGCTGCTAATTGGGCCAGATCTCCCTCCCGCTGGTATAATTGGTGTTTTCCAGTTATTGCTCAAAGCCAAGTCTGGCACCTCACTGTGTCCCTCACTGTCCCAGACATGTTATTTACCAAAGGCATCCTTTTCATTACGTTAGCTCATCAGCCCTGACTCTTCCCAAAACTTCTTACAGGCTGGTCGTGGTCTTTGGTGGTTTCTCTTAGATGAGAAAGTCATCAATGGAGAACCCGGGCCCCGCCATACTCTCCTGAATGGACCATTTTCTGTGAAGCACCTCAGAGATGAAGGCAATGTCAGTGGACACCGAAGAAACCACCTCTTGTTGGAGATTCTGAATCCTCAAAAATGTGCTCGCTTTCCCCAAGGGCATCTCCCAGACGCTGCAGATACAACCAGGGCAGGGATTTATTTGTGGGGGGGCAGCTGGGGAGTCAGCAGAACATGTTTTCTTCCAGACAAAGTTATGGCATTCCTTCAGCTCTCCTTGACCTCAGCAGTGACCAGGGAAGGGAGATTGGCTTTATCTCATCCCTCTGGTTGCAAAAATGCTTCTCACACTTCCGTGCTGCCGCCACGGTGCACATTGCCTGTCCAGAGCCCCCCTCCTGCAAGCGAAGGCTGAAGCAGCTCCTTCCTCCCCACCCTGGGCACCGCCTTGCAGAGGGAGGTCACCCGTCACCCTTCACAGCCATTTCTCAGCCATCGCTTTGACTCGAGCGCCTGCAGCCCTGTGCGCTGCTCTTTGCAAACTCTGAGCTAGTGTCCTCTCCTGTAACGACCAGATCCTCTATCTGATGAAGAGTGTCAGGGCAACTCATGCCCCACCAGCCGGCTTGCACGTCTTCCTTCGGTGGGTGAATCCTAATAGGTTTGGGGTTAATTCTCTGTCCTTCTGATGGCTTTCTGAGCTTTTTTCCCTCCCCCCTCCATCTCTGAATTGCTAAAAGATCTCATCTCGTCTCAGGGATCCATTAGCCCCAGCAATAGCGCCTCTTTAGATTGACAAGAGCCACAAACTCTTCTGCGCTCGCCGTTGATTTCTGCACTTCATTCAAAGGCACCGCTCAGCTGCTCAGGTTTTGTGCAGAGTGCGGAACTCCTCAATTTTCTCTAATACCCTGTGATAGCTAGCTTCCTCTGCCTGACTTAATTGAAAGTATTAAAAACATCATGTGCTTCGGAGCAGGCAGAAATGAAGCTGCCTTCTCACCGTCTTCCCTCTCCAGTTCATCCGCTACTTGCCAAGAAATGGGGAAGCACCGTTTAAGCCATCCCTCCCACCCTGCCACCTTCCCAAGAAGCTGGGCCTTGCGCAGGGCTTTCAGCAGCTCCGTGCTTGCCTTCAGGGTCTTGCTTGAGTCTGCGTACGGGCTGTGGTTACCTCAGATCAACCTCCTCACACCACGCTTGGGCACAACACAGCGGCCCGTCTCCTGGGAGCACCCCTGAAGTCTTCATCTTGCTCAGCAGAGGGGAAGGGATGCTTCATCCTTTGCCTAGAGACGGTGTCACCCCGCTCTGTTTTGGTCTTATGGGGCAGCCCCATGGTTAGGGGTCCCGTGCCCTGGAGGTCTGCCCGCTGCGGGAGTTGCAGTGCCATTCCACCAGCAGGTACCACGTGCAGGATGGGCTGAGGGAAGGCAACTTGGGGTATGGTGCACCAGAAAGGTGCCTTTCCAGAGCCTCTGAAGTCCCACATCATATACCTGAATCCCTTCTTGCCAGCCATGCTCTGGCCCCACAGGATGGGGGGCACAGACCAGCAAAGCCTTTGTCACCAGGTGTAAATGCCAGCATGGCTGGGACCGTCACCTGCACCCTGAGTCAGGGGCTCCTCCAAGCACCACGTCTAACCTCCTCCATCATCCGTCTCCCTCAAAACAGCCAATCACCTCAGCTTGTGTGGCCACGGGGGGCTCCGAGGACCCACATTGTGGACAGAATAATGACGCAAATGCCCCATAAGACAGGACTCAGATTACTGAGATGCTGAGGTGACCACCTGGCTCTTGGGATTGATGGAACCTCTCCCAAAGCCTTCATAACCTCCACCAGCCCAGGGCTGGGAGATGCAGAGATGCTAGTCCCCTCCGAGCCAGCTGAGGCAGAGCGCGGTACAGAACCATTGCA
The DNA here is from genome assembly GCA_003993805.1 of Himantopus leucocephalus. Lineage (NCBI taxonomy): Eukaryota > Metazoa > Chordata > Aves > Charadriiformes > Recurvirostridae > Himantopus > Himantopus leucocephalus. Next base: position 173,749,619 of record RSEF01000001.1, on the reverse strand, counting down.
TGACATGTGACTGGAGGAGGTGATCTGAGACCTGCTGGGAGGAGATGTTTCACCATCTCGCCTGGTGCCCTGCTGAGAGGGGGCCCAAACAGGCTGATGCCAGGGTGGGCAGGGCGCACGGCAGTCATTGTGCTGTGACTATGGACGGGTGAAGGAGCACTCAGAGCCACCATCGCTGAGCCGCTGCAGACCTACGGCCCTGCCTAGCACTGGCTGCTGTAGTTCCATCCGTAGCGAGGGCATCACCGCACGAGAGCTGACACCACCTCCGAGCTACCACAGGTGAGGTTGAACCTGGCAACCCTCCTCTGCCCATGGGTTGTGCGTGGAAACCCCCAAATCTTCCCAATTTGTAGCAAGAGGCACGCCCCACCTTTTGCCTATGCAAGATCACAAAAATCACGAAAATTCACTAAATACTGTGAGTTGTTGTGCTTGGTTGTCCCACGATGCATCAAACACCCAAGTGTTACCACCAGCATGCCACGAGCTCCCTTCCGCTCTTCCTTGTCCCCAGAAGAGCAAGGGATGATACACAGCCTGGAGCATACCTCCTCCTCCTCCTCCTCCTCCTCCGCCGCCGCTGCCTCCTCCTCCTCCTCTCAGCACTGCCANACTGTGAGTTGTTGTGCTTGGTTGTCCCACGATGCATCAAACACCCAAGTGTTACCACCAGCATGCCACGAGCTCCCTTCCGCTCTTCCTTGTCCCCAGAAGAGCAACGGATGATACACAGCCTGGAGCATACCTCCTCCTCCTCCTCCACCTCCTCCTCCTCCTCCGCCGCCACCTCCTCCTCCGCTGCCGCCTCCTCCTCCTCCTCTCAGCACTGCCGAGGAAGGAAGGTGAGGTCCTGCCAAGGCACAGCACTTGCCTCATTCTGCCATTAAAAATCACGTCAGCCCCGGTGATTAGCTGTTGTTAGCGCCGAGCGCTGGCGTGCTGGGACGGCGCGCAAGAGCAGAGCTTGCTGCACAGGGCACTGCATGTGCGTCCACGCAGAGGAAGGAAGAGCCGAGGCAAAGCACAGCACCCCGTGAGAGGCGGAAAGGTCCCAGGTGGCCCTGGGGTTTTGGAGCTGTGCCGCTTTTCCATACCTTGTCCGCTAAAGAAGAGAATGGCGGGTCCCAGTTCTGTCAGCCCCGTTTTTAGGCTTCACTGGAGAGAGACGGGAGCACCACTGGCAGAAGGTTCATCACCATTTCGCAGGTGGAGCAGAGGGGAGTGGTGGTCTCCGGAGGGGGAGCAGTGTTAGACCTGAACGCCCAGCTCAAAGCGTAAACCCTCAGAACAGCCACTCTCTCCATGTGTTTTAGTGACACAAAGCCTGGAAATAAAAGCAAGTCTAACACTCGCCTCTGCCACATCTGTTTTCGCAACTGATGCTGAGCAGCCGCTGAGCATGAGGTGCAAGCTGGGTCAGACGGACATCTGGGAGGAGACGAGCTCTCAAGACACGGCCAGAAATTATTCACCTTCTGACCCTCAGCTTCCCAGTGCGAAAAAAGCCGGTCTTGATCTAAATTGGAGCCTTGAGGACTTGAGCAACCTTTAACCTGTTTCTGAAAGCTTCGGGGGGGGTTTCTATTTCTTTTTCAAAAAACCCCAGGAAAGTGGCTGTCCCAGCAGAACACGTATCCAATCTCACTTGATTCCAGCAGGCAATTTGCTCTTGCCTAGCAAGCAGCTTGGGAAATTAAAAAGCCGCCACCAGCCGCAGATGAGAATTGATAGGAACGAGGCCAGTAATCAGAAAGGCCGGGGAGCCATAAAGCCGCTTGCAGGAGGCCAAGCGCGTCTCTGGTGTAACGTGGTTCCAGCAGGGACTGCGTGTCTTGCGGTGCTGCTGGTGACAGACACAGCCTGTCCTTGGCAAGCAGCAGGCAGAAAATGAATCTGCTCGTTTCTCCGCTTGCTCCCTGACCGAACGGCGACGGGTAAGATGGGACTTCGGGGGCGAGACTGCCCTCCATCCCCATTTTCCTCGGGAGGGAGAATGCTTTGAGTTGCACTGATTTTTTTTACATAAATAGGGGGTTTCTGTCTGGGATATTTTGTCTCAGTGTTGGCTGAGGGACGGTGCTGCTCCTACCCTGCGCCTGGAGCTGCGGTGGCAGGGTTGCTCCGTGGTCACCCTCCTCGCCAGGGCCCCGTGAGCCGATGGCTTGGGGGGGACACCGCACCACCCTATGCTCAGCTGATGCCTCTGGAGGGGCCTCAGCCTGAGACCTGTGGCCCGAAGTGAGCCCTTGCCCACCTGCCCTTCACCCCAGCCTTCTTGACTGGGAGAGGCAGGGAGCAACGCGACGTCCCGGCAGGGCTGGATGTTTGTGCTCCAGGGCTGGGAGCTGCTGCCCCTGGCGCACACAGGCGGTGAGCATGAGTGGTCACGCTACACTGCCAGCCCGGTGGCCTGAAGGGTTTGAGAGGCTGGAGAAGTCCCACTGAAATCCAACGAAGGACAGATACATGAGCTGCGTTACACGTACCAGCGTCTCCAGCCACCTTCCAATGGCCACGGCCCGGCTCAGCCCTTCCTCTTCCCTGTCCCGCTGAGTGCGCCAGAGCGCAGCAACAGTCGTCCCTGCAGCAGTCCCGGCTCCTGCCTTTGAAGTCTTCTCAGCCTGGACAAGGCTGCGGAGAAGGGGATGAATCAGTCCAGGGACTCCTCCTGCTGCTCCCCTTGCTGCAACAGCCGCAGGGAGATGGGAGGAGATGCGGACACGCAAAGGACGCAGAGGAGATGGGGTAAGGTGCGTTTCACCGTGCCCGGGGCCGTGGCACACCGCGGCGTGCTCCTATAGCTCGGCAGCGGCTGGCATCAGGTGGCTGGAGCCAGCCAGCGCGGGGACGGCGCTGAGCCTCCGCGGCAGCCCGTCTGTACAGATTTCCTGAATGATCCGCGGACAGACTTGTACACCATGCAAAAAGCAGCCAGATCTAATTCGCAGATTGGGTTAGTGGAGGAGAGATAAGACAATCCACTTAGTGGTTTTGTTGAGCCGTATGCGGCTAAACCAGATTAGGGGCAGATGCTCAGGCGGTGTAAGGTGGCACAGTGCCGTGGGAGCCCATGACAAAGCACCAGCGTGCGTCCTTCTCCGTAATCTCTCTGGTCTCCAGGGGCAGCGCAATGCCAGTGCAAGAGCTGTAAAGTGACATTAATACAGAGGGATGGATTAAATGGCAGATTTGGAGGTAGCATTATGCATGAATTTCTGCTTTGTCTCACTCCGGGCATCTCACACGAGCCCTTCTGCAGAGAAAGGTGATGCACAAAGTGCTGGATCCCTTTCGCAAGCGCTGCCTCCAACTGTGCTGAGTCCCTTTGGCCCTGACGTTTGCTTGGGGCTGTTCACGTCCCCACCACCCGCTCCGGGATGCAGCTCTGCAGCTGAGGGGTTCTTGCTCTGCACCAGGGGACAGGGGGAATCGGTGAGAGCCCCGAGGCAGATTCCCGAGACCTTGCAAACGTATCCTCTCCCCCCCCTTCCCAAGCCGACAGAGCAAACTCAGCCCAAATTTTCTGTCAGGCTCAAAAGCAAGATCAACTGCTATGTCCCTCACCCAGCTGGCTCTTCAGCCGCAGGACTCCCACAGCTTCCAACCTGTCTCATGAAGCACTTCTCAAACCTCATTTATTTACAAATTAACTAATTTCATTTCTCCCAGGAGGACAGGACATAGCAAGCACTGCACTGTCTGACTGAAGGCACTGAGAGGAGCCCACCAGCCAGCTCTCCGACTGGTCCCGCACCTATGAAGACCCCATGGGCACCTCAGGTACCCCCATTTGCCAGCTGAATACACCAAGTGGACCAGTTCGATCCGTTATCCTAATCGCGTTAGACTTTGCCTCTTATGGATGAAGAAACGGAGGCTGAAGGTGTATTTTATCCAGGCTACACCACGGTCTGGTGGAACAGCATCATGTAACAGCCAGCACACCCCGAACCCAACACCGCTTTGCTGTGGGGCTGTTGGTGCATCGCTTCCCCACACGCGTTCACCCCTTGATCTGCAAACCAGCACCGGGGTCACCGCACCGGGGGGAGGGAACGTGGCTCTGTAAGGCGCAGGCAGTCCGGCCCTGCCGGCTGCTCCTCAGCCCGTGGGACCTGCCAGGCTGAGCTGGGGGAGAGGGACGAGGCACTCACTCAGCAAAACAATCCACCTCTCAAATTGCTTTTTAATATATTTTTTTTTTGTCGCAAGTATTTAGTGAACAGTGCTGTTTCATCCCAGTTTTCAAACCAATTTTTTACCTCTTTAAGACCCCGCTGATTCATAGAGACAAAGGTAAAGCCGGGAACGGGGCAGTCCCACATCTTTTCAATTCAGTCTGTACCAAAACTCCTTTGAAAACCTCAACATCGGCACCAAAGTCCTTTTCTTTCCACTTTGTCACATTTACTTGCAGCCTGAAAATAAAGGTGAAACCAAAATCCTTCCCACAGAACATCAGCTTGGATAGCGGAGCCGGCGGGATTCCTGTCCTCCCTCCCGCATCCGTGTAGAGCAGCACAGGGCTCGAGCCCCCGCACTGCAGATGGGGCTCGCTCACCCCGGCACCCCCTTTCGCAGCCATGCTCACTGTGTGGGACTCGCCGAAATGGGGGAACGGCCCCCGAAAAGAACAAGTCACCGCGGTTTTGGGAAAGAGGATGTGTAACTTCTCACACCACCACCGATCACCTTCGCTGCCGTTAATACGAGGCTGAGATCAGGGACCCTTGTACTGCACTGTGTGCAGACATCGAGTCAAAGGCAAGACGGGCTGAGAACAGGGGGGAATGGTGACAGCACCTTCCCAGCTTGTGCTCCAGTGCCAGCTGGGGACTATCGGGAAACACAGACTGTTCCCAGCGCTGGCTGTGTCCCCCCAAAGGTCTCGTGAATTTTCCTCTGGGCTCTGGGACGTGGGTGTTTCTCCGCCTGTTCCCCTCATTCGTAGAGTCCCAGGAGGATGGAGGCTGAAACGAGCCAGTTCTGGATAAAGAAGGGGCCAACTGGTTCACGAGGAGAGATCAGAAAGGTCCTGTCTGTGCACAAGTCCCAAACAGGTACAGAGGGCAGGGAGGTGGAGATCATAGAACCACCGAATGGTTAGAGTTGGAAGGGACCTTAAAGCTCATCTCATTCCACCCCCCTG
>RSEF01000001.1:173708126-173721037 GCA_003993805.1 Himantopus leucocephalus | reverse complement strand
TAGAATAGCCAGGAGTTAGAAATAAACATTTTTTTGCATCATATTTTTAACATTCTGAATTATGCTGCTTAATATCAATCTATTCACTATTTCATTTCAACAGGTCACTTGTGAACACCTAAGAAGTTACAATGGCTCTTTCCTAAAATTTGTTGGGACCTCTAAGCAAGAAGTTTTCCATCTAAAGTACCATATAAGCTAATCAAAAAAANATCTCTCACCTCCTCAGAGCATTCACTGTTGCTGTCTATATGGTGTCCCACCTTCAAGAGAATAGATGGACACCAGGTATGCATTCAAGTGCTCCCTCAAGCAGTGTACTTTGTTCTTCAGACCCTCTCCCCCCCACTTCCTCCTGTCCCTTTCTTCTCTGTGGGNCAAGAGAATAGATGGACACCAGGTATGCATTCAAGTGCTCCCTCAAGCAGTGTACTTTGTTCTTCAGACCCTCTCTCCCCCACTTCCTTCTGTCCCTTTCTTCTCTGTGGGTGCTCTAGTGTACTATGAGAAATTAGGTTACCTTTAGGTCTTTAACTGAAATTGTCTGTACTGAATTGAACTCAATTCTACTTGACTATGGTAGCTGCCTTATATCTATTAGACGATATCCCTTAGAGTAATTAAGCCAAGAGGTGCCAAGTTGATGAGTGAAAAAATCCTACAACATTCAATCACTCCCAACATATTCAACTCAAAATGCCAATGAATAACTAGTTCTCTCCGAAACAAAACCTAGGCCACTTGGCAGTAGCATTTATTTGTATTAAGATAGTATAGCTAAATCCACACTTGATTTGGCTCCTTCAGAGTCATCTCAGGACATTTTATGCTCTGAACAGCCTTAGATACCTTCATGTCACACCCATGTCATGCAACATATATTCTTGGCTTCAGCCATGAAATATCATGCTGGTGTACTGCAAAATACCCGTAGCTCTATTTCAGAGAAGCATCCATCAGTTTTTGAACAGTTTCGCCCTGAGCAATGGGGACATGAAACATACATCTATGTCCGTGAACCAGCAAGTAACCTTGGAGATTCAGCCTAGATGACTAAGTGCTAGCTGGTTTGAACTTCCTTTTATTGCATATAGTTCTAGTTCTATGTCAAACAACCTCACACAGCAATTCACATAATCTCCAAGTCTTTGCAAAGGCCATGTATCTTCTAAGTGTCTAAGTATCTAAGTGTCATGTATCATTCTAAATGTCTCCTAAGGGTTATGGACCAAGATCTCTTACTCATGTACGTGCAAAACTGTCCGGGGGAGGAACTGATATAGTAGCTTCAATACCACAAAACAGGGTACACCCGTATCTCATAAAAAAGGAAGAGGTAGATGGGAATGAAAGAAAATACTGTATTACAGAATAAATCTCATGGATGGCTCTTTTCTTCTGCATAGCTCCAAAGAAATGGCTAGATTTTTATTGGTACTCCAGATTTGTGGTAGAGCCTTGCAACTTTTCTGTGGATGATGGAGGAAAATGGAAATTTCCAGAAAAAACAAATGACTGAGGGAAGAAATAATCTCACCTAATTCTGTCTTTTGTCTGTTCTAAATATTCTACATTCCTTCTATGATCAAAAGAAAGAAATATGTACTTCCAGAGAAATATTCAGTTCAATCTAAAAAAAATGCTCAAGAAAGAAAGGATGAATTAACTGTAAGATGCAATAAATTTTCATTAATTATAGTGAGAGTTTTGATGACTATCTTACTCTACATAACTGATTTCTGAAATAAAATGTCTGAAATCATGTAAAATGAATCCCATCAGAGGTTAGTTCTCATCTAGATCCCTCAGTAATTAACGGAGAGAGACTTACCTTCAAATGTTGATTGATTGTATCCAAAATAGCCATCTAAGACAAGGAAAATCAATTGCTTCCTGGAGATTTATGTCTTTTGAGTATATATGTACTTATACAACTTGTTTACATTAGGAACATAATTTGTTTGCATGCTTAAGGACAGGAGGATCACTTCTACCTAATCTGCCTTGCTCTTGGCAGCTAAACATAGGTGAGCAGAATCACCCTACAGGCTTCAACAAAAGAAAAAAACCAAAACCTGTTTGCAGCACAAACTATACACAGACTGAGAAAGTGACTTTCCATATATCATTGCAACTGTTTTCAGATTTTATTGTTCAGGTACTTTTCTTTTGCAGACAAATTATTTATTTGATTATTGCCCATAATTCAGGTATTTTCAGGTTACATGAGCAAAAATGTGTAGATAAGGATTCCAAGGAAATGTTGCCTAAGTAAACACAACAGTATTTATGTATAGTCTTAGAAATGTGTAGCAACCATATTCCTTTTAAACAGGAAAAATAGGTTGTGACTAAAGACATAGAAATGACTAACAGTGAAATTCATACATACATTTAGTATTCCACCCAGTGCTATAAATCTCTTCCAAATAGTCAAAAGGAAATGCAACTATCTTCAAAACTTCCTGCAAAGACGGCTACTGCAACATATTAAAAAGTTCTTTATATCCTAGCAATAGTTATAATTCATAGTTTAAATTGAGCTTAGAAATGTAGTACATTCATTAAATATTCATTGATTATGTATTAAGGCAAATATAGACTCTCATTATATTTGTAATGAGTTGTATTTTCACACAGAAATGAATTCTCTACTGGTCTATTTTCTGTAGTAATTTACTGCTATGCAGTTAAAACAAAAATGTTTCCAAAAGAACATTCCACCTTCTCCAACATCCATGGCAGTATATTACATTTATACTTCATGAATTAAGCTATATTTTCTCTTGCTATAATTTGATACATATCTATTGACCTCAGTAGAACAGAAGAGAACTACACGCTAGCATTTCAAACAAATCTGATCTGTGTTGCACCACGAAAATACGTGTATTACGTGCAAGGTGGGATAGAAAGAGATCTTATGCTTCAGTCTTTTTGTAGCTGGTGATGACATTTTGTACCAGCACCATTTTGGATCTGATTGTGTAATTCTTCTGTTATAAGAAATGTATGGTCATTCCAACAGCTTCATGGGTATTTCAACGTAAGCAGTATTAAAAAAAAAATAAATCTATCATATTCCTTTTTATAACATAAAAGATGGGCAAAATGATTGAGGCTAAACTTGAGAAATTTTTTATTTACCTTTTATCAAAAAGTATCTAAGACTGAAGTGTGTGAGTGTGTTTAATCTTTCAAAAAGCTTAATTTCTCAAACTAGAATTTACAAAAACAGTGTTTATACATTCATGAATAACTGAAACAGTCTATCTTGTCACAGCTACTATCAGGCACAGGCTTAGAATACAAAATTATTTATCCATTGTGAATGCCTGTAAAACTTTATCACCTCTCATCTGAAGGCGTTTTTTTTCTGAGGGATGAGCGTAACCATTGAAATTACGCCTTTATGATTCATTTATATTGAAATATGCCCGTTTCTTATCCCAATGGGTTATGATAAGTAAAGGACATGTTTTTCCTACATCTGTTCCCATGAATCTTCTCATGTTTCTTGTAGTTACCATTAGAAATTTCAAAAGATGATTAATATAAATACTTATAATTTTTGTCTGCTAAGAAATGGTTTTGCAAAAAAATATCTTTAATAGCACAGTCAGACTACAGTGACTGCTCTTGGAGAAGTGTATTTCTGTTATGCCTAAATTATAATTAGATCTACCAATTGCCACAAAATGTGCAGTCTTTACCTTGATAACTTTTATATGGTATTAACATTGGTGTTAAACACTATGTTTTGAAGCAACCCTCCTTCGCCAGGCTAGGATTTACTGATTCATTATCCGTGATGAACTCAATTACAGCAATAGCACAAAGGAAGGATGATAGAAAGAGAGATATGGAAGCTAAAACATAAATCACAGAGGTTTTTCTATAAATCAATATCCTTTTATGCTCCATATGACAAGTGAATAATGGTATAGCTTATGTAGTGCAAAGGAAATGTACTTAAAGTATCTTTTTAATAAGCAGAGAGCAATTTTTTTTCATTAACATTATCTTCCTAATTATCCTGTGTTTCTCAAACAAGTAGATGTGGTGAGAAAAACATGGCTAACAATTGAAATGCAATGTGCCATATCAACACAACTACAATGTTTTAGTTCTTGAAGAAAATGCAATTAGCTATGAGTTTTAGGCATCAGTCTGTTATCTTTTAACTTAACACCCAGAAGAAAGTTTCAAATAAATAAGATTAGAGATTTACCATTCATTATACTGCATGCCCATTAAATTATTTATAGAGACAAAAGAGTATGGTGCAGAAAAAAAGAGAGAGACAGAAATGAATATTTGCAAACTAAGACTGCACCACACTTTAGACAATTTATAGAGAAGTGAGGCCTCTGTGTTCAGCAAACACCAACCTGAACTTTATTGAGGCCCAAGTATGACATAAAAAGGATAATAAAAGAACTTTCAAATTAAAATAATATTTTCAGGCATAAAAGCTCTGTATATAGTATTTCAAATAAAATAAATGTGAAAAGAAGGAAAAGTGTTTCGTTTTAATTCTCTAACATAAGCAAAACTAGAAAACCAAGAAAAAGCTTGTTCTTTAAGCCTAGCTTTTAACTATGAGCAAAAATAGAGCAGTTCCACATTACCTCTACTAAACAAATTTGTCAAGCAGTAAGAAGGAGTTATTGCTCTGGTCTAGTTACTGGAAACAGTTACGGATCATAAGCTGAGAAAACACAGCTGGGCTCAGGGAGTTCTGGTGCAGATCACTGCTAACCAGGGAGGTCCCAGTTGACTGGAGGTTAGAAAATGTCACAAGAAGGGACAAAAGGAGGATCTGGGCAACCACAGGCCTGTCTGTCAGTTTGACCTCAGTGCCTGGGAAGATCATCTTGAGTGCCATTACATGGCACATGCAGAACAACCAGGTGGTAAGGCCCAGTGAGCATGGGTTCATGAAAGGCAGGTCCTGCTCGACAAACCTGATCTCCTTCTGTGACAAGGTGACCCACTTAGTGGATGAGGGAAGGCTGTGGGTTTTGTTTACCTGGACTTTAGTAAAGCCTTCGACACTGTTTCCCACAGCATTCTCCTGGAGAAACTGGTTGCTCATGGTTTGGATGTGTGTACTCTTTGTTGGGTAAAAAACTGGCTGAATGGCTGCGCCCAAAGAGTGGTGGTGAATGGAGTTAACTCCAGTTGGCAGCTGGTCACAAGTGGTGTTCCCCAGGGCTCAGTACTGGGGCTGGTTCTGTCTTTATCAACGACCTGGACGAGGGGATCAAGTGCACCCTCAGTAAGTTTGCAAACGACACCAAGTTAGGTGGGAGTGTTGATCTGTTTGGGGGTAGGATGGCTCTACAGAGGGATCCGGACAGGCTGGATCAATGGGCTGAGGCCAGTGGTATGAGGTTCAACAATGCCAAATGCCAGGTTCTGCACTTGGGTCACAAAAACCCCATGCAATGGTACAAGTTTGGGGAAGAGTGGCTGGAAAGCTACCTGTCGGAGAAGGACGTGGAGGTGTTGGTCGACAGCTGGCTGAATATGAGCCGGCAGTGTGCCCAGGTGGCCAAGAAGGCCAATAGTATCCTGGCCTGTATCAGAAATAGGGTGGCCAACAGGTCTAGGGTAGTGATCATCTCTCTGTGCTCGGCACTAGTGAGGCCACACCTCAAGTACTGCGTTCAGTTTTGGGCCCCTCACTACAAGAAAGACATAGAGGTGCTGGAGTGTGTCCACAGAAAGGCAACGAAGCTGGTGAGGGATCCAGAGAACAAGTCTTATAAGAAGCTGCTGAGGGAACTGGGGTTGTTAAGCCTGGAGAAAAGGAGGCTCAGGGGAGACCTTATCACTGTTCACAACTACCTGAAAGGAGGTTGTAGCAAGGTGGGGGTCAGTCTCTTCTCCCAAGTAACAAGTGATAGGACAAGAGGAAATGGCTTCAAGTTGCTCCGGGGGAGGTTCAGGATGGATATTAGAAAAAATTTCTTCACGGGAAGGGTTACCAAGCATTGGAACAGGCTGCCCAGGGAAGTGGTGGAGTCACCTTCCCTGGAGGTATTTAAAAGGTGGGTAGACATGGTCCTTCAGGACATGGTTTAGTAGTGGACTTGGCAGTGTTACGTTGATGGTTGGACCTGGTGATCTTAAAGTTCCCTTCCAACCTAGATGATTCTGTGATTCTATTCTATTGTCCCCTACCCTCCCTTTGTGACAAACAGTAGTTCTTTGTGTCAGGGGAAAGCAAGGGGCACCCTGACACCCCTGAGGGCACTAGCTCTCACCCCACCACCCACCACCCTGAGGTTGAGGGAGACCATTTCCATGGACTGGGTGACCCCAGGGACACAAGCAGGGATGCATAACACCAGAGAAGAGGAGTTGGTATTAGTTGCTTTTCTTGTGTATCAAATTTAAGGTATTATTAATAACACATTTCTGTACTAATTTGAACTGTGTTAGTATTATTGTAACTCGATTAATGGTAAATATTTTATTTCGATTAAATTGCTGAGATTTTTAATTAAGTTAACAACAAATGTTTGACTCCATATGTATATTATGTTCCTCTATGCCCAGAACAAGATTTTAAACAAAACACTGTTTGTCTTTTTTCTTTGGGAGGAGTCAGAATTCAAATATATAGCAGGTAATTGTTATGCATGAGTGAAGGAAAGTCATCTCAGTAGCTACACATTACCTACAATAGGAGAACTTTTCCCCTTGTGGACACTGGGACTAATGAATAAATAGTTAGAATTGACAATCTGGGCTATGCAGATACACTTCTGTTTAGAATGCAGGTTGGCTTAAGAGGGGACACAGGCTTATTGACTTCAGTGTATATAGCCTTTTGTGCTGGGAGCATTACCAACATCACCTCCTAGTTACCCAAATTCACAGCTGGTGTAGTATGAATAAAAATGAGTTAATGACAAAATCTGGGTAAGGACAACTGCCTACTTCCTTAAACACGGATGTATCCCATTTATAAGAGCAGATCAAGCTATAAGCAGAATTATTAAGCTATTGTTAGACAATTCTGTGTGTGTGTGTGTGTCAGTGTGCACATGCATGTGTATTCACCATAGTGTTTCCCTGTAAGTGTCTTCTGAAAAGGATGATAAAAATGATGTACGATCAACAGAAATAAATGATGGTCTAAGTCCACTGGAGACTCTAGTCTTGGTTTTTTCATCAAATGACTTGGCATCATTCAATCCAGGGAAACAAAGCACAGATCTAAAGCTCCCTCTCATCCAGTGACTCCTTGAAAGAATGATATCAAGTCAGGGAGGTAAATCCAAAATTAAAATGTAATTTGTAACCTATGCTAGTGCTTCTACAGCAGAGGCATACAGCCAACTACTATCATGCTAAAACTTCAGTCAGAATATGAAGTTGGTACAATCTGACAGGTAGCTTGAACCAAAATACAATAACAATAATGATTTTTATTATAAAATATGAGGAAGAAATTTTTAAGATTAGTTAAGTGTTCATATTATTGGTCCTTGTATAACATTCGTGTAGTTATCAATGCTATGGGTAAATGTGCTCTGCCCCACTGGGACCACAAATGAGTTATTATAGAATAGATATTATAGTCTATAATATTCTGGCTACTGCAGTAATGTCCTGTATTAATAAAGGTATAGCAAGTGTGTATTCTCATTACATTTGAAAGTGTACAGTAGAGAAAAGAAACAAAAATATTATGTTCTTAATCTCAAAAAGCAAGAAAAAAGAAAGCTTGCTATTATACCGTAAAGGGTAAGAGAGGTAGGAATTTGTACAATCAAAACAATATAGTCTAATTTAATAACATAGTTAATTTAATAAGAGATTAATTTATAAATTAAATTTCAGTACCTAGTGTTGTCAGCAAGCACATGGCATTGCAACAACAGTCTTACTTGAATAAGGATTTCATTGCAAGTGCTGTGGTATAGCTGCAAGCCTAAGTCATGCATCTTAGACACTCTATGGCATCTCAAGTGTCACTAGGTGTGTATGTTTATGGAACTGAACCCAAGGTGCCTGTGTTTTCACGTGAACAGGAAAATTAATAACTAATAAAAATAAATATTTTGTCCTTAAGCTTTGCAGTAGATAAGTATTTTCTGAAGAGCCAATTTAATTTTAGCCAATGTAACAAAAATAATTGTTAATTAGCATAAAACTATTTCAGTGTGAAACTTAAGCAGCTAAAGAAGTTGCTAGTGCTGGGTAGTGGTGGAAATACAAGGCAGGATTCAAATACAGATTATAGACATCTAAATTTAAATATTTCTAGAGTAGAACTGTAAAATCACAGAATGGTTGAGGTTGAAAGGGAGCTTTGGAGGTCAAATGGTCCAACCTCCCTGCTCAAGCAGGACCACGTAAAGCAGCTTGCCCAGGACCATGTCCAGATGCCTTTTGAATATCACCAAGGTGGGAGATTCCACAACCTCCTTTGACAACCTGTGTCAGTGCTTGGCCGCCCTCACAGTGAAAGAGTATTTCTTGATGTTCAGAGGGAATCTCCTGTGTTTCAGCATGTGACAATTGCCTCTTGTCCTGTCACTGGGCACCACTGAAAAGAGCCTGAGTGAGTCTTCTTTGCACCCTCCCTTCAGGCATTTATATACCTTGATGAGATCCTCCCTAAGGCTTCTCTTTTCTGTGCTGAAGAGTCCTATGTCTCTCAGTCTCTCAACATATGTGAGACGCTCCAGTCCCTCCAGGACTTTGTAGCCCTTCACTGGACTCTCTCTACCACGTCCGTGTCTGTTGTACTGAAGAGTCCAGACCTGGACACAGTACTCTGGAGATTGTCTAGTCCAGTCCCCCTGATCAAAGCAGAATCAACTACAGCAAGTTGCTTAGGGCCATGCTAAGACAGACAGACATCGTCCAAGCATGGAGACTCCACAGACTCTCTGGGGAACATATTGCAGTGTTTTAGAACTGCTACAATGAAAACATTTTTTACTGTTTATGTAGAATTTCCCGTGTTTCTGTTTGTTCTCTCCTGTTTTCACTAAGAAGAGTCTGGCTTCATCTTCTGTACTCCCTCCTATATGTATTTATATATACTTTTTTTTTTTAAAGTGTATATATAAGCATATCAGTTTTATATATAAAATAACATTAATAAACTTTAATTTTTATTACTTATTGAAATATAAGAAGTGGGACATGTAAGGGTTTGTGAAAGTTAAAAGCATATATTTCATTAACATTTTAACTGTAAAAGGGATAATAAGTAAAGAGGGAAGTGGTAAAAAAAGAACACAGAAAGACGAAAGTCTTGTAGACAAGAGTTAACAGAGACAATGGAAAGACCTACAGTCTCCACCTGCTAATTGATGGGCCATTAAAAAATCTCCAGGCACAGCTTTGGAGAGGGCCACCTGGACTTTTTAACTGATAAGAAGGGGAAAAGAAGAGGAACATTAAGATTTGGAATATTCATTGGAGTTGTGTGGGTGTGAGACTGTGCAAAATTTATGAAGCAATGTTTAGGGGAAGGTGGTCAGGGAAAAGACAGAAAATGGTATAAAAGGGGCCAGTTATGTTTAAAACATGATCAGTCAGTATACTTGTCTGCCTGAGCCCTGCACCTGATCACTGCAGTCTGTCCTGTCTTATTAAATCTTTTCTTAACTCTCTCTCTGTGTAATCTCACTCTATCCCACGTGTGCGTGTGTGTGCTGCCAGGACTCAGTGCCAGCTGCTGGGGGAAGCAGCTTGAGTGGTGCCAGCTACTGGAGCCAGTGGGGTCTCAGTGTCAGCTACTGGAAAGATTGGGGTCTTCAACCTCCAGCCACTGAGGTGGGAAAGGTGTGCGCCCCAAAAAACAACTACTAGGGCGACCGGGGTGAGTGAGGCAAGTGAGGGGCTCAGCACCAGCTACTGGAGCAGGACTGTGGTCACAGCCCCTGTGCCTGGTGCTGGCTGCTGGTGGCAAGTGTCTGTACCTTCACCAAATCTGGTATGTTTGTGTATTAACTGGCAAACTTCAAGCTTGACATGCTGGCAAGCAGGGGGCCCTTGGGTCCAGGCTGGGGTACCAGGTGGGTGAAGAGTCTGCACTTATATTCACAGGGACTCATGAGTGTTTTGTGCCTGTTGGGATGAGTGTATGAGTGCTGCATGTTTGCAGTGAGCACCCCGCTGGACCAGCTGGGCAATCGGGGACCTGTGGGGTGCATAAGAGGGGCTGGGATCTGGGCAGGAGTGCTGGGCAGAAGAGAAGCCATGCCAGTGTTCGAGGGAGCCATGAACGCACGTGTGTTTGTGAACCTAGAAAGTGTTGTGTTTGTGCTGCACTAGTGACCTTCTGCCTCTGCCAGCCCAAGAGGAGAAGGACACATGGGTGTCTGGGTTTGTGTCTGATGTGAGTCCTGTATGTGAGTGCTGTTGACGGCAGTGCCTTGTCTGTGGCGGTCTGTGCAACCAGCAGTGTCAGTGTCTTCTGTGTGCTCACCAGTGTGTGTGCACACGTGTGTATGTGTCTGGGATATGTGTGAAGCTTCTCTACTGGTTGAACCTGCAAACAGGAAGGCAGCAGCAGTATCCCTCAGCATGGGCAGAGACCCTGGGTTCCTGGGCATGGGGCTGGGCTCCAGCAGCCAGGCAGGCGAATCCCCAGGCCCAGAGCTGTTGGAGACAGTGGTCATTTATAACATCCCTTCACGAAACCCAGTTTTGTTGCCTGCACATAGGTGCACAGTGCCATTTTATATTCCTTGAAATGGCCTACATGACTTCCAGCTGGCTCTACTGAAGGACATGTCTTCTGGAGATCCCTTTGTCTCCTTATAGAGGTTTCAAAAGCCCTAAGAAAACTTAGGGTATCCAAATGTCTGTGTAGGTCTAACAGAGAAAACAGCAACTATGGGAAAACAACATATCTTCTGGACTGGCAGCTGGAAATCTGGATCTGGCATGACCTAGGAACCTCAAACAATATCTAGTATCTACCCATGGACCCCACCAGTCTGTGAGTCCCTTGGGCACCTCTCCAGTTCAATCTTCTCACACATCCTTGGAGTCTTTCACAGATCCCTGAAGTGTCTTTCACTGTGATGTCAATCTTTCCGTGAGCAACCTTGGGCACTGCAAGGGTCAAGTTGGAGTAGAAAATAGCCAGTTCCTGGCTGGCCTCTTCAGAGTCATTTGGCACCTAACAACTGGCTGTCACCATCTCTGGTTCTCACAGTCTCTCTCTGTCTGGCAGGTTCTCATGCAATTTTTTGACTAATTGACGGTTTGTTTAAACTCAAAGTAGTCCTCTTTTCTCATAAGTGAGGAACTACCTTATTCTATGAGGTTAACTAATGTCTATATGCTAACACTTTTAGCCAGGCCCAAACCATGCTAACTGAACAGCCCTAAATGTCTAGTCGAAACTTAGATACACAGTTCACATGGAGCTTAGGTACCCAATTCCTGTGCATTTAGTCACCTAAGTTTAGGTGCCTGTCATCAGGACCTGAATTCAACATCCATAGATAGCATTTGCCATGTGGGGAGTTATGGGAGTTATGAACCATTATGGGTTCAAGTTAAGCCAGGCAAGGTTTAGGTTAGATATTAGGAGACATTTCTTCACTGAAAGGGTTATCCAACATTGGAACAGGCTGCCCAGGGAGGTGGTGGATTCGCCATCCCTGGAAGTGTTTAAAAAAAGGGTAGACAAGGTACTTGGGGATATGGTTTAGAAGTGGTTTTGTCAGGTTAGGATAATGGTTGGACTTGATGATCTTAAAGGTCCCTTCCAACCTCAACAATTCTATGATTCTATGATTCTATAAGTAAGGCTTTTGAAATCAGAGGCCTGTCAATACATGTAACCCCTTCTGTGCTCCAACTCCTTTTGGGCCCCAAATTTAGGTTACATAATGGGAGCGAATAATCCAACACATCAGGGTTGTAGCACATAGAGGAAGGATACTTTCATACACAGTACTGGTCAGCCACTTGACACAGGGAGGTTGCAGCTGAGGGTGGCACAAAAAGTCATATGGCTCTGCACGGGACTAGGAGTACAGAAGAAACCTAGAGGAAGGGCAGTACGATCACTTCCTTTTAGGTGGCAGCCAATACAAAGGGAAGGGATGTCTTCAGTAATGAGTTATTGCTAAAATAATCCCGAGTTGTTATTCTTAGAATAATTTTAGTCTAATTAAACCAGTTACTTGAATCTTGCTTTTCCTTCCATATATTTGACATGTTTGCTTATGTGCCATCATGTAGAACTACTACAGTGTATCAATTGCATATGATTTAAAATCTCTGTCCGACTCAATACTGAAGTATTGTATAACCTCTGCGCTTGCCCTTTATATAGTGAAAAAATTAAACTCATACTTTTAGAGAATTATTAGATGCTGATGACACAACGAGAATCAGTCTCACATCACAGCTCTTGGTGAAGATATTAATATCAGATGAAGAAGGATTTTTACATTGTGAAAATGACCCTTGACACTGCAATATTATCCACACTGGTTTATTATCAGAAATAAACCAAGCTCCCTCTGGCAACAGAGCAATCAATTACTGCTTTCTTATTCTGGACTGAGCTGTGTTCTGCAATTTATGCTTTGGTTGTTATTATTGTTGTGTTTGAAGAGAGAATGATATTCTCCAAGATGATGTAGGATGTGCTCTGTTTCTTTCAAAGATGGATAATTTATCAACTCAGTAGACTTCACCTGTAAACTATCCACATATACTTATACATTTTAAATGTGCACATGTGTGAAGACATCTTACATAATATATCATCATAAAATAAGAATAGTACATAAGACCAAACCTGCTTAGCTCTTTAATTTAATCTTAAAGCCAGGTGCTTCTTCACAATTGATTTTGTGGTGGAGAAAGAGAGATTTTTTTTTCCTTAGAGGCATGCATTATCACGGAATCAC
>RSEF01000001.1:173696232-173708116 GCA_003993805.1 Himantopus leucocephalus | reverse complement strand
TATCTACCAGGACCCCCAGATCCTTCTCCTCAGAACTACTATTAGTTCTTATATTTTTTTGTATAGGCATAACCCACTTCAAGTCTTCGTCTGAGATAAATTTTATCACTTATTTTCCCTGTTTGTTCAATAATATCTTTATACTAAGCTTCAGAAGTAGTAACTTTTGCAAAAATTAGATTTCTGCAGATTTATTTCTATACAAGTTAACTTAATATGCTTGTTGTGCAGAAATTAAAATTGCACAAGCTATTCAATACAGAGCAGGAAACAATGGCAAATAAAATTAAATGTTATATTGGTCTACAATCATAGCTCAGAGATTAAGCTTAATCTCACTGAACTCATGTGCATTCAGTGGTACTTATAGAGAAATTAGTTATTTTCCTACACGGCTACCTGAAACTGTGGTTTGTATGTAAACTATTGTGATAACATATCAGTTTCTGAAGCAACCTTAGATGATGCTGAAGTTACTTAATGATGGGGATAAAAGGAGAATAAAGTGAAAAAAGGACGTACTTCTTTCCGTTAGGAGTTTGTTGCTTCACCTTACAGTCCAATTCTTTCTGCAAGTACCTAGAGAAAAATCCTAAAAGTGAGGTAGTAGGAATAATTTAAATGAGTCTTTGTTTTTACCTTTGAAAACTGGCCAGGAGCTTTTTGTCAGTGGATACTGGGGCAGAAACTCTTGGAAGTACAGGATGACATCAGGGACCTCCAGATTAGAAATACAAATCACTGTTGGTCAGTTGCTGGTCAGTTAAGGATAGTAACCATGAGATCTTAGTAGAACCAGTAACAGGGAGAACAGAGAACATGAATCCAACATAAGTAAAATGTCCCATATATGATAAATATACATAGAGGGTAACAAGATTGTTCTCTACAAGAATAGGAACAAAAGAACAGAAAGGAACTGATTCAGCATTGTCTCCCTGGCTAAGAATACCCCACCAAATCAGAAGCACTACTTACAAACAGCAGGTTCTTCTTTCTTTCCATTAGACAGAGAGTCCTGACTTTTGATTTGCCATTTATCACATTTTGTTCCTGCAACTAAGCATCATATGTAATGTATTATCTCTTACTGTATAATTGTGTTAAATAAGTCAGTCTTTTGAAGAACTCTGTGTGTGTGTGTTTTCTGCTTGAGTCTTCCCATGTGCTGTACTGAATCATTATAAACTCAAGTACAGCAACTTCACATTTTACAAGGCTTTCACACTGCATGACTGCTTGTTCTCTGAATGTGGGTACATCTTAGATTAGCCAAACACAGGGTATAGCTTAGATTATCCAAACACAAATGCTGCTACAGAAAGTCATATACACTCCTAAATATAGATTTCCCTATGACCTGTAGGATAATTCTTCTATAATTGCATTTTATTGCAGTGGGTTTATAGAAGATAAAGGGTATAGCTTGAAGTTGATGTTTGATCTTCAAAGATCAAATAGTTGAATACTCAGTGGAAGTAAATGGATCAGTCTTCATAGGCTGGTTAAGAATTTTTAAAACTACAAGGCAAATTCTATGCATTCCTATATGCCACTGAAACAAACAGAATTAGGAGCCACAAATATTCATTGAGCTCCTGTCTGTATTGAATAAAGCAGAGGATTTTATCTCTTCATATATAACAGTGAGAATAAGCTAAGAATACAGAGGTGATTCCTCAACATCATATTGTGAATTTATGAATCTCTGTCAATATCTCTAATTACACAGGGTGAATATATATGGGCCAAATACTTATTTAATTTTAATCTTGTTCCAGCGTTAAAACAAATTATGTTTTTACAAACTGAATCACATTTCCTTCTCATTGACTTAAATGAAAGTTACACAAATGTTGTAGTTATATCATCAGGCATATCTATCTACTATTTGTGGATAACATTAATTTTGTGGATAACATTAATTTCATTAAGCTTAATGGGGAAACCTGAAAATTATTCTTGTTGTCAATGCAAAAATTGACACACTTAAAACTCTACATTTTAGTTTAAGCATTAGAAGTGTGGAAAATTAGAGCGAAACAAATTATGCCAATGAACATAAATGAAAGGATCAAATGCAGATCTAGCTCAAAGCAAGACTCAGTTTATGTCCTTTTTTCTCATCCTCTAAAATCTTCAGGGCTTTATAGAATAGCTCTGGTTTTGGCCAAGTTCAAACTAATGTCTGTTCATCGAAGATGAGCCTGTCTAAAGATCTACAGCAAGGCAAACTTTCATAGCTGCTTCAGGCATGTTTTTTTGTGTTTATGTCAAATCACTTAAATATGAAATAGGATACATTCCAGATGGCTTATGAAGAGAGATAACATCAACCAACTCCTAAACATTTTTTCTTTAAAACAACTCATAAACACCAGATATGATTGCAAAAATCATTCGGTAGTTAATTTTTTTATTAGTGCTTATAAAATTCCAAATTGCTTCATTTCCTCAGAGAACAAAAAATGCAAGTGGCATAAAAGTTTAATTATTAGTGCAATGGGGTATATTTGTCAATAATGTATAGAACAGAAAAGCAACAAGTGCAATGCACGCACTTTTTAATCCATAATTTTATCACTGTGTTGGAAATGGTAACAGCTATAAAGGAATAAATCATGGCTGATATTTATTGAATAAATAAAATCTATATATTTCTGCCAGCTGACCAAGAGGTTTTAATTTCATATTTAAAATACAACAATAAAGATTCAGGAACATAGCTAGTTTTTGCAATGTAACAAAATATACTTACTTTTAGCATACTAATTAGAATTAATTAATTAAAAAGAATTAATCAGCACTAATACTAACAAAGACTATTCTTTATACCAAAGGAATAATTAGAAAGCCACAACCTTAGAGATTTTGGTAGGAGTTTTTTGAATACCTTATGATCTTTATAACGTTGGGGGTTTTTTTCAGCATCTCTTGTTCCTCTTCCTACAGTGCTTTTTTATTTTTTCTAGATTAGAAATCTAGAAGGACTGAAACAAGATTCAGATTTAAATGTTTTAAACCATTCAGAATCATACAGAAATTTGCCTCCCTAAAAGATAAAGCATTTCTATTTCCTGATGCTTTATTTAGGTAAAGTTTATTAATAACAGTGTAAATAACTGTGGTTCATAGGTCTACAGAATTATGAGGTATTTATCTTCATTTTTTAAAAAAGAACCAAAAAATTTGCATACAATATTGGAAAATGTCACTATAATTTAAAGCTGCCTTAAAAATCAGATTCTGATTAATAACAGCTTTGTTCAGTTCAAACTTCCTTAGTACCCAAAGGTTGAGTCACTTGTCATCCCGTTGTGATGTTTGCTGTACAAACACTCTAATGGATGATGCCTATCTCAAAAAAAAACATTTTTCATGGTAAGTATTGGCAAATACATGTGAATATACTCCTGTTTCAAAAATATAAAAGTAAAGGCTGGCATTAAATATCACTTTTTAGATGTTACCTTGAGAAACTGATGGCGTTATCCATAATACACTGCACAGTCGCTCCCTTATTAACAAAACAACCTGGAAACTATTGAGAAATCTCTTATAGCAAGGCTCATTAATTGAAATATGTGGCAATAAATGTCCCTGTCGTATTACCATCATGCTGTTCCACATTACATAAAAGATTACTTCCAAATAATATCTGTGTTGCGGGCATACATTTCATATGCGATATCGATTATGAACTTTTGTTATACGTTGGAGAGTTCTCCAGAGTTATGAAATTTTACGAAAAAAATATAATATTGCGTTGTTTTTTTTTTTCCTGGCAGAAATCATTTATTAGTTGCAAAACATTCAGGATTAAAATAGTCTGATCTGAAACATAAGCTGTGAGATGTGCACCTAGAGGTGAAAATACCCAGAGGTGAAAATACCCAGAGGTGAAATGCCAGTAGGTCATTTAAAATGTAAGAACCCAAACTTTACTTCAACTGTGTTGTGTGTGGGAATACGCTTCTTGCTGCAACTCATTTGTTGTGGGGCAGAACATCTTAGTTCATGTAGTTTAAACAAAATCAGGACTGAAATGGTGAACTTAGATAGCCTTTGTAACTGTAACTCTTTAGCCCCTCAGTATACAGTATCACCATGGCCAGTAACAGACCACAAACTTTGCTCTGAGTTCGCAAGGCCTCAGAACTGAGGCTTGTCATGCCTGACCTCTGTTAACTTTTCTTGACCTGCCTGCTGCTTCTTTTTACTTAGTTTAACTGCTATAGATTTTTTTTTTTTTTTTCTGGTCAGATGTCTACGGTTATTTTCCATATCATTGTATGGCAAAGCCATAATTCTGTACAGACAGGAGAAACTGTAGAGAGAGACTAATTTGTGCCAGAGCTTAGCACTAGTGACTAAAGTAAACGAAGCCTTAGGCCACATGAATTGTACTTTACTCTTGGTTTTTATCTATGGAAATGTAACTGGTAGGTAAGAAATTGTAAGTAAAACTTAAACTACAAGATATTCTGTAACAAAAGATAAGGCAATGTTTCAAGGCACAGACAAAAAGGGTGCATGGAGGCTGTGAGAGCAAATCAAAAGAGAAGACCCCAGACTCTGCAAATAGGATTGGGTGAGCAGCAGTGGCATCAGGAAATCAGACAACCTATAGAGACTATAAAATCCAGTAACAATCAGCAGGTGAGGTCCCTCTTTGGAGACACCCAGCTTGAGTTCTAACTACTATTACATATTAAACACAGTAGAAGAAGAAACTTATACTTTTATTAAAGCAGAACCTAGGGACGAGCCCTGTTGAGGTGGCATCTTAATAATTCCTACCATGGTCCAGGTGGTGGCTGCATAATTCTTACAACAGACACAGTTATTCTATGCAAAGTGAGATGCTTACAACTCTAACACAATGATGTAATGTAGGGAAATACAGCCCTGGTATGCTAGTAGAGACCTTCAGATGTGTCGACAGAAGATGTGGCATAGAGGACTACAGGCATGGGCCGATAAGGCATGGGCCACAGGCTTAGCACTATAGGCCCCACAGCTGTAAACAATTCACCTGTGGTCATCTAAAGAAATGCAGATAGGAGCTGGACAAAACTGATTTTCATGTTTAACAAGGAGAATCAAGAAATAATATTGAATGGACATGAAACACACCAGATAGAGTAAATTTGGCTGTAATGTGGAGTTGTGGAACAACAAAGAAAGAGCAGATGTGAAAACCATTAGCCAACACATAGAAATGGTCCAAAGCAGATCCTAGAGGGAGGAAAAAGAGACTATCAATATTAGCATCATATTCCTCCTGATGAAGGACTGCAGACTTTGATGACTGGTCATAACATACACCCACCACCAGTGCTCAGAAGCCGCTGAGCTTAGGACACAGAGAAACAGTGGAAAGATGAGCATAACCACCTGGAATGTGTAAAAACTAGAAAGTGTGTGTGTAAAAGAATTTTAACTTTTATTATAATTAAGTCTCTTTTTTTTCCGTATAAATATTTTTCTCTCCTCCTTTTCCTTTGACTCGTCCCCCCTATGCCCCTTACCTGTAATAATTTAGTCTGGACTAGTACTGATTTCTGGATTAGATATAGTTATAAATTTCGATTATATTAATAATAAACCCTTGCTTTTATTCCTCTTCATCCATAAAGAGGATACTGAGAGTAACATAAGTAATTCCCAAAAGCGCTCTCTCTCTCCCCCACCCCCACCCACACCCCCTCTTCCCTGGCCATGGGGCTTTCCTCCTGCAGCAGACATGGCTGCCACAGCTCTGTGTGCCTCCTGCTGCTTCTGGTCCTGTTCCAACACACCCATCGTTGAGGAGTTGCCCCAGAAGGTGTCCCCACGCCCTGAGTTGGGGTCCCTGCGTGCTGCTCCCACACTGCCAGCCCACTGCTGGGTGCCGGCTGCTCCTAGCGTTCCATGGGGAAGCTGTACTGCCCAGCCTGGGTAGGGATCTGGGTGTCCCAGCTTTCTCTATGAAAGCAGAATTTTCCCTTGTGATCACACAAGTTTCAACAGAATTTTTTCCAGTCCTAAAGGGGAATTTCTAGTCAAAACCAGACAACAGGAGACAGTTCTGTACAGACAAAACCCACCACTTCTGGTTTTTGCTCCCTAAACTAAGAACTGAAAAAAAAAAATTGAAGTATGTTCTTGACTTGAACTTGGACCTTTAAAAAAAATTGCTGTTACCAACTTCAGTATATTAATCACCAGGCCATTCTCTCACTAAGTAGCAGGCAATATCAGGCAGATGGTGTTTAAGTTGCTTTAGTAAAAAATAAATAAATATAACTTGTGTGAAAAGAAAAGGACTTTTTCTTTATTATAGGTACTGTAGCACCAACAATTCAGATCTTGAAATTCTCTTAATTTAAGTTACCAGAGACTACAGCTGAACAAAAAGTAGTTGAAAAAATACGTATTGAATTAATTTAGATCTTTTCTTTTTTGGCATATAGTCTACAAATGTAAATGATGTCTTGAGATATAGGAGACTGGATTGGGGTTAGAAAGGTTAATACTCAAGGGCATGAAATAGTTCTTTGAATTTGAAATGTGTTTGCAGTTCTTCAAGAACTCATTTGGGAAAATAATGTCTAGTCTGTGACTAGTCACTTGATGTATTTAATGTTAATGGTTTGCTGTTGAGACTATTTAAATGGTCACCTTTCACATAATATTGGTTTTGCTCTCTGATTACAGCCTTTAATCTTTATAAATGAAAAAAAAAAGGAATGAAAGAATCTTGGGGACTTGAAGGGGTTGGACTGGGGAGCAATGCCTATGAAAAAGACACAGATTGCAGGAGATAATCCTCCAAGAAGAAGTTTAGAAGATTTAATAATATTTTCCTGTATTCTTTCTTCTCCAATTATAAATGAAAATATATTATATATGGCTACCTAGATTATTCCCAGATTAAATATAACTATGTTCCTTCCTGGTGAAAAAACAATGAATGAGACAAATTTTTTTAATGTTTTATAGACCTCATTTTTTTATTTTCTATTCATAAACTTCCAGGTCACACTGACATTCAGTTTAGATTAAACCAAATAGATGAACAAGGCTGCACATTAAAAAATCATTATAAAAAATACCATGGTTGAAATCACAATGTTTCTGAACTCAATGGCAAAATCTTAGTATTATCTTACTAGTATGAAGATTTGACCCCTTTGTATGTCTCATGGGCAGGAATGATATGAACACAGCAATGCCTTTTCACTTTTCACACTGGCTTCCTCAATAAGGATCAAGTTTCTATAGAATGTGAATTAATAGTCATACACACAGAGAGAACAATAAAATCATGTGCAGCAAAGGTCTGTGACTAATGCTCCTGATTGAACCTGGGAGAACTAGGCTGTAACTTCTGACTTTGGCATAGATTTCATATCAAATGTTACCCAACCCTCAAAGGCTGTGTTCACAAAAGGACATGGAGTTATAATGTAATTGTTACCATTTTTCTTCCTCTGAAATACATGGCCTAGGGAAAATACCTTTCCTCCCTCTTTCCCACTCTCAACATCACTCCAGGCACCTTTCTGGGCTCCACTCGCCTTGTTATCACTTCAGGTTACTCTTAGTCCTTTTAGTGAGGCAACAGGTGTCGGAAGATGTTAGGATCAGGGCACAGCAGTTTAATTCTCCTGCTTTTTGTTTCTTACTCTTTTCTTCTGTTAATCCTTCCTTCTTAGTCATTGTGTTTGCTCCAGCATTGGTCCTCCATGGGCTACAGTCCATTCAGGGCTGTTACCAGCTCTGCCATGGTCTTGGCCCTGCTGTAGCTTTGCCTCAGTGTTTACTGCCCTTTCTTAAACACGTTTCCCTGAGGTGCCACTCTCTTGTCTGAGGCGGTCAGCCATGCCCTGCGATCAGTCCACTGGAGCCAGCTGGAACCAGCTGTGTCTGGCACGGGGCAGCCCTGGCCTCTTCTCACAGAGGCCACCCCTGCAGCACCCCACCCTGCTACCAAAACTTTGTCATTTACACCCAATACAAAGTGAAGAGTTTTACACCCATGAATGCTTAAGAATTTTCCATACTGAGTTGCTGGAGTAAGCCATGGAACCCAACTATGTCACATTTCAGGTCTGCTTTGTGATCATTTTTTCCCTTTACAGAACTGAACTGAAAAGTTTGCAACTCTAGCATCTCAGCACCAAAAAACTCAGGTCAGTGTGCACACGTTTTGGCAAAATACTTTATTAGTCCACTCTATAGGGGCATTTATGTGTTTTGGAGAGGCTTTGATTTCATATTTGTCCATTTGTACTTCTGGAAAGATGCTGCAGAGAGTGTATGCATCATTTGTCATGTGTGTCAGATTTGGGTTGTTCCTGGCTTGCTACATCTCGAACTGAATTATACTTCAGACTTAAAGATACTGCATTTAAATTTTGTTCCATTGTAACCCAATAAACACGCTGGCATACTACCACTTGCCTCTCTTGCTCTGGTGAGGACAGTGGAAGCTGCTGCACTATGGCACTGTTGTAGGTATTTAATCTTAGAATTGATGGCAGTGGAGATCCAATTCTGACTGGGTACTTTGGTGTTACAGAAACACTAAAATTAATTAGTTAGGGGCTATAATTTAATTAAAAGCTATTTTGAAATTCTGGTTGAAAGTATTTTGGAAACATTTCATTAAGTATTACCAAGTAAAGAACTGGAGTACATTTAGAGCTTGAGTATGAATTTTGATTGCATAGAAAAGGAGCAATTCTTTGCCCAAAGAAAGAACAGAAAAGGAATTTCTGTAAATGTTTTGTTGTACTTTCTTGTCATTGGAGTTGTGTGGCATGCAAAATCACTGCTGTCTACCTAGATATTCATTTAGGAATCAGCATGAAATCCATATATAGTACAAACAAAGGTTTTCCAAATACTGGTGACAAAAGCCTGCACAGGTCTTTTCAAGCAGACAGAGTTTTTGTAAATACTAATCAATGCATTCTCTGAAAAATAACTGGCATCTAAATCTATATTTTAAATCATATAGAAATGCTTTCATGAATGTCCCAGCTAAAGATAAGTAATTAGTTTCCATAAAAACAAGCACTGCTAAATTATTTCTTAATGGAGGTATTGCTGTAGCTAAAATGCCATAACTGTATTGGCTGCTTTAGCTAATCTGACATTGAGTCCAAGTCTTACAAAGTCAACATAACACTTAGGACATTATGCTTACTTAGCCACATTGTTTGAATGACCTGCTTCAGAAGAAGCTAAGTCAGTCAAGATTTATTAGACAATTTCAGCAAAACATACAGAAATATCTTTAACTACTGCTTGCAAGTTTAAATGTCAAGAGCAGAAACAAACGCTTCCACAGATGCTATCTTCTCCTGAGGAAATTTTTAAATAATTCCTTCATAACATTTTGATATAAATGATGCCCTTGTGTTCTGTCAAACAATATTGACAATGCCTTTTTTTAACCTATGCTAAACTATCTTTTGGCTTCTATATTGCTGAACTTTTTTTTTCTTTCAGTCAGTGACTAGTGTATTTTACACATTAGCTTTCTGTATGAGTTATCGTACTTGATATTGAAACATTGTGTCATTAATATAACATAAAGAGACTGAGTTGTCCTTGATTTCCTTGCTGCATAGTTTGTTTATGGGAAACTGAGCAAAGCTATGGCTAGGCTCTGTAGGCTCTCTTCCACTCCAAAATAAAAGAAATATTGTTATAGACAAATATGCTTTATATCATTGCTTTTATATTTATGGTTTCTATCCTGTGAATGAAAATGTTCTTTAAAGACAACAAGACAAATGGATGAAAATAATGGAATTAGTATACAAGAGCTAAAGCAGTACACTGAGAATTTTCATCACAGCTCTTACTTGGTATGCGGGCTCCTTGCAAAGCATGAAGAACAAAAAGGATTTTAATCTAGTCAGTGGCCTCACACATTATATATATGACACCAAAATACTATGACCTTTAATCAAGAATAAAAACTATCCCAAAATATTAAAAAAAGCTGTACAAAAATTAATGGCAAGACCTTAGTCAAGTAAAACATTTCAATAGGTGGAGCTAGACTGTTGGTGGAAATCTAAATACAAATACTACTGCTGCTGCTGCTGCTACTACTGCTAGTAGTAGTAATAGTGAGTGAAAAATTAAGGAAACATTTTTTAAGTGCTTTAATACAGGCAGTCTTGTCTTCTGGGAAGGTAATACACTGATTTTTTGAAACCTTAGACAAACATGTGCAGACTGAATATTCATTTTATGTTTGCTGTTTCTGAAACTGGATTTTTTTCACACAGGCAGTCCAGCTGCAACTTTTCATATGCAGAAGTATCTAGTCTGGGCCTCTTGCATCCTATTTACTGCATGCTCTAAATTATGGACTCTTACTCCAAGGAAAGCAGTTAATCTTTCACTTTCTTTTGAAAGAATTAGATTTGTGTTCATCACCCACCAGAGCTTTCTTTTTTGCTAGTACAATATACCACATTACAAAAGAGATTTTGGGTTATGTCACCTCCTCTGTCCTTCACACAATGCAGGTGTGACAACTACAGTGGCTGTTTACGCAGAAAAATATACTGCAGAACAATTTCAGTGATAACTTGATTGCATCTGTATGAAATGAAGAAAGCCTCACTACTGGACCAGCCAGGTTTCCATAGATTAATAGCAAATATTCCATGAACCAGCTATGATGTGATAAATGCTCCACAAAAACATCAGTTCTTGGGATAAAATTTAGGAGGTCAGTATTGAGTAAGTCTGATCATCACAGTAACTGGGTTGTTTATGTCTAAATGCAACTTTATGGCTCAGACTCTGTTGACACTGACATTGTTGATCAATACATTTTAATGCAAGGTTTAAGACTCACAGAATTAAATGATATGGACTCCAAACTAGTGATGTATAGCTCTCTCTTCTCCCTCCGCATCTGTACTATTGCTATTTTAGCTAGATGGAACCTAAGAAAAGAACATAAAGAAACTGAAAGGAATAATCTTAAAGTTGTAAATAACACCCCAGATTTCAGGGAGATTTTTTATTCCAAAACCATGCCTCTGTCCAAAATGCAGTGCTACTTATTATTGTGCATTATAATCTAGACACAAAAGATAATGTAAGAATATGGCAGGTGCAATGTACTAAACAGTTTTGACCGCAATCCATTTGAATTAAGTCTATGAGGCCAAAAATGCAAAGCCCATCTGTTTACTATAGCTTTCCCACAAGTAAATAAAAAAAAACCCAACAAACAAACATAGAAAATTCCATACTTCTGTTTGGAAAAGGGGAAAATTGAGCCCTACGGTAGGCCATCTGTTAGAATTTATGTAAGCTATGTGAGATATTCTTGGAGGTCACTGTGAGGCTCACAGAAGAAACAAAGCAGGCAAAACAACTGAAACCAAAACAAAACCAAATCAAAACTTCTGCCATCATTATGTCCTTTTCTCCCCTTGATTTCAAGGGCAATTGTCAGAGTTGCTACTCAGGTAGCAACTTCTGGAATTTTACTGCTTATATTAAAATACTTCCAAGAGAATTAATGAATTTGTAGTGTCTAAGATGGCCTAATATCACATTCTTAAGGAAGATACAAACTCAGAAATTCCATTGTATGACTTCTGACTAGATTTTGTAGTAGTTCTTAGTTTGAAAACCTTTGATATCTAATTCTAGTCTACATTCTTTTATAAACCTCAGCTGTTGTGACTATTAAGGCTCTTCCAATATCCAAGCCCATTTTTGTCTTGACCTACTGTGAGTAATGATTTCCAGGTTTAGCTGTATTGGAGACAGTACAGCTGTATATTGGAAACAATCACAAGAATGCCATTAAGTAACTGTCGTGGTTTAGGCCAAATCGGCCACTGGGGATGTGGGG
>RSEF01000001.1:173664057-173696222 GCA_003993805.1 Himantopus leucocephalus | reverse complement strand
CTTGGCATCAGCTATAAACATAGGTCTTATGACTCTGAGAGTGCGAACACTGTCTGCACAATATGCTGTTAATTTTAGTAGTTAGAAGAGGTCTAGCTAAGAAGTGAAGTTACTGAATAAAATTGGTCCTGTTTCACCTCAAACCAGGACAGCACAAAGGAATTTCTGAAGCAGCATATTAAGTGATAACAGTCATAAGGATGAATTGTATATTCATAGTATTAATTTCTTTGCCTAAATGTGGTGGAACCAATAGAATCATATCCCTCTCTTTTCCATGATTCCACTAAAAAACCCTATCCTTTTCTTATTTAGTTTCTGCTGTTACAACTAAGACTATTTCATGGGAGGTTATCACTCAACATCTGCAGCTGTAGGTGCAAACGCAAATGCCACCTCTCTTTCCTCTTCACACCTTCCTTCCCACTTCTCCAATCTGTCTAAATTTCATAGCCAAATTTCCTCCTCCTCTCCCTCCCTTTTATCTCAATCAACTGCTTTCTACCCCTCATCATTCTCCCTTTTTCAGCAGAAAATTCCGGTTTCCTTTTCCCACATGCGAACATCTCCATCATTCTAGATCTCCTGCACTTCACTTTTGAGCCTAACGCATTTCCATTTCTTGCCTTATTTCTTCTGCTACAAGCCATCACAAATTTGTATAGTAATCCTAATCTACTTCTCAATTTCCCACTTTGAGCAGCTTTCATGTTCTGTGTTTTTTCCCTACACACGGTTTTAGTTGCCTTTTCAAAGCTTTTTTTTTTTTTTCTGTTCAGGTGGGTCTTTTTCTTTCAGAGCTATTGCCTCATTTAAGTTTATATCTTCTCACTGGGTTTGTGCAAAGCTAGAAAAACTTAAATTAAGTCACAGTTGATAACAAGTAAAACTCCATGGTCTCCAATGTACACACATGCCATGTAAATATACTGTCTCTCAGTAGTGCTGCTCTAAACATTGTTCTAGCATAACATACTGTTTTTGTAGAAACCAGATTGCTGATTTTCTCATGGATTTCTATCATGTCTACATAGCAGTGAAACACATTTAAGGAATAATATTAAGCTTCCTTTGAATGCCAGAATTTAGTTTGACATGAGTAATATATTTAGAAAAGAAATAAAATTTATCATTATCATTATATATAATTTTCTTAAAAAAATGTATTTATTATAATGTCCAAGTGCAATTGTTAGTATGCTAATGGAAGAAACCACTGTTTTCTCTTCTGCCTTAGTATCTTTCTTTGCATAATTCATTTCTTTGAAGATGTGATGAACAATATACCTTCTACTTTGTCACGTGGTCTGATTTTTTTTTCTCCACAGAGTACAAACGACCGACCTAAACATATCCATTCTCTTCATGTTTTTAATGTAATTTCCTTTTTCCTTCTTTATCTACCTTTTTTGCTTCTAATGGCCATATTAGAATGTGTAGAGTTCCTCCCACACAATTAGCACCCAAGGCAGATATGATTTGATTGCTAGTAATTTAAAAGAGCTATGGGGAAGACGGCTAGCACAGTAGGAAGTGCTTACTGGGAGATGTTTTGCTGGTCTTCTTTTTCACTTGAAGTGAAAAGTTAATGTAGCATCAGCCAGTTATGATGTTAACAGCTGTATGCTTGACTGCATACAGACTATCATATTGGGAAAGGCAGAAAATGTACACAGCACATGGAACATCTCTAGCTCTTTAGTAAGCTGTCCCAATAATTATACCTTACCGTCCACTACGTGTATGTCTTCAAAGGTTCTGCTTTACCAGTGCTCTTTATCCACTAACAAAATAAGAGCTCTGTGACTCAGCAGCACACCAGAAACGCACCTACCTATCCCAAGAAATTATATACTCTGATACCTATGAATTCAATATATGCCTATTAAACTAAGGTGTGGATCTTTTTGTTAGTCTTGTCTTTGTGAAGTTTATTGTGAAAAGCTTTTAATTTCTACTTTGAATTACGCGAGAAACAGAAATTAAATTTGATCGTGCTCAGCATTTTGCTCAGTTGAAATATCTGCAAGAATAACAACCGAGATACTTGTGGTAATGTATCTCATTCAGTAAGTTCAGCAGAAAGGATAGAAATTTTGCGTAACTCATAAGGAGATTTGGAGGCTTGCTAGTTGCTCATTCCTTTAGCAATCAGATTTTGAAGTGTAGAAGGAATGTCTGTCTATTTTTTCTTTATTCCTTAAAATCTGACAAACCCATGCAATACAAAGAATTTTTTTATAAGTAATATGAGAAGTATCTGCAAAATATACTGAAAACGGCAAACTTGGTTTATAGGACTGGATGGCACTTTTATATTCACTCTTAGTTTTACTAGACATGCAGTCTTTCTAACATATAAAAGTCTGCAGGGGTGTGTGAGAATATATATCAACACTAAGTAGCTGTAACACTTTATGGTACTATAAATGTAAAAGCAGTACTATTACATTTGATGAGAGTTATATGCTTTTGTACAGCAATGACTACACAATAATTAAATAACATTGAGAAAATGAACAGAGTGGATGTACAACANTGTGAAAGTGAAAAATGAATGCCTAAGGACTTTTTTCTTCTTCACTTTGTTTATATTAGGTAGGTCCACACTACTGAGCTTCAATAACATCTGCACATCTCATATTGCATGGACCATATCAGGTACCTTTTGGTGAATGAGATAAACCAGCATAAGTGGAGATGATAATAAGATCTTGGCATAAGTTTTTTGAGGGTTTTTGTTTGATTTAACACCATTGAGAAGATCTAGGGCTTGTGTGTAGTACTTGTGTGTACTTCATCCAAGTATACAATATACATGAAATTAATATCTGCTAAACCTTTCAACACCCTCAATCTCCACAGTGAGCTTCATATCCATATTGCATACCAGGACATACCACTTTAGACTGAACAAACTCTATAGGCAATGTATTTGAAATTCCTACATCTCTTCCATAAGATCTTTGCCTAAGATCATACCAAATTTAATGGCTGCTCTGAAAAACCTCTGAAACCTGGGCCTCCAAGAAAAGCATCCTAACTTAATTTTAACCTGTAACCCATTTCACAGCTCCATACTAACCCTTGGTCTGGTGCATATCCTCCTGTTCTAACTCCTGAAACTTTATTCCTTCACCAAATAAAAACCTGAATTTCTAACTGCGTCCTGTCTTTTGGTGAAACTTAAATTACGCCTATACCTTTCCTAGACTATCCCATAACTGCAAACTGAAGAATTCCTCCAAAATGAACTGGGAGACTGCCTTTGGAGATTGGATTATTATATCTCTTCAGTCTCTTCCCGAAGCCAGGTCCATTACCTTGACTACATTTCACTAAAAAATTGAAGAATCATAACTTGAATAAATAATCTGCCAATAGTACTTGCACATGTAGAGAGGTGGTCAAATCACTATATGCTATCTTGCACTCACAGGTACTTTATTGTCTACCAAATGTCAACTTTCACTTTCAGAAAAATTATTCAGATTGATTGAATACAGTAGGTCTATAGCCTTTTCAAGTCTTCTAAATAAATGTGTCTTTAAAATGTTGTTTCTTTTTTTATGGACTTCTAATCACATTTTCATAGCTGTTTTTCATTTTATATCTCTTTTTAATTCTTGCACATATTTGCTTTAAGACACCTGCAAATTGCCAGAGGAACTGTTAGTTTATCACCTCTCTTGGTGTTCCAACATAAGGAATTTTCTTCCTGATATTTCTCTTGTTCAATTGTATTTCTTGGATACTTTGAATTACTTTGATACTATTCTGCTCTGATTTTTTTACTGCACTGTCTCTCAGTTATGTGATACATGGATTTAATAACATTAAAAAGCATTGTATCAAATGCTATTATTACAAACTTGGACTGATATAATTAAAAATTATTCTTTCTTATTTCTTGCATTCCCAATATCCATTCAAAATTCCATGCTTAGGATCATCTTCCTTACTCGTTATTTTGGACTCCAAAACAATGGCTCCTCTATCTCTCTTCTACCTCATTGAATTCAAGCTTTATGGTTTTAGCATTGAAGTTATTCATCATAGCTTTCTTCTATCCATATTATAGCTTTTCTGTCTATTGTGTCATACCCCATAAATTCATTCTGCCAGCAATACTGACTTTAAACTGGACTTTCTACAACACTTTATTTAACATTTCTTAAATATTTGTCCTCAATTCCCTCTCTTATGTTGTAGATATGAATAAATTTTCTTCATATCAAGCAAAAATAATCACTTCTACTAAAAGGACTATAAACATGTAATCAACAAATAGCATACATGGTCTGTTAACTATAATTGATCTGATTTACCTAACATACACAATAAATGCTTTCACTGTGCCAACTGAAAGTGTAGTACACCTGGAAAATGCAATGTACTCAGTATTTTTTATATAGCAGCTATTGTGTGCTACTATTAATTTGGTCAATTAATTAGGATATTGTGAATACAAATGATTCATCTGTCAAAGTACCTAATGGTAAAACAGGTGTCTTAGACTTATTTGGTGTAGAGAAAGAAACAACTTGACTCAGCAATACCTATTTTGTGAACTGAACACTGGCACAGCTTGCCCGGAGAGGTTGTGGAATCTCCATCCTTGGAGATATTCAAAAGCCATCTGGATGTGGTCCAGGGAAACTGGCTGTAGGTGGCCCTGCTTGAGTAGGGGGGTGGGACCATATGACCTCCAAAAGCTCCTTCCACCCTCAACTATTCTTTAATTCTGTGGATGGACACGCATGTTGAGTAAGGACATATAAGTATGTAGATAGACACAGATTAAAATGTAGAAATAAGTTGCATAGTGTCTTGGCATAATCAAATATATTTCAGATTCCTCAGTTTTTGATTTCTGAAGCCTTTTGGAGGACCCTTCTGATGCCTGCAGGATGAATGTGACTTGATGATAGAGTTTGATGGGCCCATCTCTTTTTACTAACTATAGGAGGTCAAAAGCAGAAAAAATACCTAAAGTTTAGAGGGCTGAATTTAAAGCAGACAAATCGCACCTAATGTGTTTAAATCAGGTGAGCCTCTTCACTTTGCCATGTCAGAAGCTGTGTCATTCTGGACAGGAGGAAAGGTATACACAAAGCCCAGTTGCCCTCCACATAACCTTGGTGAGTGCAAGAACTGTTCTACTTCTAGTAACTTGGAAAAAGTGTTTGAAGGATAGCATCAGCATTAGCTGCCAATGTAAAAGCAGTTGACAGCTATGTCCTTGTTCTGTTGATTGGTGGGGAAGTCAGAGCTTCCAATACTTTCTTCACCTTAGCACAAATCTGCGTGGTGTGACAATAATTGACAGTTCTTAAAGGAGCACGAGATAAATGAGAATATTAATATTATCTGAATAGGTAATGGATAAAATAATCTACATAAGATGAACAACTGAAAGGTTAAGAGCAAAGTGAATGCACAATGCACAAGTACATTTTTTTCTTCTCACTGCTTTGATCTGCCTGTAAAGTATTTGAGGCTTTAGAGTCTTTGTACAAGTTTGTTTGTTTGTTTTTCACTAGGTTACCAATTTCAGATGGAATCTAAAGAAAATGTAGTTGCTTTAGTGCAATTCATTGTGACTTCAACTGGGGGGCAATTTAACAATCAGTAATTTACGCTATGAATTAATATAAAATATGAAATATCACTGTAATAGCAGGCCAAATTTCATTTACTTTTCCTGCATAACCAGTATTATGGGTGTAATTAAGGTTACCTTCATTTATTTGACAGTTATTTGTATTTTCCATTTTTTCTCCTGTCCTTTCTTTCTTCATAAAACCTTTTTTTTGTCTTAAAATGTCTTTTATTGCCTAATTTGTTCATAAGGACCACAATGCATTAAAAACCTAAAAAAAGAAACCTAATCCAGCTACTGTGCAAGTTTTCCAAAGAAAATTAAATACATTGACTGAGCTCCATAATTTTGCAACTAGACATATGTTATCAGCAGAACAGTTAGAAATGAGAATGTTGACAAAAGAGGAATTTTCATTACTGAATAAATTTAAAGACTAATAGCTGTCTAATCAGAGAAGTTAGGTATAAGGAATAGCTCTAGATTTGAACAAGAGTGATGATCTAGATTATCACATGGTGCTGTTTAAAGAAGAGATTACCTGCAATTTCCTGAATGCTGCAAAGAGCATTTTTATTGTCTGGTCAGAAAGCCAAATAAATTAGATCATAAAGTCACAGAATCATGTAAGTTGGAATTGACATCCAGAGGTCATCTTGTCCAATCTTCTACTCAGAGCAGGGCCAACTCAGGGCCGGCTGGTCAGGTCCATGTCCGGTCAGATCTGAATATCTCCAAGGATGCCAATTCCAAAATGTCTCTGGGAAATTGTTTTTGAGTTTGAGTGTAAGTGTATGATTTTCATGTCACCCTCATGTATTTTTTTTTTTTTTAAGTGGATTTCCTGTATCATTTGTGTCTTTCAACTCTTGTCCTTGATTCTGCACCTCCAAAAAGGGTCTGATTTTCATCTTCTTTACACCTTCCCATGAGGTAAGGGCAGACAGCAACGAAGTCTCCCTCTAACTTTCTCATTCCCAGACTGAACAATTCCAGTTCTCTCAGCCTCTCATCTTTGTGCCATGTGCTCCAGGCCCCTGACCATCTTACTGGCCTTCTACTGAACTCTCTCTAGTATGTTCACGTCTCTCTCATACTGGGAAGCCCAGCACTGGACACAGTACCCTAGATGTGGTCTTACATGTAGTCTCAGTTGTGGTCCCACCAATTCTGAGAAGAGGGGAAGAATCATCTCCCTCAACCTGTGATTATGCTCCTCCTAATGCCACCCAGTATAGAGTTGGTCTTCTTTGCAGCCAGGACACACGCCTGAAGTACTTCCTGAAAAAACACAAAAAAATTTGCCCCCCTACACAAACCAGAAGCTAGCAGTCTGTCAACTTCTGGCAGTAATGGATAAAACTTAAATTATTTTATATCTTTCTATGTTTTTTTTTTCTGATAATCAGGGCAGTCTCATCCAACTACTAATGCTACTCATAGTCACACTATTGATTTCAGTGGAAACTAAACATAGAGACATGTTGATCTATGTTTGACAACATTCAACAGTGAAAGGAAAATTCT
The DNA here is from genome assembly GCA_003993805.1 of Himantopus leucocephalus. NCBI lineage: Eukaryota > Metazoa > Chordata > Aves > Charadriiformes > Recurvirostridae > Himantopus > Himantopus leucocephalus. Next base: position 173,689,093 of record RSEF01000001.1, on the reverse strand, counting down.
GGGTAAAAAGCAATAGTATGAGTTGTGGGCACAAATATCACAGTGAAATGTAGCCATACCTCAGGTAGAAAAGAAAAAATAATTTTGAATGGTGAAATATGGAATTAAAATGTACAAAGAATAAGTCAATAAGGAAGTAAAACTGGATGTCAACAATTTTAAGATTTTAAATGAATAAATTTATTGGTATATTCATTGTCACTTTCATTTTATATTGCTTCATAAAGTTTCACATAATTGCCTCTGGAAGATCTAACAGAAGTAGCTTTTAAAAATAAGCTTTGTTTCATTAAATAGAAGCAGATATGTGGAAGCAACAAACATATTTGACTCTACTTAAGACCATCTTTCCGTTGGAAATATATTTGAAAGAAAAACTGATAGTTAGTATGCAGTATATTTCATTTTACAGAACCTCACCATTCTGAAATTTTATCTTCATATAGTTACACTGACATCAGTGATGCAAACACCTAATTAGAGCAAGATGACCATGAGAAGATAAATATCTGTTTCATAGTTTCTCCTTAGATCCATATGTATTTTGATGAATCAGAGTCCTTGTTTAGACAGTAAAGAAAGATTGTTACCATATGCCAGCCAACTGGTATTTTTCAAGATATAGTGTAAATGCTAATATTTGTCATATTGGTCAAATAGAAGACAAGGTTTTAAAAAAGGCAATTAATTTTAAAGACCCTATTTAAAATAACAACTTAAATTTCTAATTTAGATTCAATACGGAAATAATTCACTGTTCTAAGGTAGTTGCCAAACATCTCCAGATCATCACTGCAGAAAGGAAGGTGCTTCTGAAGATCCACAGCTCACCTGAATTGAATAGTGCACATCTCATTTGTCTGCCCTCTTCCTGTCTCCCTGCACCACATACAGTTCAAAAGAGTGAGCAGAGAATGGCATAATCTGGGTTAATGCATGTTGTTATGTCAAGGAGTCTGGTACCTGTGTCACCAATTCCTTGGGGAGAAGCTGTAATTGCTAGATTCCTGTGCAATTTATTGCGCACAGACACATCCAATGATGTCACTATTTATTAATACTGGGAACACCATTTGTTCTTCAGAATTTTTTTTAGGAGAACCTAAGTTCATCCTAATGCTGATGGCAATGAAGCTGTAGTCAGCAGATAGATGATGATCATCTCAGAACAAGTGTTTCTGAACACTTGGGAGTTTCAGTTTATACACCCACAGAATTTGAGGCTTGGAAGTGATATTCTTAATAGATTAAGGAATCTGTAATGGCTATTCAGCAATAAAGACATACAAGGGTACTGGCAGCCAAGTTGTTGGTGGAATTTTGTTTCCTATTCCTTAATTATGGTAGGATTTAGGTGGATTGAATCTGTTTTAATGAATTTTACATTTAATAGTACTTAAAGTTCAGATTTGTTGAGACTTTTATATTGTTAAATTCTACTGATCTCAGGTTAGGTTAACACACTGTGTCTATTCTTATTTGCACCTTAAATTATACTCTAGCCTATATAGTAACTGGTAGTCTCTACTAGGTCTTGAGCCTCAGCCCTGTTGTGGTTTTCAGTAACACTTACTTTCGTGTACTCTCACCACTGCAACTTCTTTCATAGTGACTCACATCTCCTTGTTGTTAAAAGGGGGAAACAGGAGGAAGCGGGGCGGGGGGAAGTGAACTTAATGGAAATCAAGATATATAGAGTACTATTAGTTCAGTCTGTGATATTACTCCATATTCTGAAACATAGGGAATATTTAAAAAAAAAAGTTAAAAATAAAATGCAGTCTAGTTATTTTTTAGCCAGAAAGAGATCAAACTATTTAATCTGTATTTTATATACATACATTGCAACCGTTTATGGCTGTGTTAATGTGTGGGAGCATGTATGTTTATGTATATTTATGTATGTGTTTATGTATATATGTATGCATGAGAGATGCCAAGTTGTTTTTTCCGTGGTGAACAAAAACTAGTTCTGCTAATGAATAAAGGGAGGAACACGAAGAATCTGTTGAGAAGGTGGAGAACATGGGAAGATTGCTATTGAGGTCTGAAAAATGTGTAAAACTGATCACAATATAAAGGGTTAATTTTTCACTTTCAAAAGCAGAGGGGAACACACTATTAGGCTTTAAAAGCATACAAGGTGTTAATTTAGCTTCTAAAGGGAATTTTTTCAGTATATATAGAAGACTCTATACAGAAGTGCATCAACATTTTCTTTGTACACTACAGTGATAGTAATAATGGCGTTAAAAGCTCCACTCTCAGTACATCAGGTTTTAAATCTCACAGGGGCAGAGATATCAAGCTGACAGCATAAGTGGGAGGGGGAAAAAAGTTGAAAAAAAGAAGTTCACAAAATGTGTTGTATCTCTAAAAGAGGAAAAATATGATGCTGATTTCATAATGCTGTGGCACAGAGAAAGCAGTCTTAGAATTTATTCCTTCCTTCCTTCGCTATTGTCAGTATTTTATTTATAAACCTTTCATCTGTGTATGTGGTACTTTTTGTTGGTAAGCCTGCCTCTCTCACTGCCTCTGTCAGACTTACTTCATTACTGTATCTGATTTCACACATAGAAGTAACAGAGCATCTGGGATACAGGGAGACAAACACCGAGCTCCCTGGACAGCGGGATGCCTATCCTTAAGAAATGTGGCAATTACTATGTGACTGTGTGACTGACAATGTGTCACTCAGTGAATCCTTGACATTTGACATGTATAAAATTGTTGTTATGTATCACAGATTTTTATGTTTTACTCTGATGAAATATTTCACACTAAAAGCAACAATTTTTAATCAAGCAATTCACACTCCTCCAAAGATATGTAATAATTTTCAGGAGAAGGCATCTATTTATGATTTGGCTGTACTAGGCTTCCTTTACATCACTCACGTGTAAGACCCAACTCACAGACTTCTTTTGTTTTTAAACTACTATCATGTAGTGATGGACAAATACTTTGATTTCAACAGAAAACTGAAAGATCACTGAAAATGTATTTGCTTACCTCTTGTCCATGTTCTTTAGGATGAAGTCAGAGTTTTCACCACATCGGCATCTTTCCCAAGTTAATGTCAATATCATCTCACTTTTCACTCAAAAAATGTCAAAACCTAATGTAAAGAGAAGCAATACATCTACAGGCTTTACATTAGCTGAAACACACAACATCTTCTAGAAATAAGAATTTATTTCAAAAACTTTATCATGGCAGGCTGTAGACATATTTATTGACATTTTTTAGCCAACAAAAAATCCTTGTTCAGGAAAGAAATTAACATATTCTCAGCTTTAATCACATACTTGTATGCTAACATAGCCGAGGTACGCTTCTGTGCATATTTCCCTGTTAATGGCTTTATGCTTATTATTAGAACCAATATTTAATCTTGGATTACAACAATGGTTTTTCATGCATCATGTGTTGTTTTGTGTTAAAAATGGAAAAGTGTACTCATACTAAGGCCATGCCACCAATCTTTGCATAATTACCAAAGTCCAACCCAGATGGTGGTAGAACAGAAATTGAGCTGCAAGGTTGGTTAGTTTTATATGCTATTTAGTTTCTCCATCCTGTGGTATTTTGACATGAAAACCAGATCAAGTTTCAGGCACTGTTTGGGAATTACATTTGAGCTGCTACCTTTTTAGGGTTCTCATTCCATCAGTAAATTTAACTACCTGAAAAAGGAAAACCATAGAATTCTGAAGATCAGTGAGCAACAGATCATATTTGTTTTATTACTAATCATGCATAGAGATAAGAATGCAACGCATGCCAGTATTATTCAATCTATTCAGAAATAATAAAAAAAAGAGTAATTCATTATTAAATAAACACCTTTGTTGAGCCTTCACTCATTAGAGCAATTTCCTTAGTGCTATCCAATATTCAGATAAAAAAAACCCCAATTTTAGAATGTGTGTTTTATTATCAATGAAAAAGGTAAGATAATTGTGATTTTGATTTCCAGGGTTATAAGCATGTTATGCCTCAAGAACCTTGACTAGAAGTCCAGTCCTTTTCACTTTTTCAGGTTCTCTGATATCACACTCTATAAATTTATACTAAGCTAGGGGCGATAAAAGCAATTTCAATTGACGTTTGTAAGCCTACTTAAGTACTCCTTAAGTAATGCTACTCCTTGCCAGGAAGAACTTTAAAGTACTTTTCAGCTAATCTTTGGCTCCTAGAAGATTATTCATTAGGCCATTACCACCCATTGCATTTTAAGGTTGTCTGCAAGGTAAAAAATACAATGGTCTTATGTTAATCATTTGAAAATATGTCAGTGAAATTATGCAATATTTAATAGTGTAAACTGTATTATTAATGATTTTATGCAGCTTAACAGCTCCTTGCACATGTAGAACTTAAATATTTAAGCATTAAAAGAAAAAAAAAAACACAAAAAACCCCCCACACAAAGAAACTTTCCCAAAGGTACAGAAGTGTTTTATTTATTTAAATATAAAGTTAAATTGAAGGTGGATGAACAACTTTGTGGCTATTATGAATAGTCTTATAAATTATAAACTAGATAAAATCCTTATGAAGTCTGTATATTGTTAAAAAAGAAGAAAAATGTTCTTCATTGCAAAGAAAACTTCGTTTATCTTGTTCAAAGTTCTGTTTTGTCTTCTCTACTTATGTTTCCCCTGGCATAGTTCCAATATATTAGGTGGAACTCAGGCACTTAAATACAGAATGAGGTTCCAGAAAATCTCTGTGAAAAAGAGCAGCCCTTGCTTGACTTCGAAATCCTCCGGGATCAAGACTTATGCTTCTGTGCCTGTGCAGAACTTCCATGTTTTGAATATTTCAAATCCTTTTTCTCTCCTAAGTTATACTGAGCTCCAACATGCAGTTGATCTCCCAGAATACACACACACTGAGAAAGAATTATCACTAATCATAGTTATAGACTCTTGCTTTTAAAACAGCTGCTGGTGACTCCTGCTTTTTTTTAGGAAATAGCTTCATGGACTGAATATTCACTTATAGAATGAGATACCTGTAGGAGTCCAATTTTGCATGACATTATTCCATAATCATGAGACTGTGAACTTTTCTGAGATTATGTCACTCTTCATTTCTGTTGTAGCTATGAAACATTCAGAAAGAAATTCAAAATGCATCATGCTAAAGAAGAGCACTGAGAAAAGGATATGTCTCTGTAATGCGGGAATTAAGCCTACAAGCAGCAAAGAGCAGGTCCTGATTTTCAGTCACTGTTTCCAGGTCACTTAATATATATTATTTTATTTTCTATGCCTGTAATTAGTATAGTGCAGAATATAATTTATTTCCTTATATCTTTCTATACATTCCACTGTGCCAACATCTCCAGCTCAACATCTACTAGGTCTGTCCAGAATATTCCTAGGTATTTTCTATGTCCTCCTCAACAGAGAGCTATAGTGCTCTCCAGTAGACATTTATTTCTTGACTGTACCAGATATACAGGAACACATCCAGAAAAGGTCGTTGGAAACATCTGGTGCCTCAGTTCATGTGGACAAGTACTAGCTCAAGCTCTGTCTGAGGAATAATTTTAGCACAGGCATGCAGCTGATATCGTGGGACCATCCAGAAATAGGTACTAACTAGAAAGATTATTTCTTAATCATAAACAGGGCTGGTCATGAGACAAACTCTAAGTGTCCAGCTCTCTCCAAAGAGAAACTTTTCTGGGTTATTTTATAACTACAGTTTCTCACTCCTAGGCCTTGGATTCATCCTGACAGTTTGAAAAGCTGATAGTTATGCTGTTCTCTCTGTAGCTAATGGAAAAAACCAAACATTTCATAAAATCAAATTAAGGTACTTAGTTTAAGTGGCTATTTTGAAACTATTCAGGTTCAGAATTATGAATACAGCTGAACATTTTCATGGATAATTACAGATTTCCTCTGTTATTTGTACTTTTAACTAAATCCTTGAGTCATATATTCTCTGAGTTTTAGGTAGTTCCATGTGGCAGAACAGATAGTGATAGTAATCTGATTTTATTTTTTTGCTTTAGCTTTCAGGTGTCTGACATTTTACATTTGGATTTTGATTTTCAAAAGTGCAGCTCTTGCATAACCCATCCTGAAACTCTGCTTTAGGATCAAATTGCTGATTTGGGTTCCTACTAAGATCTTAAATCAATAATTCCTAAGACATTAGATCTGTAATTACAGATCATTTCTTTAGATGTCGGGATAGCTATTCCCCCTAATTGTGAAGTTTAAAGTCCAGACTAGACGTGCCTGACTGGATGGTCATTGCTAAAACAACTGTATGATTCTGAGGCTCAGAACGCTGACAGCACCTTTCACAACCAAGATGATTTAATTAAGGTAAATAAGTACAGGTTTGAGTCCAAGATTTTAAAATATAAGCTTTTGGCTGATAACATTGCTGCCTATCCTAAGAGGCTTTGACAAAGTGTATTTAGAGGGGGTTGTTTGCTTTTTTGAAGCAACAGATATTGGAAGGCTGTAAACATCACTCACCTGATCAAAATCTTGATACTAGAAATTCAGTTATTCTAGTAGTACATGTTATTTTAGTAGCACTGAGCTTTAAAATGCTATGGAATCTTTATGCTGGACATTTTTCAAATCCAAGAAAAGATATTTTCTGATCCAAGTAAAGACACACAAAGATCTTGCATACACTTACATAGTTAAATCTGTTAGACCAAGACAGAAGGTGAAAGCATTTAGGTACCTAAGTTACCAGAAGAAGATTAAACCTAAAGTTCAAGTTAATTGCAACCAAGTTAATTGTAAACTTTAGAACCTAATTTATTACCTTTATTCAATCATAATCTCATTTTTTTAGGCTGAAGAGAAGATGCAATGGGTTGTGGAAATTTGTTGGGCTCAAAAGTCCTCAAAGTTCTATACACCTACAAAGTATTGCTAATAGATTTGCTGAAAAATATTAATATTTAATGACTATTAAAAGAATTATAATACATTTTTCCATGGAAAATCCCATTAGAACTTTATTTAATTAAATAGTATCTGTAGAAATAAAAAAAAATCAAAACACAAACAAAAACAAACCTAACTCTACAAAGCCAAATTTTAGAAATGTTAATGGGGAGTTTGATGTTAATTCCAAAGAGATTGGAATTTCTCCACAATACAGTACTGACTTCCCGTTTAATTAAAATTTAATGTTAAGTTGCTGCATTTTTCACTGAATTTGGCATGCTGACATAAAACTCCTGACAACATAAACAATGAATGTACTTCACATAGGAAAACTGAAACCTCCTTAGTGTGTGCTATTGTATACTGAAATTAGACTGTTTCAAACAATCAGACTGCAGGGAAGCTGAACCATTTGGCTCATCCCATATCTGCTTCCGCATTAGTCTGTGCTTTCTGCTCAAATCCTTACTGTGAGCCAAACGATTGCTGTGTGAGGTCCAAGCACAAACATTTTCTCTTCAGGACACTTCAGCTGCTGATCCAGCACAGAGGAGTTGTTTCCTTCTCTTCCTTTGCAGGCACACTAATCCCAGAGAAAAGCTGAGAGGGGAGTTAGTCCATGTTAAATAAAGAGCTCACTTGAGCACGTGTGCCAAACAGAAACACAAAGAACAACCAGCTCATGCCCCCTCCACAGCAAGACCCTTCCCGTTGCAACCTCATCTGGTGGGCAGGTCTGGTGATGGTGGGCAGTGATGAAGCCAAAGCAAAGGCTTGCAGAACCTATTAAACATAAATGTATAAATTAGGATACAATTATTATTAGTTTGCCTTGAAATGAAGTGTAGGCATAATAGTATAGCTAATAACAGCATTATGTGCTTTGTAACACTGTCATGGCAGGACCAAACGTAATGTATAAGCATTTTACATGAGTATGTAAGCAATGTGACCACCAAAGAGGCAAAGAAAGATATTTGTAGTTACATGTAGCAGACACTCAAGTAACAAAAAGCTACCAGACAGATAAGCACAAGGGACTGCAGACAGGCAGGACGTGCTTCCAACAACATTGAAAGGATGACTGGTAAAACCAAAAAGAAGAGAGCTGTCTTTTCTGGGAAGGGAGGCAATAGAATAATATTTAAAAAAAAATAAAATAGAGAAGTGAAGAAAACAAAAGAAAGAAGATAATGCCATGTAGGCTGTAACTTCTTTTGTCAATGAGCTCTCAAGCATGATCATCATGGCCTCAGTGACGAAGAGCCACCAGGGACTAAAGCCAGCTCTGTGACATTGCATCTACACAGCTAGTTTAGAATGTCATTGTTAAAGACTAACAGTTTTGTATAGGTATCAATGATGATTAATGACACATGAGAATTAACCTTTAGCACAAAGTATGCTCTTAATGAAGGAATTCAGTAAGATTTTGTTTAGAATTTTAAAACTGTCCTGATTTGCCAGTTTCATAACCATTCCCATCGCAGTGCTCTCTGATTCTGATACATAGATATACATATATACATCCACATTCAATCACAAAAATGGAATCATTATAATATCAAATTTTTAATTACGAACTATATTTATCTGTCTATATTTGCTATATTTTATATCTGTTCTGAGAAGCTCCTGCATTTCAAATGTGCCAAATAGCTTACAAGCAGCAAAAATTCCACTTAAGTTCTCGATTACCTCCAAAAAAGGGAAAATATGCCAAGAAGAAGAAAAAGAAGAAAGAAAAAAACAAGAGATGCAACTAAAGGGGAAAGCATAGGTCATTTTAAGCATGCTTTGACGCCTACTCTTCTTCCAATTCTTCAGTCATAGAATCATAGAATAGTTTGGGTTGGAAGGGATCAACCTGACCTTGAATGTTTCCAGGGATGGGGCAGGGATAGGGCATTCTTTCTTTGGACTATCTCAGTTCCCGATTGAAATCAGTAGTGCTCTATTTAAAACTGCTATGTTAGGAACAGTTTCATTTAAAGCTGCTGTATTTAAGCTTATCACATTCTATATACACTTGAAAGTCCTTGTCATTTCCATCTCAATGACTCTAAAAAAGCAAAAAGTATTTAATTCCACTGGCAGTTTTCAGGAAACAGAATTGCATGTGGATCAAACACCTGCAGACAAACACTAGCTATTAGAGCTGCAACCATTAATTTGACTGGTGTTTCCTTTCCATCCTCTATAGTTTCCTGGTAGTCAATAGTTTTCTCTTATATCTCCCAAGATTTTTTCATTTTCTTTTCAGAGGATTGTGCTGTACCAACTCTGAATATTGTAGATTCCAAAAATAATGTTTGATAAATAGTTATCAGTCTTGCCCACTGTGATGTCTGATCCCTATAGTATATAGGATTTATATTCATATTAGGGATTTATATTGATTTCAAGAATGACTGTCTGGCATTTGTCACTAGTCACAGAAAACCAAAACTTAAGGTGCTACAACTTAGGTTCCAAGGAAAGGCAGGAATATTTGTGCTCGTGTTGATGTTTCACCTGAAAAGACCAAGAGTAAATTTATCAAAAGCTATGTCCTGGCCAAGCACAGAGGCATAATTGACAGGGAGTGTTTAGAGATTATAATATGCCACTTTCTTTCTGGTTGCTGTAAAGGTAGAGCAATTTGCTAGTCATAAACAGGATGTTAACACCCAACAACTTTTTTACAGAGTCCCATGAGAGATTGTGAAAGATCTGTCCTGAAGTTTTCCCTGAAAATTACCATTCAGCTATAAAAATTTATTTTAGATGGCAGCCTTCTGACTGCCAAAGACTATCAGAGGAGCATCAGCTGGATCCAGATTTCCATGCCAGTTCAGAATTACCTCACCACTAGCGCCTAGCTGTAAACCTGTAGTGGAACTGGCTGCTTGCCTGCTTGCAGTCCCAATGAGGAATTTGCATTCATAAATCCAAAGCTCTTACAGCTTGCTGGCATTAGCACCTTCACCCTGCTTTCAGTCAGAAATTTCATAGTCATGCTGAGTTCTTCTGAAAGTAAAATCTTGTATTTCTGAATTTCTTCGTAATCACTTGTTGGGCAGTTAAACTTATTTCCTTGATGATGTGTCCAATTGTGAAGGTCTGGCAATTTCTTAAATGCTGCCTCCAAATTGACTGCATTACGAAAAGAGGCCATGGCTGGAGAATGCCTGCAGCATTTTGAAATGAGTAGTTATCACAGAATTTGGGAAAATATTTTTTCATAGATGTGAAACGAGAGGACTATTGAACCAGACCTTTAAAATGTCTATGCTAACCTCTACTTATAATTAATAAGGAAAGATAGACAGCTTTAGGTTATGAGTCACCTCAGCCTCAGGTGGGTGTCTAAAATTACTTTAATGACTTGCATCCTTAAATTTTGTATTTCTTTTCACTGACTTTAAATGGACATGGATACAGTCTTCTACACTGTGATGAATCCCACCAGTGCAGCTACAAGTCTTCCCCAGGGTTCTGCTGAGTGGCCATGTGATCTTTCCAACAGCAGATTTTAGGCAGTCTCTGGAAGGTGCGTAGCTGATTGCTACAAGGCCATCACAATCCCAGTTTATTTATGTAGTGAATTCCAATGGGAATTTTAGAGCTTAATGGCCTCTAGTCTAATTCATAAACCAATCAGAACATTTATTCATCTCTTAATTTGCACTTTTTATGACCATTAGCTTTATTTAATTAGATTCACTGTAAAAAACCCCATAAACTATAATCCTATTGTTGCCTACTAAACAGTGCTATCATTGTGAGTTCACTTCACACTTTATGTAGTGCTGTCAAAAACCATTCTGCTAATAAACTTTTGGTATGACCTCGTATCAAAAACTGTTCAAGTACCCAAATATAAATAGTCCTCTGCCTTCATTTTATTTGATGTTCTATTCTGGCAGCTTCATTCAAATATTACATGTTTAGTGTTTTCCAGGTAATTGTCCATACTCAAGGCAGAGACAACAAAGTTTTGCTTTTTGTTAAAAGGTGGGTTTACCCGCACAAAGGCAACTTTGACAAGGTATTTCATATAAGCAGTCAATAATTAAAACAAAAGAATGGTATGAAATTGTACAGATCTCTTCTTTTAAATGCAAAATAAATGGCATTTTATAATATACATTAGCCCCAGTAAAATACATGCGAGTGCATGCTATTATTCTCTATCCTCTTAAATCTTTAAACCAGCTACAGAAGAAACTTATTTTGAAAAGTTACATGGATGCAAACTGAATTCTGATCCACTGATTTACTGTATGTCTGTAGGGCTCAGCATGACTTTTGAAGCCAAAGAGGTAGTTTTGAACAGTAAATTATTTTAATATATTGAGTATTTTAACAGATAACAGGTTACTTTATCCATCTGACATTGTAATAACTACTCGCACAGAAAACACAGATAATAGAAATAGAACAGGAAATGGGACATTTTAAGTTATTAACATGAGCAGGAAAACAGTAGAAAAAGTAAAATTTTAAATCAAATATCAGCATTGCCTGCAATAGCATTCCTTATGAGAATAGCTACGTCTGTCTTGCTTTTTTCTTTGGCTGCCAGTGACCCACCTGCAACATCCATGACAGTATCAAGGCTGCTACTTTCCTTTTTTCCTGTTTGATACCTCCTATGCAATCTGTAGTATTTATTGAAATGTGGGATGAGGTCTTAGATCACCTTACAGGGAGAATACGAAAACATAGATGCACTTAAACAAGTGCCTGGTATGATTCTGCATGTATGTTGTGAAGTCCTCTCTGTGGAGACTCAGGTCTCAGAAAAACACTCTCTGCTTAGGAACCTAAATCATTAGTGCAAAAGAGCTTTTCCTCTGTTTCTCTTAGGCTGTTCTCTTGCAGAGTGCACATTCATTCTTCTCTTCTCCCTTTTTTGGCTTGCTGAAGTCCCAGGTTATTGAAGAAATGACCACTTCTCCTTAACCCTGTCAGAAAAGTTAGCAAACTGCTAAATCTGTCAGCAAAGCACATCCTCATCCTGACAGCAAATGTCTCTCTCAAGGGAACCTCTTCTTCATCAGCTTGAGTATGTGGTGCACCAGTAAGAATTGTATATAAAAATTCCTGTGAAGATGCCTCAGTGGCGCAAAGTTTGTTTATTTTTCTCACAGAAACTTCAGCCTTGCAATATAATGACAGGATTTTTTTTTCTGAAGTTTGAATAATTTTATGTGCATTCATATCTCTCTAAATGCAGTTTATTTGTGCTGCATTTTTTCCACTGTTGTCTGATATGTTGTTAGAATTACTTTCTCTGCAGTGAGGAAGCATATTTCCTTACTTTTTTTGTACAAAGAGAGACAGAAAAGAAACGGAAGTTACCAAAGCCTCACAGTTAGTATTATTGAGCATTGATCACTAATATAGGGGAAAAAAATATGACTGCACCTTGTTTCATTCTCTAATAAAAACATCTTGAACTATGGTGGGTTCCAAGATTGTTTTCTGTCTGACCACCAAAGCTTTGTCAATCCTTTTCTTCTGATTTCCTCCCAATGTCCCACTTTGGTTGACACTTCTGAATACTCTCTGTTATCTTTCCACTCTTATTCCTGAAAAGCAGAAGTATCTATCTTAAGTATTCTGACATATATATCTAACTACTCAGTACATACACAGTATAAAATCCATATTGAGATGTATTAGCCTCTCAAATTAGAGATTGAGATGGGTCTCAATTGCCATCTATTTTTGCTTTTTTTTTACCTTTACATCCTTTACTTAAAGAAGGGTGAACAATAGATGTTAAAGACATCTTCTTAGCAAAAACATACCGTTACATATGTTCGGGTTCTCTAATATTATCATCTTTATCCCTCCACATTGCTTATACATAGTGGTTTTCCACATTAATATAAACAACACTCTCAGGATTATTTCTATGTGTAATTAAGTACAAAATCAATTAGCCTGGAAGTTTTGGTTAAATGCTTTTAAAGTATTAAAAACGGTGTTTCCTTACAAAGTTATTTCTGATTACATTGTGACCATGAAAGCACAACATTTTAACTTAAAAAATATTCATATTATCTTAATATTTATTTTCAGTTTCCTCTTAAACTAGGAAAACAATAACCTTTCTCAGTAATAGGGGTAGATGCTAGATATAGTCAGCTAATTTTACAAGGTGTTCATAAATAACTCAGGTCTATGTTTCCTCTGCTTCTTTCCTTGGAAAATTAANAAAAAAAAAAAAAAAAAAGAAAAAAAGAGAGTTTGTTCTCACTTCCACAATTGTGACCAGTAAATGAAAATGCTTTCAGTTATGTGTAAAAGAGTTTCCTTTCTTTTTTCTGCTGCCAACGCATTTGCTAGGCTAGTGCAGTTTTCTCTTTCACACAAGACATTTGAAAGAATACCTTAATCCTCTAGAATAATGAAAACCAATGAAAACATGTTTTAGATGTGCTTCCTGGACATGTTTCAGGTTATGCGCAAAGTAGTATCTGCACAGAAATAAGAGAAAGTAAGGGAGGAAGAGAGGCTACGGAACTCAACTGAATAAACTTAGTTTTTCTAGCATGATTCTAACGGCACCAAAGAAAATAAAAGCCTTCTTAAATAAGCTGTCCTTTGTGCAAAGCTTTAACATTAGGACTCGTCTTCCCTAAAGTTAGTAATCTGAAGATAACTGTTTAGTCTAGCCTATGGTGTGGAAATTTGGAGGACATGAAGGAAAAAAAAATGAATGGTCTATGAATGCTTCCAGCACTCTTTCTGAATTTTTTTTGCTTATGTAGGACTAATATATAATTGTTTGCAGGGCAAGATATGGTCATGGTCTTGTTCAGGCTAATAAATGTGTGACAGGTATATAAGTAAGCAACTGATGTTACATCACTTTATTTGATGTATAGACATAGACGTCACTCGAAGCAATGTTTAAATGAATAGTGGGAATGCATGCTAATGTCCTCTTAGTATCTTCCTATTCCAATAAAACCATCTGGATTCCATATTTAAGAATAGCTTTTAAAACAATTGCAAGTTTTAAAACTGAATGTAATAACAGTAGAAAACTCATGATTTTGAGAGGTGAAAGAGAAAGGAAGAAACAGGTTGCCTTCTTTCAATTAAACTGAAGAGAGTCTGACTTGTTTTCCTGCATAGCTGCTGAGTTACCAGGAGATAACTATTACGTTGCCTTCATGCCATTTTGGAAGAATGGAAAGCTGCATGGATAGGAGAGAAGTGAAGAAATCAAAGGGGTTAGGAGCAAGGGAAAGAGAACAATTTATCTTTACTGGATTTCTCTTTTTTATTTTAAATTAAGATAAATAAGTTTAAGTCTGAAAATGAGTGTAAATACTATTCCACATCAAAGTCCTCCCCTTTTTTTGTCTTTCTGGTTTAAATAAGAATAAATGTTGGTTATTTTTTTTGTCTGTTTGAACAAGTTATGGAAATGTGAAAAATATCATGTCCAGAATATAAGGTGCAGAAGGAATAAGCAAAATTTTCTAATTTAATGAGCTAAAAAAATATTAAATACAAGCTTACTTTTAAGACAATACATTTCTAAGAGTAATTTTATTTATAAAACTGTGATCTTAATGTAACACTTTGCTTGTCTGTGCCCAACACTTGGACTAAAGCAGTCATGAGGAAAGATACATGAGGATGGAGAGGGGCTTTTGTTGGAATTGTGTTACAAGCAAAGTCAGTAACTAAGGAAAATAGATGCATTTCAGATCAGAATGCTCCTCCCATCTTCTACTTTAAGGAAAACTGAGTTCATCTTTTGGGGGGTTGTTTTCCTTCTGTTATTTTAATCTAAAAATCAAAACTATATTGCTAGTGAGTAAGTAAAGCAAAAAGAACTTCTCTGCCTACTCTTTTGATACAATAGTAATCTGTAGTTTCCAAAATGAACATTCTTAATGAAACTGCAGGCTGTGTAGCTGTACAACTACTAAGACACTGAAAGTCTCAAACATGTGGCCAAGCTATGGGGATGAGAATATGAACATTCAAGGACGTCTTGGTTTTCAACGACTGTAGAGTGAGTTATACATCAGCTCAGAGAACTGTAAAGGCTCAAACCCTAATATAAAATAAGCAAACATGGCAAAATCTTAATGGTAAACTGGTTACATTTCTTACTTTGTACTAGTGATTCCAGGAAATTCCTGAACAATCAGAAGCAAGTCCTACAGTCAGGAACAGGTTTTTTTTATAAGTATTCTAAAGAAAATTGTAAGCTATATATAACTTGTGTCCTTATTATGGAAGTTTAAAATTATTTAAATATTGTAAATAATAATATCCTCAACATGTATGAAGAAGAAACAAGGAATGGAGGCATCTGTGTCTCCTCTTCCAAGATGCTGTTAATAGACGCTCCTCACAGCCACACCCCAGATGATACCAAGGAGATCAGAGAGGGGAAAAAGGGATATGAAGATATAAAAGCATGTGGCCTATGCTTACCCTGTGATATTAGAAAAAGCCTGGGAAAGTTTTCTTGCCCTGTTGCTAAATAGAGCAGTCTATCCCTGTATGTGCTATTAAACTTGCTTAGCATCCAAAACAGGCTACTTTTAAAGTTAGTATGAGAAATAATCACGGGCCAGTGCTAATTCCCTCCCTGTCATGTCTGGAAAGTGCTTGGCAGAAGACTGATTGTCCCAATGCAATCCCATGCCAGGGACAGGTAAAATACTCCTGTTCCATAAAAGGGCAGTAAAAACAAGAGTATGCCAGTGTCCAGTAATAACCCTGTCACTGTTTAATTTAGTAGTATAGAAAAAATGAAAGATGGAGAAATTAATGCAAAAGATAAAGCTAACATAGCCACTCAGAAAAATCTCTTCTTGCTAACAACTACTGCCATGTTGAACCAGATAATCCCAGTGTCTTTCAAGAGTAGCTGAATGAAGTCAGTCTATACTTACAAAAATTAAAAAGACTTATTTAGTCAAAATCATTTCCAAGGCTTAGGTCCTATTTCAGTGTCTGTGGCAGTTGATGGGGCTGGGTTTGAGTGAGTAGGAACAACATCTTTGTTTCTTTTTAAACTTTTTTTCTTTTTCTTTCCAGAAAACCTTCTAAAATCAGCAGAGATTAGCCTTTATATTTTTTTTATCTTTCCTCAGTTGCCAGGAATAAAGTGACTACACGCTTCCTCCTGATCATCTTCAGTAGTCTGCTTAATGCCCAGAAACATCTTTATATTCTCCCTGTGCACAACTTGGAGAATGAGCATGCGAGTCTGCTAAAAGCAATAATTCAAAGGCAAAGGTTTGATGTTTAAAGACTTACTATATCACTGAGTAGATATTTAGTGGGAACAGCAATTTATTCATTTGTATCCAGAAAACTAAGCCTTAGCTAGATTGTCTTTGACTTTTTGTGGCATTGTTCCCATCTCCTATGGATGTCCTGACAACAAAGTCCTTCTGAAATTTCTTTGTAGATTGTGGGCTGATCATGCAGAAATTAAAATGGTGATGCCAGGCATATTCTTTGCATGTTCTAATGAGTTTTGCTCTCTTCCTCAGGCCAGCTGGCTGAGCAAGCTTTAGATAATGTACAGGAGCCAAAGCCAAAAAATGCTCAGATTAATAAAGAAATAGCTGCAGCTCAAACCAGATGTATCTTAAGGGTTTATAGGGCTTCAAAAGGCTGTAAAGACAATTTCCACCTAGTGAATATGAAGAGCAAAACTGATACTAGGGAACTTATACTATATAAATACTGCATAGCTTTCAATCCTTTCTCAGTAGCATTTCATGCAAATTAAAGACTTTCTCAGTTGGCCTAGCAGAGCTCTGGCTAGGTGTGAAGCAGAGCTGCAGTTTATTCTCAGTTCCTTCATCCTGAGCCAAGAGTTGTGACTTCAGTACGATAACCAGTAGACTGAATGAAAAGACTGGATTTGATTATGTTTGGTAGTAACAGGTGTGGGAAGGATGTAAGAAAGAACTATAAGATTTTTTCCAAAGAGCATTGGATGTTGAAAGAGAACATATCTTATTCTTTTCAAATTTCTGTTGTTGAGTGTAAACAAATTGCATTAGCTTCACATATAAAAATTGCTGTCAAAGTAATACTACATAGTGAGCCTATTTTTAACAGCTCTTAGGGACTATCTGACCCACCAAAAGGCTAAAACCAAGAAAGAAGTTTTATGTGCTACACTAGAGTGAGATGTAGTACTGAAGAATTTATACTGAGAGTATTCACATATACAGTCATTAAAAGCTAGCTCTGGCTAGGCACATATCTAACAGCGTGAAGATCTGTCACCTTTCTTTACTGTGGTAAACACAAACATATTTTCACATGCCCTTGAAGGTGTCTAAGACACAAAGAGTATCTTAGAGCACCAGCATATGTCCATAGAAATAGAATGAACAATAATAAAAGCTACTGACACTTCAAATGCCTTAAAATTCTCCACCCCAAGCTGCAGGCCGCTTGCTGCCCCCACCCTTCACTGAAAATGATCCCTTCTTACAGCAAGTAAAGCATGTAGACATGAAGTTCTATTCTACTAGTGGTACAACATAAAATCACGAAAACTGAGAGCTTCTTATACTCAAGCACTTTGTGGGGTTGCCTTGTTAGGCTACATGCCCTTTTTTCCGTTCTAACACTCCAGCCTGTCATTAGACTTTCTCAGGACAATGATGGGTCTTTGACTCAGCCTAAATGGATTGTCTAAAGGTATGTACCAGGAACCCACAAAGTTGGTGGGTAGTTCAGCCTGCATGGACTTCTGACTGCTTAGAAAATGTGTGCGGAAATGCAGCTGATCTGGAGCAGCTACCTGCAAAAACTATACACAGCGCTCTCCAGTACCACAGTTAACTTTTCTCTTAGGATGGCCGTTACATCAGTTTCTGTGTTGGAATGCAAAACTCAGTATGGAGGTAAAAAACATTTTTTTATAAGTGCACAATAATATATAAACATATAATGATGTCGATACCATTGTGAAATGTATGAGTACTGTCAGGGTGTAGTGCAGGCTGGCTGCTTGCTGGGGGCCGGGTGCTGCAGTGGATGCTTGGGCCAGCAGGGCAAGTGCTCCCAGCAAGGGAACAGGGCAGGCACAGGGAAGCAGCCAGGAACAGCTCCCAGCCCAGACCATCGGGCACATTTGCGGTGAGAAGTCAAGTCCACATGTCAGGGTGCAAATCAATGAAGTGCGTGGGTAGACAGAGACATGACTGCAACACAGCTGAATCGCAGCTCAGGGAAGGGCTGAGGGTTATAGTCTCTGCTTAGAAGCAGCTCCTAAGGAAAATAAGGGTAACTCCTTGCTGAGGCTCCTAACTTTCATCACAACAGCCCTACACAAGGTCACCAGCTATACTATGTGTAAATTGGTTTGGCCACAAACATTCATGCCCCAGGGATTGCAGGAATGTGCTCAGAACCCTCATACCAACCTCCTAAGATGTGTCCTCACACTGTACAAAGGTCCGGATTCAAAGGGACACTTGTTACAAAATGTCCTGCATTTAAATGGAGCATGCATGTAGTCTGCTGGCTTCTAAGCCAGGCTGAATACCCCAGGGATTGCTGAAGAGCTTGAGAGCATGCTGGGGATGTCAAACCACCACTAAAAAGCATTGGAGACTGAGCTGGGGGTCAAGCAACCGCTGAGAGGTCCAGGAGGAAGGAAGGAAGCAATCAATAAGGACACCAAGACTTGGCGAGGACATTAGCTGAGAGTATCAGGGGCCAGGCTAGAGGTCAGTGGGGGAATCAAGGAGGTTGAGAAAAGAGAGTTGGGGCTGACCAAATAATCTTCTCAAAAACTTTCTGTCTTTGGATGGGGTAGTGTCTCCCACGATCACCTAGCGTTCCAGTTCAGCTTAGCACCAGGGCTACCACTAAAACTATGTTAATGTAGTAGTGAGAGAAGCAGGAAGACTGCAGCTACGCTTCAACTGGGAATGAAATGACATGATCGATGAAACTGGGAATTTCCAAAATATGTTCCTTTTTGTAAATTTTCATCTCTTCATGCCATGGGGTCTCCTGTGAGTAGCTGGTTTCAGGGAAAGGAGTACAATTAGAGTTTGCCTAAGGGATGAGGAGTGGAGAAAGACCACTGCTACATTTGTGTTGGTAATAAAGTGGGGATGCCAGAAGCAATTGTAGGATGACAATATAATGAACTTCTCATGAACTTGCTATACTTGGAAGGAGTGGTGCCTGTTGAAAATCCAGGGTTTGGGTTAGAGCTAACACTATGGAGAAGAGAGTTACACTTGTTTAATACTGAAAGAAAGAGGAAGTGCTCTTATTTAGACTGTACCATCCTAACTTAAATAAAAGAATAGTGTGGGAGACGGTGTCAAAAGCTTTGTGAAGGACAAAGCGAATGATTTCCAGTCCTCTTTCCTCATTTCCTCTTTTCCAGTCAGTGTGAACTTCACTGGACTGCCACAGCTTCTCAAATATGTTGGATAGTGGCTTGGCAACTTCATCTGCCAGTTCCCTCTGGACCCACAGATGAATCTAACCAGGTTCCATGGACTTGTGCACCTTCAGGTTCCTCAGCTGGTCTCAAACCCAGTCTTCTGCAGTGGGTGGTACCTCATTCCCCCAGGCCTTGCCTTTGCCTTCTGCAACTTGGGTGGTGTGGTTAGAGCCTTTATGAGTGAAGACTGAGGCAAAAAAGCTGTTGAGTACCTCAGACTTCTCTATGTTCCAGGTGACCAGGTCTCCCATTTCCTTCCTGAGGGGGCCCACATTTTCCCTAGTCTTCCTTTTGTCACTGATATACTTATAGAAGGTTTTCTTGTTGCCTCAGATGCCCCTGGCCAGATTTACCTCTATCTGGGCTTTAGCTTTCGTAACCTGATCCCTGGCTGCTTGGACAATTTATCTTTATTCTTCCCAGCCTACCTGTCCTTCATTCCACCCTCTGTAGGATTCCTTTTTTCATTTGAGGTTGTCCAGGAGCTCCTTGTTCATCCACACAGGCCTTCTGGTGTCTTTGCCTGACTTCCTTTTTGTCAGGATGCATCACTCCTGAGCTTGGAGGAGGAGATCCTTGAATATCAACCAGCTTTCTTGGGCCCCTCTTCCCTCCAGGGCTTTATCCCACTATACTGCATCAAGCAGATCCCTGAAGAGGCTGAAGTCTGCTCTCCTGAAGTCCAGGGTAGTAAGCTTACTGTGCATCCTCCTCGCCACCCTAAGGATCTCAAACTGCACCATCTCATGATCACTGCAGCCAAGGCTGCCCTTGAATGTGACATTTCCCACCAGCCCCTTCTTGTTGGTGAGAATAAGGTCCAGCATGGCACCTCTCCTCATTGGGTCCTCTATCACTTGGAGAAGGAAGTTATCATTGATGCATTCCAGGAACCTCCTGGATTGCTATGCCCTGCTGTGTTGTCCTTCCAACAGATATTGGGGTGATTGAAGTCCCCCATGAGGACCAGGGCTTGCGAACACGAGGTTGCTCCTATCTGTCTGTAGAGGGCCTCATCCACTTTATTTTCCTGGTCAGGTGGCCTGTAGCAGACCGCCACTGTAACATCACCTGTCCCTGCTGTCCCTTTAATCTTAACCCATAAGCTCTTAGTCAGCTTCTTATCCAACCCCAGGCAGAGCTCCATGCACTCCAGCTGGTCATTGACACAGAGGGCAACACCCCTTCCTTTTGTCCCCTGCCTGTCCTTCCTGAAAAGTCTGTATCTGTCCATTTTAACACTCCAGTCACAGAAGCCATCCCACCATGTCTCTGTGATGCCAATTAGATTATAGTCTTGCAGATGTGCAACTGAAGAGACTGTGGTTCCCTGGGTTCAACTGGTGAGCTTCCTTAAGAATGAATGCATTATTTTAATTTCTCCAGTTGTCAGTGACTGTCCCCAACCTCTAGTATCTTTAAAAGATGGCCTTTCAAGGGTATCGGCCAACTCTCAATGCCCGTGGGTGCAGACCATTAGGCATTAGCATTACACTGCTGTGGGTCAATGTCTCTCAAGTAATCCCTGATTTAATCCTCATCCATTGTTGGTAGCTCTTCTCCCCTTTGCAGCTCTTCACTGAGAGAAACAACCCTGCAGACACCAAGGTCAGAGAAGGAAGGGAGAGGATGTTCTCCAGGCACTGAAGAAGGCATTTCCCTGCAGCCCGTGGAGAGACCACAATGGTGCAGGTGGATATTTCCTCAAGGAACAGCTGCCCATGGAAAGACTATGGTGAATCAAATTCTCCCGACAGGAACTGTGGCCCACGGAGGATCCATGCTTGAGCAAGTTTTTTCCTGAGGGTTTCAGCTCATGGAGAGGACCTACACTGGAGCAGGTGAAAAATGTGAGGAGGAAGGAGCAGCAGAGAGGAACTGCTAGGGACTAACCATAACCCTTATTCCTCATTCCCCCTGCCCCTCTCAGGGGCAGGGAGGTAGAAGAGTCTGGAGCGAAGGAGTGAAGCTGAGCATCCAAATCTATTTTAATTGAAAAAAAATTTATTTCCCCAAGTTGAGTGTCTCTTTCCTGTGACACTAATTAGTAAGTGATCTCCCTGTCTTTCTGTTGACCAAAAAACTTTTTCATCTTATTCCCTACCATCATCCTGTTGAGGAAGGGGAGTGAGAAAGTGTCTTGGTGAGCATCTGGCAACCAGTCAAGGTCATAGAATCATAGAATTGAAGAATCACATAATAGTTTGGGTTGGAAGGCACCTTTAAAGATCACCTAGTCCCACTCCTCTTCCGTGGGCAGGGACATCTTTCACTAGATCAGGTTGCTCACAGCCCAACCCAACCTGACCTTGAACACTTCCAATGATAGGTTATCCACAACTTCTCTGGGCAGCCTGTTCCAGTGTCTCACCACCCTCATCATAAAAAGTTTCTTTGGTATGTCCAATGTAAATCTACCCTCTTTCAGTTTAAAACCCTTGCTCTTGGTAAAAAGTCTCTTGATTAGAGACCTTAGTAAAAAGTCTCTCTCTGCATTTCTTAGAAACCCCCTTTAAATATTGAAAGCATGCAAGAAGGTCTCTTTGGAGCCTTCTCTTCTCCAGACTGAACAACCCCAACTTTCTCAGCCTTTCTCCATAGGAGAGATGTTTCATCCCTCTGACCATTTTCATAGACCTGCTCTGGATCCGCTCTAACAGGTCCATGTCCTTCTTGTTCTGGGTGTCCCAGAACTGGATGCAGTACTCCAGGTGGCATTTCACAAGAGCAGAGTTGAAGGGAAGAATCATCTCCCTTGCCCTGCTGGCCACACTGCTTTTTATGCAGCCCAGAATGTGGTTGGCTTTCTGGGCTGCAAGCACACATTAAAGGCTCATGTCCAATTTTTCATCCACCAGTATTCCCAAGTCCTTCTCCGCAGGGCAGCTCTCAACCCACTCATCCCCCAACCTGTATCCATGCCCAGTCGCCCCAACCCAGATGCAGAACCTTGCACTTGGCCTTGTTGAACTTCATGAGGTTCACATGGACCTATTTCTCCAGCCTGTCAAGGTCCCTCTGGATGGCATCCCTTCCTTCAAACATATTAACTATACCACTCAGCTTCATGTTGTCTGCAAACTTGCTGAGGGTGCACTCAATCCCACTATGTCATTAAGATATTTAATAGTATTGGTACCAGTATGGACACTTTAGGGACACTATTCATTACTAGTTTCCACTTAGACATTGAGCCATTGACTGTAATTCTTTGGACACGGCCATCCAACCAGTTTGTCATTCATCTGGGGTAAGGTTAAGACAGAAATAACTGATAAAGCCTGGGGTGCCAGTTAGAGTGGTGCTTCAGAAAGGCCACCCAAAGATAGGTTGGGCTGCCAAAAGATTTTTCACTTGTAGTCTTGTTCAACAGGGCAATGATTGGAGGTCTTGGGGAAAGTGTGAGCCAAGGAGATTAAGCCCCAAGTTCGTGGTTAGGGTTACAACAGAGACATGCTATAGAGGATCCAGTTAGAGAAGAGCTGCAAAGGAGCCAGCTAAGGAAGGGATGGGCTGCCAAAAGCTTTCTACTGTGAGACGACTGTGGCATCCAGCTCTTTCCTTGGGCAGCCCTTTTTCTACCTCCCTTCAAGTGGAACTTGAGGATTTGTCCCTAACCTTAAATTTCTAGTCACCTTTTTGTGGTATGAGTCCCTGATTGACAACTTAGTATGATGACCCTAGGGGGTCAATATGTAGCCAGCATCATTTTAAGCAGTTTAATCCTGAGAACCGTGGTGTCTTGATAAAGAAATAGTGTCTTTCCTGTCTTTGGAGTCTGAGCAGGACTTGATTCTCCCTGGGGTAGGGGGAGTTTTATGCTGTGAATCCCAGGACCAGGACTTGGAGGAACCTTGGAACCCTGGGCTGTTGAGAGAGTCTCCAGTGCAGGGACTAGATACTGTTGGTCCCTGGAGACAAAGAGGGGGTTCCTTTGGAGCCCGAATGTCACAAGATTTAGTGCCTACAGCAAGCTAGGTGCAGGTTCCTTGGAAGTTTGCACAGGGACAGCTTTGTGGGCAGGTTCTGCATAGCCTAAGGGCCAGGCATCATGACGCTTACCTCAGGGCCTGACATAGCTTGAGATAACTGCCAGGAGCATTGAGGGCTGGATGGTCTCTCATGGAAAGGGAACCAAGACCTGAGCATGATAACATGACCGATGGGGCAGGGCCTGCATCTGCAGTGAGATCCACACCTACTACCCAAATACCTGCGGTAGTCCTACAAGGAGCCTACATATTTCTCTTTCACTGCATTGTTGAGTGCTCCATTACAACCAGTGGATCAATCTCAGAGGTCTTTTCTGAGACATTTCTGAGCTGCTGGACAAAGTACTGCACTTAACTATCAAAAAGATCTTTGGAGTGACCAAGACTCCAAGCCGTCATGAAAACTCTGCAGCACAAGCCTTACCTCCAAGTGTAGGGAAAATTTCCTTGATGGGCTATAAAATAGTTCTCCACCACAGACCTCTTGGACTATAATCACTGTGACTTAATGGGCTCCAGTTTGCCCTGTGCTTGGAGTATCCTCACTGTATTCCCCACAGTTTGCTCTAATAAGTCATGATCACCCTGAATTCAGCAATTCTATCCTAAATTGGGCAAGTCCTGCAGAAGAGTAGTTTCTGCATGCTAGTCACCTCTGTCTCCTCAGAGATTCTATTTAGACTTTTGCTACACACCCCTCCTCTGCCACACCATCCCTTCCCCTGCCCCACATAGCTCTTAAGGAGACTTAATGGCATGGATTGCACTCAAGCCATGCCTCAAAACCACCTCTAGAGAGACATGTTCTGATCATTCCACTTCCTTGCTTTTTTTGTGCTGTCAAGCTATAAACCAGGAAGACCTCTGAGCATCAGAAGAAGACAGACTCTAGTAGGTGAGCTGGTACTTTGACCTGATTTCTGTGACTCACCAGGAATACGACCTTGCAAATCTTCCATGAAGTGGTGGGCACAAGCATTTTCATGGTCCTTTTTGCTATAGTGGAGACCCTGATGCACACATATACTGATCCTTCTTCCAGCATGTCATAATGAGGTTCTGACTGCACTTTGCCCCTCACCTCTGTACTTACCTTCAAGGTCCCAGAAGTTCCAAGGGTTTGTTTTTACCCTCCTTCTAACCCAGGTCAATTTGGCCATTCACAGGTACACAAGTAGGAAATATGATGAAAAGTCTTGCTTTCATTCTCTTGTTCCATCACATCTCTGGAGAATGCACCATGAAGTAAGGTTGAAGAGCTTCTTGGACACCTTCAGAGAACTCCTTCCCATTAGGAGTACTTGCAGGTGATCACAGTCCTTCTCTTGTCCATTCTTTTGTCATTTGTAACTCTCTACTCCTCGTTCTCCAAATTTATTTTTTCCTCCTCCTCCAGCATCCTATGAATTTGTTTTCTCCACGAATTATTATTATAAATAAATCCCACCCACACCCATCATTCCAGGGAGCACTGACTTAGAAGTTTCCCACATACAAATTTGTGTCCTCACCTTGCAGTACACCCTAGTCTTCAGAAACAGGCCTCAGAAAGAGAATCCTCAGAAACAGAGTGATGTCTCTGTGATAAGTGTCTGACATATACATGTGTCCCGATCCGATATCGGGGAGGTTCCGTTACCATCCCA
>RSEF01000001.1:173641255-173664047 GCA_003993805.1 Himantopus leucocephalus | reverse complement strand
GGAACAGGCTGCGCAGGGAAGTTGTGGGTGCTCCATCCCTGGAGGTGTTCAAAGCCAGGCTGGATGAGGCTTTGAGCAACCTAGTCTAGTGGAAGGTGTCCCTACCCGTGGCAGGGGACTGGAACTAGATGATCTTCAAGGTCTCTTCCAACTCTAACCATTCTATGATTCTATAAATATAGTACTGATATTTGTAGATTGTAAAAAATGAAAAAATAAGGAAACAGTATATGGGGTTTATTTTTAGATTGCCCCTATAAAAGTCTCATGGGTACAGTCATTAGAAATGTAGAAAATTGCCCATCCTTTCCAAGTGACATTCTTCTGACCCTTGGAATTTTTTATTGCTATCCATCAATTCTGAGTGCTCTCCAAGTAAGAACAATCATTACTGCAAAATCTGTAGAAGGTTTCATACTCATCCATCTCCCACAACACAGTCTATTTCTGTCTCGCAGACCACATAAGACAGAACCTTAACTCCAGCTCTGGTGAGTGATGGGGAATATTTGATAATATTACCAAGAAAAAAAAAGTCTATTTTATAGTGAGCGGTTTCACATGATGGATTGTATGTTATCTTAAATTTGAATTACAGTAGTAGTAAAGATCAAAAGTAAAGAAACAGTATGGAAATATGAAACTGGTGAGATGATACAGAGTCCCTTGGTGTCTCTAACAATGTATAGGAAACCATTCTTTCATTCCGTTCAGAAAATGTCTTAAAGAAACAAGTAATCTCACACATTTCTCCTTTGCTTAGTCAGAATATAGTTGATCAAACTCAGTATCTGAGAAGCATAGAAGTGTAACACAATACTTAGATAAAGCATAGAATCTCAAAATAAAGATTTTAAACTTGAGATTTTAAGTTCAGCTTTTAGTTGTCAGGGCCCTGCAGGCACCACCAGGCCTGGCTGGCTTTGCCCAACTCTCTGTGGCTCCCCCCACCCTGCCCATGGCCCAGGACCTCATGTCAGTCCCTCAAGGCCATCAGCCCCTGCCCCAGCCGTGCCACAGTAGGGCCGGTCTCCAGATCCCACAGCCCTGTCCTGCCCAGCCACAGGCCCCGCCGAGCCAGGTCTACTTGCAGGCCTATGTCCCAGCCTTGGTCCATATCCATCACCAGGGCAGTGCCTGATTTCTGGGACTGGGGCTTCCCTGGTGCCCCCCAACTGCCCTGCTCCTCTGGGGTCATGAGACAGGCCCAGGCTGCCAGGTTCTGCCCTGACAGGTCCCCTGGTGTCCCCTGACAAGTCTGCAGGGAGCTGTCAGCCATGCTGAACCCAGACATTAACTCTGGACTTGTTTAGTCCATACTAAAGTTCCTTCATTTGTCCTTTTCATTAGCCATGTGGGATCTGTTGGATATGATATGCAGGAAAACACCACAAACAAGAAAAGTGTAGGGGATATTTATCATGTTATTAAGAAGCTTGGGATATAGTAAAATGAACTTTACTAACCAAAACTACACAGTGTATATACATGCGTTAGTTTAGAAGTGTCATTTAAATTAACTAGAGTCTGGTAACACCAACAAATGATTGGCCAAGCACTATAGCTTCTCTTGGTGTGCTCAGTTCTGTATGCATATAGGTGTGTTGACTGCAAGCATGAGAAAACTTCATGAGAAAACATCTTTGGCGCTTGGATTGCTTATTTACGCCATTTAAACAAATGCTCATATCTTCATTGTCTGACACACGGAGAACAGATAGTGAAATTGCACAGAAAACAGAGAAGAACATAATTTAGTAAGAAGATAGGTCAGACTGCAGGGNCTGTTTTGAACCTTTTGCTAACAATCTCAGACCTTATCTTGTCTGAATATGCAGCTTCTTCAGCTTTAGAGCAGACAGTCTGAAACAAACCCTGTCAAGGGAGCTGCCATATTCATTGGAATTTGGGCTGTGGATATTCTGCCTTCCCACACCCCTGGAGCTGAAACCTGGGCACTGTCAGACCCAGGAGGCTTCTCCCATCTCAGTACGATGGATGCGGTTGCTGCTGTTCCTGTTGGCAGGTCTGGGCAATAGCAAGACTGAACACGTATTCCAGGGATACAGCTGGAGAGGTGCCTGCATGCATATACATACACAGTCCCCACCAGCATGTCTGGCCGCAGAAACTAACACAGACAGAAAGCAGTGTTATCCTGGTACACATAAACATGTGCAGCTCTCACATACATGAACACAGCCAGCCAGTGCTGTCATTTTCTCTGCTAATCAAGTTTGGAGTTCACTGGTGAAAACGTATATGCACACAGAGGATTAAAACTCCCTAGTGGAAAGTAGACTCCAGCCTCCACAGCTGCAGGCACCCCCAACCTACAGACTCCCCGTGATCTGTGTCCCCTTTTCTAGGTGCTAGCATCTAGGTACATACACACGGAGAACAGATAGTGAAATTGCACAGAAAATAGAGAAGAACATAATTTAGTAAGAAGATAGGTCAGACTGCAGGGATCAGGTGCAGGGCTCAGTCAGAGAAGCATACTGATAAGCAGCTTGTTTACATAAAACTAACCCCTTCTCTCCATTTTCCATGCTTGTAATTCTGTCATCTATTTTGATCCCTACCTTTCTCCAGCCTTGTCTCCTCTCGAGAAACCCATCCCTAATTACCTTTTTCCAATTTGTCCCAGTTTAGCTAAATCCATATCCAAATTTGATATTTCTGAAAACCCTTCTGTGCCTAAACTTTACAGGAAGCCTTCATTATAAGGTAGCAGGCAAGGTTCCAGCCAGTTTCAACATTACATGTTGTAGCTAAAAGAGAAAATAAAAGTACTTGTTGGACTTTGAACATCTTGCCAGCTTCACTACTGCAACTTTGAACCTCTGAAATTCATAGAGCTTTTCCTTTGACCTTTCTGGGAAGACCATATTCTCTTCTACTGTGTTAAACTTTACCGTATTAATTCAGAAGTTGTAACTTTTAGCAGGAAAATGTACATTAATAGCAAAAGCTTACTTGTCAAGTTTCTACCAGGTTGTCTGGAAACCTAATTTTTGTGGACAGGGTCTATAGTCTCAATTCTCTCATCTGGCAGTCACCCATCTACAAATTCTGAGTCAGTTCCAAGGCTCTTGGTCAGAATAGTGCTCACATTCTGTTCTGCTTTTTACAACTAATTTTAAAAGTGTTTTAGAGCACCAAATGTTCTGTCACAAGCTGCAGAGCCAGTGGTTCTTACTAACATACCTGAGATTTCAGTTTTGAAGGAAAAAAACAAACCTAGACTTGTCCATGGGAAAATCCACTTGCTGGTAGAAAAATCTTTGCACTGCAGAAATGTCAGTAATAGACAATGAACTCAAAACAGAAGTAGACTTTAACATCCATGGCTGAGCCCTGGGCAGATTCAACTGAGTCTCTACACACCCTGTCTACCCATGGGCCCAGGATATCCATTTCAAAACACCCAGAAAATCTGAAATTTCATGCAAAATGGATCATAAAATATTGATACAATATTTTTTTTTTCCCATTCTTGTACACTGGTCATTTCTTTTAATAGTCTTTTTGAAGTATTTTCTATCAACTTACGTATAAAAAAAACCCCAAACGTTCTAACTATCCTCAAAGGTAGCGAGGCGCATCCTCCCTATTCACCATCATCTCCTCCCAAAGGAAATAAGGTACACAGATGGAAGATGTCACTCTCAGCTTGTCCAAATAGGAAGTCAGGATATTTCTGAAGCATTTTTACCAGGACAGTGTAATGCATTATGGAATGCATGTGTTCCTTGTTACTGGGACAATTTACCAAGAATTAGGTTGCAATTAAGGGTACTTGTAGCATAGGAATATTATTTTCTGTATGTAATATTGACTTAGGCCTTTTGCACTTCATGCATGTGTTTTCCTAAATGTAAAAAAGAAAAGTCTAAAAACGTCAGTAAAAAAAAACCCCAACCTCCCACATTATTTTGTCTTGTTTAATATGCATGACAGTACATATTCTTTCATAATTTAATATATAATTTACTTATTTATGGACATGTCCATATGCAGGCTGTTTAGAACTTCAAGGCTTGTGCTACAGGAGACATTTACTATAACTGCCTGTTCTTAGTTGCACAATGTTATGCTCTAATGAGGTACTCGCTCATCCTGTGTAGATGAACTTTTCTGCCATTCTGATTCTTTATCATAAGAAATATAATTGGCTATTCAGCCTTTCTGAAAGTAGTTGAAACACCACATACTTCAATCAGTTCATCCCACAGACTCAAATACAGATGGGGCTATAGGAAATGAAAGACAGAAGAGCAATGTTATCTACATTGCAACCTTTTTGTTCAGTTTTCAGTCTGACCGCAGCTTACACGCTGCGGTCAATGGAAAGATTAGTTCTAAAGCACAGCATCGCTTATTGA
Organism: Himantopus leucocephalus; assembly: GCA_003993805.1. Classification (NCBI taxonomy): domain Eukaryota; kingdom Metazoa; phylum Chordata; class Aves; order Charadriiformes; family Recurvirostridae; genus Himantopus; species Himantopus leucocephalus. Next base: position 173,659,659 of record RSEF01000001.1, on the reverse strand, counting down.
AGGTTATGATCATATTCTTTATAAGAACCACCTAAAAAAATAAAAGGGAAGATTGCTTCTGAGTTTAATTTGAAGTTCTTTGACTGTATTTAGGGATATCTACCTACCATCAAAATGAGTTCCTATAATACAAGGGTTAAAGTTATTGTAATATAAAATAAGACACACATTGTTACTGCACACAAGAGATTTGATTAAAATCATTGTGACCTCTGCAACTCCTACCCTAAACTACTGGAAGCCATTGTTAGCTATGCAAGTGCATTTGATTTGTCAATCTCGTGCTACAGTTGCTACTTCAAGAAGGCCCCAGAACTTCATTACATTATTCAGTTTTTTTCTTTTAAAGCAATAAGAATAGCATATTTTGTTGAAAAGTGAGGCAATATGTAATGGAGACAGTACAGGAGATCTTTACAAATTTTTAAATTCCGTTTGACTCTAAAGGAGGCAGTTGACTTGCTTGTTATTTTGCACTGAGGACTAAACAATTCATTTGTATTTTCCGAACAAAACTGGGCATAAAGTCTAGCTGGTTGAAGATCAGTCCTGAGACAAATAAAATGATGTTGGTATAATGGCAAAGCTAATAAAAAAATTAATGATTCAGATACTCTCTCCACAAGAAAGCTTGGACATCTGATAATTATTTAGATGACAAATTGATGAGTGCTGGTTATTTCAATGGCAAATTAAAGACAAAAGTTTCATGTTCTGAGGAATGCACAATGTTGAGAGAAGATACACAAATATATGATGGGAGATGGGATGAAACAGGATGGAAAAAGTAAAAGAAATCAATCAGTAGCTCAATCATGTTGCTCAAATTATATCAATATATGGCCCTACACTTTGTTTTTTGGTTTGGTTGGGTTTTTTTTGTTTTTTTTTAAAAGGAAACAATAGATAATTAAATGCATATGCAGCAACATTACATTCTGTGCAATGTCCTAAATTCATGTCAAGTGTTTCAGCTGTTTTTCAGTGTCTTTCTTGACTACTTTTACAATTTTCTCCTTCAGAAATAGTTGAAACTTGCAGCATATAAAACTTTATGATCTCTGGTTGACTGAGACCCAGCAGTTTCTTCAGTTTAGAAAAGACTTTAAAGCATTTAGAACTTTCTTAACAGAAAATAATCAATAGAAAATACGGTTTAGAATGGTTTCTGAGTGGTGTCTAGTTCAAACTCTTGTTCCATGGCAAAATGAACTACTCACTTTTATTTTTAAAGGACTCTGTCCAATATAAAATGCAATAAACTCATAAAAAATGCTACAATATTAATCTGTTTTCTAAAATATTCCTCATTGTTCCTCTCCATACAAAAGACTGATCTTGAATCACATTAGCTATCATAACTGTTCTGCTCTTGTACTCTGCTTTGCTACATAGCTCATGGTAGACACTCTGACAATGATTTAAGGAAGCTGGTGACAAAAAAGTAACTGTTGACTATATATCAATACCAGCTACTACTAATCACTGTTCCAAAGAGCAACATAAAGTAAATATAGAATTCAGGATTACCTTTCTACTGAATGAAGAAAGAGCTAATAGCAAATTTTCCATTCCCTGCCCTTCAAAGTTAGAATGTATAGCTTAGTGGTTCACCTCTACAGCCAGAAGTCTAATTACAACTTAATTTCTGTATTAATTAATCACTTATTTGCAAAATATTCTTCTTAATATTAGTGAATAGATAGATATCTGCCTTCCAAAGCACTGAATTACACAATATACAGTAATAATTAAAGTTTCATATTATCTAAACATACCAGAAATACTTTCTAAGATACAGATGACCGGGAAGATGATGACAATAAAAAAAAAAAAAAGATATTTGATAAATGAGACAGGCAAATCAGGAACAGTTTGAATACCTTCAAAGTTTAGCCTTTGCCAAATCTAAATATTTCTTTTTGATGTTTCATGGTAAAAGGATTACCACTTCCTTCCTTTACAGAGCAAAGAAGTAAAAGGATTACGACAGTAAAAGGTTGTGATAATTTTTATGCCAGCAGAATGAGACAAAGGATTCTTTGCAGATAATCTTTCCCAAATGGATCAACATCTTCTTCAAATATCCTATTGAAATATTTGTATAACTTAACATTATGCATTTAACTGCAGTAACAGATTCTTTAGAGACAAAAGTGCAGCTCAGACTTTCATGATTCACGCAGAAATAGTTAAAATTATGATCCATTGGCATGTTGTTATCCGGGCTTTGAGCAGGCAGTCGACTAGATGAGTCCGGATGCTTCTATCAACCTAAATTATTCTGATTTCATCTTTTGAAATCTAAAGTTATAGTGTAGGCACAATGAAGCAGCATGGAATTTATACAGTGTTTCTGCAACACCACAGGTGATTTCTTGTAATCACGTAAAACTGTGAAAGCAAGGTGAAGGGTTTTTTTTTCTTTCTTTTTTTTCCCCTTGAATTTTATACACGATGAATATGATTTAATATATCTCCAAAGCTTTGAAGGAGTTAAATATTTGCATCTTCCCATCAAAATTATATATAACAAGAATGAAAGTGTAATGTAATATTTTACTGAAAAAGGTATTTTGCTCCTACATAGAGAAAACAGCCTATAGTCATCGTTTACTGTCCCTTCTAAGCTATATATATCCTTTTTTTCTCCGACGACTTTCACAAGAGAGTTATATTTATTGTTCATTTAATTATTTGCTATATTAAAAGAATGTGTTAAATCTTTCTCATTTTACTGAGAATCTCCAATCAAATAAGAGGAAATATTTATATAAATAAGGTAAATATGATTTTTGTTCAGTGGATAGACTTAGACTTACCAGGAAGCATGATAATCTTATATATCTGTGAGAAAAAGGAAAAAAAAAAAAAACAACTGAAGAATGAACTCTATTGTCATATTTAATTTCTGGATATAAAATAAGCATAATTATTTTTGTATTAAAGAATTTAATGTCAAATGCAACTTTATTAACCAGATCAGTATCTGTTTATGTAAAAGCAGAAGACATTATTTCACCACCTGCCAAGTATTTTTTTTAATATTAAACTATTAGCATATTTGCCCAGATACTTACTAGATAGTTATATAGCAATAAAGTGTGTTATGTACATGTATAATAACAAGTTATGGTATGCATTATATTAAGGTGTCTATGTTTTACTTTTTAATAGATTATACTATTGTATAGCCTGGTGTAGGATATGTAATCAGGATCCATTTTAATTCATATATTTAATCAAATAACATTAACTAACCTTCTTTAAATTTGGTTTTCACATACAAGGCACAAATAAAAACCCACTATTTTTTAAAAAATGTTTTGCCTGTTTCCTTCATACAGATAAATTTACTTCAGATTATTCTATTTGAACTTTTTGATGATTAGCTGGAGGTTAACTAGTTAGATTAGCTAACACCTCCTTAGCAGGTTATATCCCTTACTGAATTGTCTTTTATTTAGAATAGATATATGTCCAGTGCCATTAGTGAGATAATTGTCTACTTAAAGAGATAAATATTTAACTATTTATAAGTTTTGAGGCAAGTTATTCTACTGAAAAAAAATGTAAACTTTGTCATAATGGGCTGTAAGACTAGTTTGTACTCATACATTTGTCATGAAAAAAGAAATATTTTTTTCATTGAAAGTTCAAATAGTTTCAAGGCAGTAGATGCAGCAGACATCTCATTGAGTACTACATCAACTAGACAACCAACCCAAACCAATCTTTTTTTCAATGTGATGGCATGACGCTAAGGAATGCTGATGGAGTACATTTCATTTCATTTCATTTCATTTCATTTCATTTCATTTCATTTCATTTCATTATTTTTTATTAAGGTGTGTTTGTAAGGGTCTCGTGGATTTTCATGACATTGTCATTGTACTATTACTATGTTTTGCAAATGCTAAAATTAGTATATAACTCATTTTACTCTGACAGGAAAGAATTTCATAGCATCTTGATCCCTTCCAGATTTTTAAGCTTTGGATTTTGAGGAAACCGCCTACACAAGCCACATTCTTGAGATTAACAGCTCCATTCTTCCAGTGAATGACAGCTGTTATGGAGAGGTAGCACTTAGCCTTGTGCTTCCCTCCTTTGCTCCCATTGCTTTTAATTAACCAGTTCTAATAATTCTCAAACTGCTGAAAATAGATGAAAATTTTCGTTTAGTTCCCAGGGAAGCAGTGCCAAATTAAGATGATATGAAAAATGTTATAAACGATCTTTGGAAGCCACGACTAATTTGTGATTCAGGACTGCATATAACATTCAGACTTATTTACAATAAATAGTATTTTTTCATTTAATGTCAAACATGAGAGAACAATGTTAAAACAGGTTCTAGTGACAGGACAATGTCACCCTTCTGCTGTACAAATGCTGAAGCAGAAAAAGCACATTTATTTCCAAAACAGGATACACTGGTCTTGTAAGTAAAGCAAATAGGTAATCAACAACCGTCTTCTGCAAAGAAGCTGCCTTATTTACTGCTCTCCTCTTCTCTTTATTGAACTCTTAGGCTTTACTTGCTGTGCACTGTAATGAATTAGTGTTTCATTTTCTTACAATTGTTTCTGTTTAAACCTTTTTTCTCTTTCTTTTTTTTTTTTTTTTTTTTTTTTTTTTTTTTTTTNTAACAATGCATTACATGTATTTACAGTGGAATGCAGGAATCCAGAACAGATCTGGTGGGAAGAATATGACATGTCATTCTATGACTGATATTTCCAGTCACTTCAGGTAGTGTTACAATGTTCAGTAGAAACTGGACTGAATTGAAACTGTAGGTACAAGCCTTTTCAAATTTTGAATCCATTTACTAGTGTCTTGTCAATTTATGCTTTGAAGTAGCGAGGTAAAGTTCAAGATTCTGAAATATCTCAAAAAAACATGTTTGATTCGCAACAATGAAAATTTAAAGTTTACCATGTGCAGCACTGTCTACTGCAAAACTAAGGAAACACGTCTTGAAAAGTATGTAGTTAAGCAACAGCTAAAATTCTGTAGACATCCCACAGCATATTACAATCTTGTATGAAGAACAGAGATCTAGCACTGAGCACAGCATTTAGTTCTCAAACATATTTAGAACACACAGCAAGGAAGAAGATCCCAAAATCAGCACAGAATAAAAATGTAGCTCTGTGCTGTCCAAGTAGCCTTAATCAGAGGTAATGCTGATTAACACAGATGAGATGACAAGATAAAAACAAGTGTATTTTTTTAATCTGTATCTCTTGAGGAATCTCTATCATGACCATGTATTGTGCCCTAAAGATTTGCCTCAAGATGATCAGTCCTATTTTTTATTTACTTTTCAGTCAGAAAGCAGCAGAGTAAATGCACCTTACCAATAATGCAGGGAAAAAACAAAAATAACCCAGAAGCATCATCACTATTCTCTTCTGATTTTAGGATCAATTTCACGTTATTTTCTTACATCCAAGCCCAGTACAAACAGAATACTGTATCTACAAAATACAGCGATTTTAGCATTCCCAGTTTGCAATTCCTAATAGCAGAATAGATTCCTATATTCACAATAAACATTAACTTGCTTTATTTTTACTATGCTGTATTTTCTTGTGTTTGCATTGGCTTGCTACTCCAGCTGCAAATGTATATGTTAAGCATTATGATGCTGAAAAAACCTGTGAAATGGAATACATCTTAGATAAGTTAAATAGTCTATTTCACTTAATCACTTTTTTATGATTTCTGGTAAAAACTTAAGAAACAGGAAAAGCAAGCTATATTGCTACCATTGAGCAAATTATTTTACAGGACACTAATAATTAAACTCTCTCATAATTGATTAAAAAAGCCATCAAAGTGAATGAAAAGGAAACAGAAGCACTCACAATTGTCTAATGGGTTTAACAGCCTTGGTTATGATTGTGTCAAGCTGGACTAATGATACTGTACTTAAAATAATGATATAGAGAAAAATCTAGCAAGTCTTTTGAGATGGTTATAACTTCCTCGTAAGCATTGAAGAAAGGCAAATCAAGATACAATAGTGGTAAAGATCTTGAATAGTTCTTCTTTAATATATAATATTCCAAAGAATGTTAAGAACACATCAGTAGTGCTAATATTAAAAGAGCAGAGGACAGACTAACCCAGGAAATTACTGTAATAGCTATTCCAGATAAACATCTATAACCTCAGATGCATACAGAGCTTGAGGCAAACCTTGGAACGGAAGCTCAGACATCAGTAAATTAACAAGACAAAACAGATAAAACGTAGATGTGACAGCATTTTTTTTTTGTTTTAATTCTATTTAGGCCTGACATATATATAGGCATTTAGGCTGTTATAAACATGCCAGAATATAAAGATGCATGTGTCATTATTTATCAACATTTTAAAGAAAGGCTTGGAGAAATTATATATGACAAAATAAGCAAAATATTTAAAAATAAAAGAAATCAAAATGGCAAATTTCCTATGGAGGAACATTTCTCAGTATGTCTTTTGTAGGATATAAAGTATATCTAACTTACCGGTAATGTGTTAAGAAGGCTTTTATTCAGTTAGAAAATGTGTGTATTTAAAACAAGGTTAACTATAGTTTCTAATTCACCTAGTAGCAAAGTCAATATTGGCAATTTGAAGAGAATGATGCCTTGGAATGCTTTCTGTAAGTCAGAAGGGAACTATTTTAACTGGGTCAACAAAACGGTTAATCATCTACTATCAAGTAGCTGCTACCTGGTGTAAGGAAGCACATGCACTTTTTGCTCCCGCTCGGCTTAACAAGGAGATTATTTCTATGAGTCATTCCTTCTATGTACACAGAATGCATAAAGACTTCCACTATTACTGGTGTGTCCTGAATTTCTATTTCGGAACTATTATAGATAGGTTTGCACATCATCTCCTTTAGTTACTTTTGATTAAGGGCTGGCTCTGTTGTACATAAAGAGGGAATAATTTCATTCCATTGTCTTGCAATTAATTTAATTTCATTTCAGTCTAATGCATTAAATTAGTTTATATTATTTATGCCTTATGTTTTGTTGCCTCTCATTGGAGGAACATATACAGTAAGATCTGGTTCAAGATTAAGACATCTAAATGGAGGTGCCTACATAAAAGAACCTTTATATCAGCTAGATGTCCCAACTCCCATTTTACCCAATGGAAAATTAATCAACACAGCCAACAGAAGCCAGAGTAAAATGTAGCTGAAAAGATGTTAAAACAGGAATATTAGATAGCTGGTTTGTGTAATTTAGGATAATCTAGGGTACCTAAGGTATCTATATAGGGTTGATAGATACAAATTAGCATTTGCAGAAAAACCTCACAAACGAATGGTAGCTCTAGATGACACTCAAAGAGTGACAGAATTGTGCCCTCAGTGGCTACTTTAGAGGGTTCTGCATCAGCATAGGAGTTTAACACTGGTAAAACCAAAACAGTATGAACCGTGTTCAGCACAGCCTTAGAATTCCAATTTCTCATCCTGTTTGCCTTTACAAGTCTTGAGGACTCTCTGAGGTTATCACTAAAAAAAGTCAGAATGTTTAATCTAAAAAGATTAATAATATTTTTTTTAAAAAAGAAATACAGAAATTTAATCACATTAATAAAAGGTTTATAATAGCTATAGCTGTGACCTATCTGTTCTTATTAATTTCTATCAGTTCTATAAATAAAAAAGTGTGCAGTTTGCCTATGTGTTCGAATTCGATTATCAAACGTTAATCTTTCATATGAAGTATTTGTGGGAATCTTTCAGACAAAATCATGTGTACAACAATGTACTGGAATGGAATTATTTTATGTAGACTGTTCTTTTTCAGGGCAGTGGCATCTCTAATCGTTATCACTAATGCAGCAAGTAGACACAAAAGGATTTCTGATTATGTAGTAGGTCATGTAATCATGTTAACCTTATTACGTTCAGAATTTACGCTAACAGTCTCATAATCAGCAAATATATGTGAGTTCACTTGGGGCTAGTGGTTCAATCACAGCAGCATTCACATCTTTGGGCTGTACTAGATGTTTGCAAAATAATAGATCTTCTCTTCAGAGTTTATCTTCTTTGTGATCAGAATCGCTCTTATTCACTACATCTCTTTCTGCATTCCGCATAATTAATATTCTCAGATGTGATGACTAAGATTTTATACAGATATTTTATGGATCAGAAGAAAGATAAAGTTATCACAGCCTGTAGAGTGATATGAAATAACGCACATCCACTCTGATCACAAAATGTAAAGCAAGATGCAGGAAATATGTTTAACTGCTAAAACATTTTGAGTACAGTTCCACCAGAAGCCATCATCTGTAAGTGTTCTAGCCTGGGACTGATAAATCACCTAGATAGATTGATAGGAACTGTTTTAAAAGAAGTTACCAGTGATCATCTTTGAGTGTTAAGAAATATTCAGAGTAAGCAACATGGAAAATCCAATGAGACATGTAATTGGGCTGACACACGGCAAATGAAATCTAATGTTGACAAATAAGCAGCAATACACAATGACAGGAAAAACATTGGCCTCAAATGTAAATAACACAGCACTTTTTTTTTCTTTTTTAATTTAATATCCTAAAATAGATCTTGAACTAGGAGCAAAGATTTCAGAAAAAAGGTAAGAATGGACAGAGGAAGTATTTTCAAAATGAGTTGTCTTACAAATTCTATGATACGAGTGGGTAACAAAATATTTCCTGACTGTGTGGAAACTAGCTGTAAATATTTTTTGAAAAGCAAATAAATATATGTATTTCACAAAAGAAAGTGTACCATAAAAGCATGTGTTAATAAGCTTTATAGATAAAATCAGAAAAAGATGTTAATTTGTGAGCTAGCTTTCATATTATTTAGCCATGTTTCTAGGAAGATTTATTTTGCAACCACTATTAAAATTTATTTATTGCATTCAGGTTGAACAGTTCTTTTGACTAGTATCTATTTTTCAGTTCATTAAGTAATCAAAATCACTGTGAGATATGTAAATATTTGATTCATATTATTACAGTTAATAATGCATAACATCTATTCTAAAAAAGTCTATACCTTCATTCCTTTTCAGTCCCAGTTTTAAATGATGTAAGTTCTGTTCCAGGAGATACTGAAAGATTTTTGCTTGGTAATTAGATGCATATAGCTGAGGTGTTACCTCTTTGGTTACTGTATGAATTTAAATATAGACTTTTCCTTGTTCATGCTTCCCTAACTGTCCTCCAAGTTTTGCCTTGCTGGTTAAATGTTAGATTTATTCCCTTACTTGAACAAGGAATATCAACCAGTTTATGAGCACAAAAACTTCTCACTGAATATTTCCTAAGGATAACATTTATTTTTGCATGAGAAAAAAGTACAGAATGACCAATATAATTAAGGGCTTGGGGGTTTTGTGGTTTTGCTGTTTCAGGGATTCTAAAAGGCCTATGATCCTTCTGAAGCATTTAAAAATGTTTGTTGTCTTATAGTTTTCATCAAGAAGAAATAATAACCTGCAAAAAATTTACAACAAAATTATTGGCTTCATTCCCGTGTGCTGGAAAATTTCTTTTTGCTGGACTACTATAAAAATTCCAGAACTTTGAAATTCTGCTACTACATTGTACAGTCATTATTTCTGTGCAAAGATGGGTTGTTCCACATTTGATAGATCAGTGCATTCTGAGTTAGTGGCAGACAGAATTACAATTGCATGAATATTGAAGATATCCAAAGCGTGACTGGACACTGTCCCAGGAAACCTGCTCTAGCTGACTCTGCTTGGGGGTTGGAGTAGATGATTTCAAGAGGTCCCTTCCAACCTAAATGATTCTGGAATTCTGTGAAATGGATAGAAATTGCACAGCAGTAGTGGACAGTGACTTAACTCACCATGTATTGCCAACAGAAATGATTCCTGAAAGTCAGACTGATTTGGTTGTGACAAAAGGATAAAAACCAGCAGCAGTAATAATATAGAAAGAAAGTTAAAAATAGGAGAGCTAAAGCAAATTAAATTTTCCTGCAGTTGTCTCTACCTATGCTACCTATTGTTGTCTTTCAGAGATTTATTGTCTTCCTCTATCCTGAAAGTATATGAAAGCCACTTTCAATGTAAAATGTACACACATATACAGTGGAAGTCCAGCTGTTTAAAAAAGAAGTGTAACATATTTTTAAAAAGATACACAAAGTTAAGGTCTTGTCTTGAGATAGTGCACTACATGTAAGTGAATGGAATAATAAACTTGTTATTAAATTATTAAGTGATTTAAGGCTTGAGTTTTAGCACCTGTATAAGCTCTTCTGTTTCACTTGCACTGAAAAGAAAAAAAATAAAATTACAGTATTTACCATCTATTCTTCCATAGTCTCACCACTGATTGTCTTTTAAAATGCAGCTTTCTTATTTATTCTACTCCCAGTTTCCCTGTTACTTTCTTGTAATTGGTGGTTTATGCCATACTGCATGCCCAGTATACATTTTCTTCATGTCAAATTCTTTGGACATTTGTTTCCCTAGTCCTTTGACTAGTAGCCCCTTTCCCAACAAGCTTTTAAGCAATGATGTCTCTGATCAGGACTCAAACTGTGTTATCCCAGGGTATCCTTTCTTTGGTTGCTTCATGTGATTAAAAATAGACATAATCCTTATTGTCTTTAAGTTTGACTGGAAATAAACAAAGTGTCAGATATAATTTGAAATGCTGGAGTGATCTGAACCATGACTCGGGGAAGAAAAATATGCATTCTTCTACAAAGAAGCTAGATACCCTGAGTAAACCTGAGTCTCAGTTCATGGGTAATCTATGGTACCTACAATGCACAACAAAATGAATCAAATGTCTATTCAAATTGACAAATGCTTGAACCACAAATCTTTTTATGTTCCTTAGCTATTAATTTAAAGAGGGTTTTCTGTATTTCTTTAAGTGGTTTTTGATATTTCTAAGTATTTTTCAAATTGAAAATTTTCAAGGAAATTAATTAAGAGCCTGTGTTAAGAGAATGGAGTTTAGATATGCACTTTTTAAAGGGAATTCGAGTAATGTAAATTTGGAGAACAGATGGAATTAAAAATGGATGAATACAGGATTTCTGGCCAGTCTGTGATTTAGATTTTTTCTGACAAGTTAATAAACTAAACTATTAGATACATTTGCCCTTTGGTACATGCATCCAGAATAAAATATGTTTATTAAAAATGCTAAATAAAATGAGCATTTTTTTCCATTTCAGTGCTCACAATATTTGCAGAGTTAGGCAACACAAGGAGAGAACTCGTCCAAATTTGTAACCTGTAGGACTCTCCAGCAATTGTTCTGAAAGCCTTGACAGACATGGTGGTAAAGGTTAGCTCTGAGAAAGCAGATTCCTGTCAGGGAGACTAGGCTTGTCTTCTTCCGAACTCAGAGGAGTCCTGAATGTGTTCAAGATCAGAACAAAAAAATTTTATCCACGTTACATTGTATTTGTCCAAGGAGCCCCTCTGAGCTCATCAGATGCCCTCATGTCCCTGATCTGCAATTACTATTTTCTGCTCTTTCCTGTTTAAAGCCTCTGAAATAATGCAAAGGCAGTTTTGTAGCTCACTAGGCTAACGTTTTATTAGCTTGAAACTGCTGATATGTTACATGCAGTGAGAGTTGCTGAGACTGTAAACCACTACGAGATAATTTAAAAACCTTCAGATGGTAGAGGCAGCGAAAACTGCTTAGTATCACAGTATCAACCATAACACCTTTATTGTACTCTCTGTTAAGTTTTGTTTTTGATGAAGCACAAGAGACCCAAGCATGAGCTAACATTTATCCAAGCAAGGTGAGCAAGGAACCAAGACCCAGAAGTGAACTAGGAAACAGTTATTTTTCAATATAGACTTATCCTGTAAATTCCTAGATTTCTAATTGTGATCTAGTAAGCATCCTTGCCCTCAACTTTGGAAACACATAGATTCCAAGGTCCCTGAGATGATTTAGGAGGGCTAAATGACAATCAGATGTACAACTGCTGGAATTTTAAGCTCCAGGCTACATGGCAGAAAGCTTAAAAACCACATTGCTGCATGACATCTGGGCAAGTAGCATTCCAGATCAGCATTCTACTCTCTTCACCCCCATTTTTACAGGCCAAAACCCAAGGTAGATTCCTTTGCAAATTTGCCTTCCATTTGAGAAAAGTTAAGTAAACTCATTATGAAAGGGAGAGAGGAAAGAAAGAAAGAAAGAAAGAAAGAAAGAAAGAAAGAAAGAAAGAAAGAAAGAAAGAAAGAAAGAAAGAAAGAAAGAAAGAAAGAAAGAAAGAAAAAATCCTAAGAACCGAGAAAGAGGTTGACAGACATACTGCTTTTTTGAATGGAAAACTTTGTCAAAAAATACCTAGTTTAACTCTAAACATGGCAAAATCCATCTAGTTCTGTCAAAGTTCAGTAATTAGTGAATATACTGCTCAAGCAGGCTGTAATACCTCGAATGGGAATCAATCTTGAGAAAAGCAGGAATTTATTTTATTTCAGATACATCAAAAACTTATCAATACATATCTATCATTCTATAAGTCTTAATCAAGAATAATACACTTTGATTTTCTTCCTGAAGAGTTGTGACAAATTTCATGCAAATTTCAGTATGCAAACAAATGTCTCTATCTGATATTACATACAGCCATAAGACTGACAAACTTTCAAATATTTGAAATAGTTTTGAGTTATTTCTTGACTTGTTACAAATTCTGTTTAAATGTCTGTCACTTTGCTTGTTAGTGACATTTTCAGAAGCTGTTTTTAAACCTGATTTCATCAGTTTGGGGTAAATTAAGATAACCTGAATTTAGAGGTTGGACATCAAATGTCTATTTTTTTACTAAATTACTGTTCAAAGGTGCAACATTATGGGTAATGAGACAAGAAAGAAAAACATTAATAACGTTACAATGCTAAAAGAGAAAGTATAAGTATTTTTCCTTATTCTTTTTCTTTTTAATCATCCCACTTCTGAACAGAAAGAGTATGAAGGCTGCCAAAAAACTTTCTTTGGCTTTTGAACCATGTTTTGATGAATAACTACTCTGCAGAGGTTACATAACAGAGGTACTGCATTTGTTGTTTTGGGAAGATAATTTTTTACATCTTCAAGAAAAATAACTCTTATGTCTCTTCTGTTGCTTTTTGTTTTGAGGTTAGACTTACTGATACAACACTTAGTTCTAGTAAATAAAAAAGAAAGATTCCAGTGACTTATCTTCCAATTACTTATTTTAGTATTGATCAAAAAAGATGACCATATGTTGAAGTATTTATGTATTCTTAACTAGTGGATATTCTACTGTTCCTTTATTACAATATCATACAGCAAAAGTTTCTGTTCATTACAGGAAAAATTTGTTATTGTATCCTGTTTGCTGTTTAGCTACAATTTTTTTCATCAAGTTTTCATGCATTATGTACCTTAGTGCTTATTAGAATGTATCTCTGCTCAGAAACTGGTTCTGTAATTCTGCAGTAAAGAAAAGGTATTTTAACAGAAAACTGCTTGTATGGCACATGCCCTGGGATGTAGAATGAAGGCATAATACCTAATTTCAGAACTCATTTGCCTTTTCTTGTGACAGATGTGAAAACGCTGTTAGCTAAGGTTGTAAGGAAAGCATTAGCCCAATGTCAAAGAAATAGCAGGCACTTCTCAATGTCACCTATTTTCATTTTACGAAATTCAACAAATCAGTTGAGACAAAGTGCTTGACCGTTCCCAAAGGGTAGCACTACGTCAGTACTGTATTTTTGTCAGGCATGTAAAGCAAAAACATTGCAGGCAAAATTATTTATGTATACATACAACTGATTTTTTCATATCTTAGCTTGCCAAGCACACCTTTTAAATACCCACATGCTGTTTGTGAATAGTAAACTTTGCAAGTCGTAGACAGAAAACTTATACTTAATGAAATCATTCATGTTTCATCTTATTTGTGATCTACCTTTTAACCACTTATGAAAATGATATTTAAAAAAACTGGTGATTTCTCAGAAATATTCAGGATCTGTGAGAGGACACCTTCAGTTATATTTTCATTCTCAGCTCAGTGCAATTTTACAGTACAATTTTTGTACTGTACTTTTTACAGTACAATGAGGCAAGATTCATATCAATGTTAAGTGCTGTAAATATTTTAGATCAAGTAAAACTTGATAACAATTGTCTGGAAAGATTTTTTTCTTTACATTCTTTTCACCTACTTCAGTTTTTCAAACTGGCAAATACATTTCAACAACGTACTTAATGATTAAAATTATATGACCAGCATAGTAATTACAAGAGTTCCCTATCCTTACATATGTGATTAAAATGCTGATGCTCCTGCAGTGCTCTCTAAACTTTTCTTATTCAGTTTCTAATGCAGTTTCACTAATATAAATACATTGTTTTAATGAGAAGAATATCAACACAGTTATTAAAATTCAGCTCCTATCAAGACTAACATCTTTCAGACTGACCATCAGAGTAGTGAAAGTGTGATGAAAAAACATTGTTCTCAATAAAATCAGCTGAAACAGCTTTCTAATTATTAGAGGCATGGATTCTCAATTTTTCTTTATATACATATGTGTGTATGTGTGTATACACATCTGATGAGTTCCTACGTCTTTCTTATCTGTTTCACTAATTTCAGACAACATTGCACTGTTCAGGTATCAAATTTGTTTAAGCCAATCACCCCTGGAAATCTGTAACAGTGGAAATGTTTAATTGACAGTGTAAGTTTCCTCTCTCTTTTTTTCACAAGAATGTGTCAGATCTGAGTCTCCGTTATCTCAGTGCAGTTATTGATTTCATTGATCAGTCAGTTCTCTCTTTCATTCTGTTTCACAGCCACTAAGCAAAAAACATGGTATCATAGCCCTTGTACCGATTCTCTTTCTTAACATTGATTCATGCAAGATCAAAGAACTTGCCTCATGTCTGAATTTGGAGTACACTAAGAAAACAACTGATGGAACCTATGTTCTACATTATCTTATAAAATTCCAGAGAAATACACCAAAATAAAGCAAATATTTTGCTGGCTGTTTCACAGATAGCATTTAGTCATCAGTAGAAATTTCTCTATCAGTGGAAATTTAATTTATACATATATATTAGAAAAATAATGGCTCTTCTACTAAACTTGAAATGTAACACCTTTCCTTTAGAGTTCATTATTTTCTTCTTTCCTCCTGTTATTTTTTTTTCTAATGAAGAAGCCAATGATACATGACTTCACACGATCCTTGAAGTTTCTGTATTAACATGTTTTATAACATACATAAGCATGATTACTCAGTCTAAGCTTTAGGAAGTGTCAGTTGAATGTTTTTAATAGACTTTGAAAATGCTGCTAGCACTTCCTGACAATTTTAGTTTAGGTGCTGCTGCTCTGACTAATGGTGACTTTGTGATAACTTTAGCAGTGTGCAGTGAAAGGTACCCCCTAGCTGTTTTAGCCTTTTCATTAATAATTGTCCTCGGTCTTCCTCAACTTGGTGATGCTTCTCAGATCCGAGAATCCAGAATATACCATTGCCAGTATAGTTCTATCATAGCTGAGGATCTGATTTACCTAGTCCTCAGACTAGTATGTGTTGTGACTTCAACAACCGTTTCTTTCACTGAGGTCCAAGATCTTTGACTGTCTGACCTCTGGTTTCTTTTGGCCTACACACGCAGACACATACACACACACACACACAAACATACTTTATACCCTACCCTCACCAATTGTGATTTTTCTTTGTTTTGTTTTGGTTTTGGTTTTCCTTTGGTTCTCTAGACCTTTTATCTCCTGGAATCCTTATTCCTCTCTTTCTCTTACTATTCCAAACTACTAAATGACTGCTTCCACCCCCCACCCCACCCCCCCTATAGTCTATGAGCCCTACTAGAAACCAAAGAGCCTTTTGTCTCATCAGAAAACATTTTCATCAATCCCTGTAGCTCGTGATGCAGCAGCTTTTAATAGACAGAACGAGCAGCTTCAGTGAAAATCCCTTCTGGGACATTACCCCTGTAGAAGAGAATCTGCCCAGTTACCTAGCAGGGCGATGCATTGATAGTCCACCCTGTCCTTAGAAGATCTGAGAGGTTAGACAGAGCTGCCTAATTAATAGCCAAGAATATGTCAACCTAATTATGACACTTTTCACAGGAACTGTAAATGACAACTCCTCACTAACAAGTAATCTTAAATCATTTCAAGTCATGGCTGCAAGCTTGGTAAAATAAAAGATTCTAAATAACATGTATATGTTTTCGACAATTTAATTTATACATATGTATCAGAAAAATAATGGCTCTGGACCTTTCTGGCTAATAAATTTTCAGAACGCTTTATGGTAAGGGAGAAAGCTGGAAAAATTGGTTGTTATAAGCAGCTAAATATTCAATCCTATAACAAAAAGCATCAGGAATCTTAAGAGTTGGCAAGATTAAAAATTCTCTCAAGCTTCACTTAAATACTTGTCAGAGATAACTACGAATTAAGACAGTACCCTACAAATATCTTTGAAAACCTGGAGTAATGAATCACAAGCTTAAAAAGAAAAGTACTAAATGGAAAGTTATATGTGAATGAGAGATCACTTTGCCAGAAATCAGTACTTCTTATGAGTCACAGTCATTTACTAATTTTGTCCTTCCGTTTTCTCTGGCACAATGCAGAATAGCAAACCTCTTTTACTAAATTATTCCAATCTGTGTAATGGACCTTTTTGGGGGTGTGATTTTGGGAAGTGCTTAGCATAATAGATAAATAAATAAATAGGTACCTTACTGTATCAATAACTGTAGCATATATTTATAAAGTCTTCTGTAAAATAGCATTTCTAATTAGTTAAGACAAAAAGATAATATGTAAGTAAAATAATCTAATTAGGGACTCATTACATTTACAAAACGACTTATCAAGTCACTGAAATGTCAAAAGATGTTGTGTTCCTTGTTCCAAGAACACCTTTCTAGCTAAACTGTGTCTAGATGGTCTCTGAATATCTCTAAGGAGGGAGACGCCAAATTTCATGTGAACTCAAGTACATTTAGTCCAAATTATCTCAATTTGGAAAATTAATATTTTTCATGTATGATTAGGTAAACTTTGAGCTAGATCATTTTATATACAGATCAGTGTTTGTGTGTGTGTGTGTGTTTGCCATGTGCATATATATGTTCATTTTGGGGGATTTTGGTTGAAATCCAGATAAAGTTATTCAGAGTTCTATAAGAATAATTTATGTATCTCATACACAATTCAAGTAAAAGCCTTCAGTTAAAATCTATCAAAGTAAACAGTCCAGTAAAATTCCAGGCAATATCACTTTTAGGCATATTGACTGTCACTCTGTATCTACATGCATATATTTTTATATATATGTACACTAAAAGAAAGTCTGTTGCTTGAAGGTCACTGATGTTTCCCAGGGATTAGGAAGTCAGGATATTATCTAGTAATATGAACCTTTCAAAGCTAAAGTTTAAAAGACAAATAATAACCTCTAGTTCCTGTAAAAATTACTTTAAATATCCTGCCAATCTGTCCTGTCTCATATGTGAAGAGTCATTTTTTGCTGTTCTGCTTTAGGAAGGTAAACGTTCTGCATTTGGATTAGCAGCACAAAAGCCGTTGCTGTGAGGCCCACATATGTTGGTCATCTGATTCGGAGTAAACTTGCGTGAGCAACTGCCGAGAATACACTAGCCTCTAGCAAACAGGTACATAGAATGCAGCTGGATGGATTTCTGCCACATTTTAATTTCAAATGCTATTATATTTGCAGATGAAGTTATTTTAGTTAAAATTACATGTGGAGTTTGACTATTAACCTCATGTTTTGCCTTGCACTTACTTTTTTCTTTGGGGAATGCAATTTTTCTTATTTGCAGGTGGTTTTTTTATATATAGAGAGGAGTACTTTGAGAAAAATCCTTCAGCTGTTTATTTATAAGAATGTAAGATATGGATCATGTAAGTAACCTGAAGGATGGTAAAACATGTTTAATTACCAGAATGGAAATCCAGTAGCAAAATCTAAAGTCTCATTCATACGCCTACTCCTTGTTTTGAATGCTATATGATTCNCCAGTAGCAAAATCTAAAGTCTCATTCATACGCCTACTCCTTGTTTTGAATGCTATATGATTCAGATTAAAACAAACAAAAACTATTAATATATTAAGGAGGGCGCACAGACTTTAGAGTTTTTTCATCAGGTCTCAGCTAAGATTTAGACTAAGAAAGAAGTATTGTTTCTATGGAAATACACCTAGGTGAAACATAACTTTTATGTCATTAGTTTAAGAGTCTTAAGGCCTTAGATCTAAGGCAGTCAACAAGAAGAGAGTGAGACACAAACACAAAAAGTAAAATCCATCCTTTGTTCATCAAGGAAAAG
>RSEF01000001.1:173605635-173640255 GCA_003993805.1 Himantopus leucocephalus | reverse complement strand
TACCATTTGTTTCAGGGAATTTACAAGTCGTCTCTTACAACATGTCATGGTAGAAGGGAACTAAAGCAATGAAAAGAACCCTGGTCTCTCCCATCCTCATATATTTTACACCCAATTTTACAGTATTTACTTTAAAACAGGGGTGACATTGTGAAAATATCCTGTCAGTACTGGATGTAGGAAATACTCAGCTGATACACTTGTAATGCTAAAATAGTATCCATTCAAAAATATTTTTGAAAAGAAAGATGGACAAATAGAACAACAGGACCATTTTGAAATTCATGTTTCTTGACGTTTGCTTTCTGCATAAAATGTTCTTGACCTTTTCATCTGTGTTTGAAAATCTAGGTCAAAAGATTTTATATTATTTCCTGTGCACAGCTGGAGTCACTATTGACAGTCAAGCACACGTACTGAGTAGGAAAACAAAATTAAATTACAGTTCTATGTTTGTGTACCCAAAATTCTTCTTTCTTCAAGTGTATAAGTCTGACACATTGGGGTTTATTGCAATACTAACTAAAGTTTTCAGCCAGGCATTGTAGCATTTCCTGTGTCTTGGTTGTGAGCAGAAAACTGAGCTAGAAAGTGGAATAGTAACATTATCAAATTTTATGTGTTTCATTTTCTCTTCATAACAACATTTGAAACTGTTAAAGCTTTACCCAAAACTTTTCCATAGCACCATTGTTTTTCCAAGCACACCTAACAACTTATATTTTGCCTTTTTACTTTATACCACTCACTTAGGACTCACCTGTCAGCTGAAGACTTTGAGACGACCTGTTTCTTTTCATTTTGAACCATAGGCTGCTGTATTTCAGTGGCAGCAGTATTCAGTATTGTGGTTCAATATTGTAGTTCAAGAGCAGCTATTAATTTTGACAAATTAAAATTTGTTTCTGACTACTTAAATCAGATGCACATGATTAAAGTAAGATACACAAATTTCAAGTATAATGTAACCCTGTACATAATTTCAGCAAGTTCATGATTCATTCATTCACATCTATTCTGTATTGCATAAGTAGACAGATTACTTGGAACTGGAATATCTTTGGTCGTTGTGATGCAGTTTGCTTGTGCAGTTGAGGAATTACAATCAAGGAAAGAAAGAAAAAATGATTGACATGAATAAGACTCATTATTCTGTTGAGAACTTGTTTTGACATATCAGTCAATGTAAATCATCAGTGTTACAATGGCATTGATTACAATTTGCTTCTCTTTGATCACATCAGAAATTCCTTGTCAGGATAACATATAACATGTATTTTCCAGCAGATCATAACTGTTTTCATAACACGGCTCACCTTTTCCTACTGAAAACCATACAGAACACCTACTTCTATCTGTATTGCTTGCTGTAGCTTACTACAAAGGAAAGTAACTTTAGGAAAGATTTTGTTTATTTGGCTTTAAAGCTATTTGCTAATTTAATTTGAAATCTCTAATGAAATTAAAACCCAGCATAATCCAACACGCATTTATATGTTTATAGTAATGTAAAAGCTCCAGTGATGGTGGCTCTGTGCCTGACATGGCTGTCCGTGCCTATGTCAACACTGTTTAATGGTAAGGTAGTACCCTAACTTTTTCTGTATTTCAACTGATGTGGCTTTATCAGAAGGTCTTCATTTCCAGTTTGTCGGGAAATATTCCTCAGAGAGACTGCTTATACTTCTGCCTTTGTTTGCCAACTGCACAGGAATAAAATCGACATACTCAATATAAAAGAACACTCTGACCACCACTTATCCTTGAGCTATCTACATAATAATAACCTGGAAGATGATAAGTGTAGGCACGGTGTCCCCATGCTTAAGGACTTGGGCATGAAAGACATTCTAGGTTGGAGTGGGATAAAACAAATGAGATTCCAGAGTTCTGCATGGGCAAGACTGGACCAACATTTAAGACAAACCGTCATGTAAACATTATCTTCTTACCGTGCTCCCACTTTTCCAGAAAAGTGTTTATTCTGCATCAGCCTGAAGTTATGGAATGCAT
This sequence comes from Himantopus leucocephalus, assembly GCA_003993805.1. NCBI lineage: Eukaryota > Metazoa > Chordata > Aves > Charadriiformes > Recurvirostridae > Himantopus > Himantopus leucocephalus. Next base: position 173,638,242 of record RSEF01000001.1, on the reverse strand, counting down.
CAACCTTCAGAGCTAAAATAAAAAGATTTTTTCACTGTTAATTATTTCTGGATCTGTTCTATGACTCAGCACAATGACGTAAACATCAGTAGCCCTATAGCAGGAACCAGAGCCTCAGCCAACTACTATGGACTATGCTCTAATATTTGTGTTCTTTGCCTCACCGTGAATCAACTACAGCAGAAGTTATGATACATGATCTTGTGTATACTACATGTTGATGATAAAGAAATCCTCATGGGAATAGGAAAATTGGAATTGTGGATTTGAAAGTCACAAGGCCAAAATGGAATTTGATCTTTTTCATACTCCTTGATCTTGCAACAGGGATATTAGATTTTTTTAAAAATAGGTATATATTTGAAAAGAAGAAGAGAGAAAAGACAGAAATTGCGTATCTTCTTAAATAATATTTGGAGGCATTCACTCTCAGTTTTGAGCAATAGGTCCAGAGCAGTTCTACAGTCTACTCTATTCCAAAAAACTGCCAGAAATACCCCCATGCCTATTTTTTCTTCTGGGCTAGCTTTAGACAGCTAATGGGATTTTACTTGGGATTTTTAGATTGTCCTTCCTTCATGCTATGTGTCATTGTAATTTCCATTAAAAACTCTGGACACACATGACTTAAAGCTGAAATGTATTCATGTAGGATACATTTAAAAGGTCTTGCACTGTTTTTATGCATATGATTTTTTTACAGTCTTGCTTTAGGTAAGAAAAAAAATACTGAATTGCTACACTTACAGAGGTGAAGGGAGAGTTCCAAAAATACTAAGCTTGAGTTATTTTCTTTCACGAAACCCATTCTTTAGAATCTGAGGATGGGGAATTCAGTGAAATTTGTTATGGTTTATAGCTCAGTTTATTATACTTTGGGATTTTTTGTAAATTGTAGCACATTGTATCTGACCATCAGTGTTTCCGTCAATCTTCTAATTCCCCTAAAACACATTAATCCTTTCAGGAAATGAATACATATGTTCTCATGTTTCAGTGAAACTTAAATATATATGAAAGGTACAGTTGTACCTCAGGTGGCCCAGAATATGATTAAGTAGGAAATCTTCATGCAGACAAGGACTAAAAGTTCAATGTTATGTTATTTTTGTACAAACAAAACCTAGATAGCAGATGAGTTCTACATTTTTTAAAATATATGAATATAGCTATTTAAAAGCTTAGGAAAAGAACCGGGTCTTAGTCATGTTTAGTGGATATATTTTTGCAATAACATCTCATGCAATATCGGCAGATCTACATTAGCATGCATTGTGGCACAATAAAAGTTGTACAGGCAAACAGGATTTTGAGGACTCAATATCCACACCATATGTAATTCTGGAGTTTTAGTTAAGAAAAAAATTAAAATCTTGGTCCTAGACTTAATATTCATCAGCAAGTGGAGGTATCAGATGAATTCTTGGAGCTCATCATCCAGCTAATCCATTCATACTGAAAACTACCACCTGCATCAAACGAAATCCTCACTAAATGGGATAATTTGGAGATTCCCTTTAAAAGTATACTCATGGTCTGAACCTAAGTTGTAAGATAGTCTCACCCATTTTCTTCATAAATCAGTAGTGTTTACAGCGTTAGTACATACAGATTATTGTACAGTTCTTGTTGTTCTTATATATGACAACCAGAGCTGGCAGCAAGGAAAAGAGTGCTTTTCCCCACTTCAATAAATTTTGAAATTAAAAGTAATAATTAAAAAAAAAAAACCTGGGTTTTTTGTGAGATCAAGTTTTTTTGAGAATTTTTTCATAAGCAGAACAGAAATGCAAATTCAAAACTATCAAAAATACAATTATTACATCATTAATTTGAAATCTGTGATATCACCCGGGGAGATTTTGTGTAACATACTTGATCACATACCTAATTTGTATTATTTTGTTTAGAGCATATTCTGGTGTAAGGAATCACTTTTTTTGTTTTGTTTTGTAGTCTCACTCTTACTAAGTCTTACAACAGTGGCTGCATTTTCCACTCCACCATTCCGTATTTTCAGTTATGTTCTGGGCAACTATTGTTCTGGGGAAAAGAAAATACACTGTAAACACAGACTGATTAATGATTAAACAGCCCATATGATTTAATTAATGCAGAAATGCCTCTTTAATAGAACAATTATAACTATCATGAATAATCTTCAAGTATTTACCCCTATTTCTTGATGTTACGCTGAACCTTCCACTGGACCTTTAAAGAACTGAGGGGAGAAGGTAGATTTTCAAGAAGGCATTGCCATCCTGAGGTGTTATCTGGAATGATGCACCTGGCGGGGATTGCTTCCCCCTCAGTCCTGGGTTTGCCTGGGGCTATCTTTATGTTTTCTATGACAGCCTGCTTCCTTTCTCTTGGTTCCCTGATGGTGCTTGAAAGACGCATAATACACTCCTTCTCTCCCCTCTCCTCCCCGACTAACCACACAGGGACTGGAGGAAGAATAAATCCAGTCAACAGCTGGCATGTGTTGAAAAGGAATCAGAACATAAAGACACCATTCAGTCAGAGCGAAAAAGTGAGACAAGCTGCAATGTTTCTCAATTTGGTTTATGACTCTTCAGATATTAATATTTCCAGAATCTTTAAATACCCAGTAACGAAAGTAAAGTGGATTTATTTATTTCAATAAAAAACATGACCAATTTTCATGGTTCTGTCTGGGATGAAGTTGACTTTCTTGCTGACAGCTGGTGTGGTGCTGTGTTTTGGATTTGGGATTGGAACAGTGTTGATGGCACACTGATATTTTTGGTTGTTGTTAAGGCGTCAAGGTCCTTATACCACCCTGCCAGCGAGCAGGCTGGGAGAGCACAAAAAGTTGGGAGGGGACACACAGGCATGTGATGTCACGCTCAGTATATAAAGCTGGGGAAGAAGAAGGAAGAGGGGAATGTTCGGAGTTATGGTGTTTGTCTTCCCAAGTAACTGTTACGTGTGACAGAGCCCTGCTTTCCTGGAGATGGCTGAACACCTGCCTGCCAATGGGAAGCAGTGAATTAATTCCATGTTTTGCTTTGCTAGCGTGCGCAGCTTTTGCTTTACTTATTAAACTGTCTTTATCTTAACCCATGGGTTTTCTTTTTTTTTTTTTCCTGATTCTCCCCATCCCACTGCAGGGCCAGGGGGGAAGTTAGTGAGCAGCTGCATGGTCCTAGTCACTGGCTGGTGTTAAACCATGACACCAATTCTTTAAAAACAGGTAAGAATATTTGATGTAATAGCATTAGTGTATAACTGGATGCAAGTCTTCCATTTTATTTGTGAAGAACACATTCAAGTCTGTAGAAGATAATGCTACCTCCTGGTTTATTGATTTAATTAACAGATGGAATTCTAATGGATGGACAGAAAATCTCTTAGCATTTCCCTGTGCACTATATTCTTGATTTATTAAGAAGCAATTTGTGTTCCTGTGCTATTTGTTATTCACTTTTATCACTTTCTTATCTTCTTTATTTATTTATTGATTTATTTTATTATTTTATTTATTTATTTATATATTTATTTATTTTTATTTAACTGATGAGTAAAAATAATATTTTAAAAGCAGGGGGGAAAAAACCTAAAAATCCACTGGGTCACCTGAATAACCTGCTAACATTGAAGATTAATTCCAAAATATTTTTTAGGACAACAGCAAGAAGTTTAGGAGTTTGGGACATTGTGACATTGATCAAGCTTCTTGCCAGCATAGAGTATGTTGTACTTGACATTTTCTATAAGCCAGAATGCGCATGTGAGCAGTGCGTAGCTATTACTCTTTGGTCACTGTTTACATGAAATAAAGGTTTGTTTCTTCTTCTTCTTCTTTTTTTTTTCATCTCTGCAGTAACTACCTTGCCTTAAAACAAAAATTACTCAACTATTTGTCTATACATAGATGTCACGTTTCTGTCCCTGTTATATAGCTACACAGACCAAACAGACATACACAAGTAAGAAATGGATGGATAGCTGCTAATATTTGAAGAATTATTTTGGTGTGAAAAAAATAGAATGTCATTAATTCCTATATTTGGGAATATTTAGAAACCTCTCTGGCTAGTTTCTTCCCAACTAGCTTTGATGCAATTGCTTTGCTGTGCCTAAAGCAAGCAGCAGTCCTGGTACCCCAGTGACCTAGGGCAAGGGATCAATAGAGCACACAGTGAAATCATGGAAAGGTGTGGGGGAAAAAAAAAAAGAGGGTACTGTTGTGTCTTGTGTGGAGCTGAGACATGTCATTTTCTTCTCAGGAAGAATTTTATTTTTTATTCCACACATTTTTATTCCAAACATCCTGTCTTATGTTGTCTGTAAAGCAGCTTTAATCTTTCTCTGCTCTGCAATATTTATGCCCAGGTTAACCATAGTCTTGTTTTCCTTTTTTCCTCAGAGAGAGGGAAAGCCCAGTTCATTATTTGACTTAATGTTTTCCTTGCTTTGCTTTTTAAATTTCTAACATAAAATTTTCCACCATAATTCAACTATGTTATTCTTTAATTTTGTGATACACTGACCAGCTCTTTGAGGTATAAGAAAGCCTCATCATTATGGAGTAAAACAGAGCATATATCAGTCAACTAATTTGCACTAGCAGATTCTAATGCTATATTTATAGTCTTGCTCTGTATATTGATGCTAAAGGGTCATTAGTAGTCCCTGCTACTTCTAGATTTGGCAATAAATAGAACAGCAGTGAGGCTGTTCCATAAAAAAAGCCTACTAAGACCTACCCAAGAATTGTGTTTACATACTAGCAGCATTAGTAAATAGTTTCGTGAAGCTGTTTTAACTGGAGAATTTTTCTCTGTCTTTACGATTAATGTAATTCCCATAATTAAAATTATTAATTCTGTAGATTATTTTTATTCCTACTTTCTACAAATTATTTCTTTTCATAATAACATAAAACCAGGTGGTTGAGATCTGATGATAAATTTAGATTTTGCCTTAAGAGATTACTCAGTGAATCAAAAGCTACATGATTACAACTAAACCCTTAAAAAAAAATAAATTAGCCATTCAATTAGACTCTTCATATAAAGGGATTGCGTCTCCATGCCATCAGATCTATTTCTGGCAACTGTAACAAACCTGACATTTAGGAGACTTAAAATGGTATCAGATTGCTTTGTCACAGAATAAGAAAAAAAAACAATCCAATTATCTTTAAAATCTCTTTGATTCTATCTAGAGAATTATCTTTTAAATTATGATGGTATTATTTTCCATTTTAAATCCCTCTTTGTTTAGGTATCAGATGTATTTCTCTTCATTCTGGCCATTTTCTCTTTTGGAGCTTTAGGAGCTTAGCAACTTAGAGAAACTTCTTTCTGTGACATCCAATCAACAATACAATAATGAAGCTTATGCTTCAAAAAATTATAGAGATGGAAAAGAGGGGAAGGTCTTTAACTCCTTTTTCCTTCAGATCACTGCTAGGCTTTTTTTCCTTTCAGAGTCTTGAAGACAGCTCTTTCAAAACTAAATTTGACAGTCTTCCACTTGGGTTGTTTCTGTTCTTGTGAACAAAAGCTATGGGATAGCTTTAGTACTCCCTTCAAAAACTAAATTGCTTGCTAAATTGCTTTCTAGGCATCAAGTCAAAATTCTTTTAGATTTGAATTATGTGCAGAAAAGAAGCTTTCCTGAAAGTCATATGAGTGATGCAAGAGACTTCACACAAAAGGAGTAAATACAAGAGAGTGATGTATCCCTAAGGATTTAGTAGTCTCATTTCTCCCAGTCAGAAGCAAATCTTTCTACTTCTACAATAATAAATCGCCACATTTGGGGGTGTTCACTAACTCAGCAATGGAAATTAGTTCTTATTACTAGTCTAACAAAAATATTTCCTGTTTATGAGTTTGTATATGATGACTCATATTTACCATAATGTCTATTCCAGATGTGAACCTAATTTACATAATGAATTAATAGCTTATTTGTGCATCTTGAACAAAGATTTAATTAACCCTTATCTTCTCATGCTTGCATAATGTAACGATTCTTATCTAGCATTATAAAAATAACAGCCAGAGTTTATTTTGTACATGGAAAACACAGGAAAATTTTTAAGAACATTGATAGAAAATATTAATTATACATTGGATTTCTTGCATTCCAGGAATTTTTAAATTCTAAAATTTCCAACTTTAGAGATTGATTTAAAGGTGTTGAAAAGAATGAGATAAGAAATGTGGACATAGCTTTCAAATCATGCAAGTGTAGTGGCCAAAGATACCTGTCTTGTAAATATTATGGCTGACGTACTTGTAAGTCTAAATTCCATGTCAACTAATTTGAGGACAAATCCAAATGAGTCATATGAAGATGTGGAAAAATCCTCAGTTTATAAACTCACTTGTAGGGTATATCAATGGTAAGTCTTGATCAGCCAGTGCAAATGGACCACAAGAATACAAAACTTTGATAATATCTGAACGTAACTATGCAGAATGTACCATCTGGAAACGATGTTAACCAAACTAATCTTAGTAGATGTCATTACATTATCCTTACTTTGACTGTCTAGATGTTGCATCAATTCCTTGCTAATCATCTGGGCTCTTTCAGTTAAGAAGACAGGAGGTTTCAAAAATTAATTAATGCCTCCCATTTTAGATATCTATTTTATGATTATATTAGCTACTCGTTAGAGATCCTATTTTCTTTTAACTACAGAGGTAGCATAAAAAATTAGATTAAACCCCATAAGTTATTTCAGATGGCCAAATTTAGGTGAAATTAATTCTGCCTCTTGTGTATAAAACAAACATCAGAACATATACAGAACAAAGGCTATAATAAAAATGGTTTGGACAAAAAAATGGGAGTCTATTGAAAAATAATGATTTTAGAAAGGCCAGGAGGAAAAGAAAAAACAACACACAAAAAACCCAACACCACCAAAAAAAAAACGAATTTCCTGCACTCTCTCATCACAACCACCAAGTCCTAAAATACTTGATTGCATTTTTAGCATTTTTTCCCCTTATGTTGTTCTACTGATAAAAAAAAAAAAATAAATGGAGGCATCTAAACTTCAAATCATATAAACATAGAATAATTCAGATAGGAAGTGACCTCTGGAGTCTGATTCCTGCTCAAATCAGAGTCAGCTCAGACATCAGACCACTTTGCTCGGATCTTTCAGGTCTTGAAAAATCTCAAAGGGCAGAGTTTGCACAAACTTTCTGGGCAACCTGTGGCGTCTTCCTGACTGTCCTAAGAGTTACTGGTACAAAATATAAAGATTTAAGTTCTGAGTTGTGGTAGTATGCAGTTCTAAAGGCTTGTAAATAGCAAGTATTTAGTTAATTAGTGTCATGTTCAAAAGTGAAGGCTTTTGCTGACTTGAATAAATTAAGAAATAATATATTTCCTGAGATTTGCAGTAAATCACCACAATTACAAATCAAGGGCTGATATTATCCACGGGGGCAGGGGAAAGAAGGAAAAAAAAAGAAGGCATTTCAAGAAAATATCATTTAAAACCAGAAAAAAATCATATAGATATGGACATAAAAGAAGCTACTTCTTCTATCCCATATAAGGGATTGAATAAACTTACATCAAGGAAGATCAAAATTTTTAAAATAAAAATGTGGTGATGTGAGAGAAAATATAGAATGGGAACAAACATGAAAAAGCTTGGAAGCATGTTACTTAGCCATTATTGACCTGCAATGGGTTCTTGACATAATACTACTGATTGAAAGAATAATTAAGACTTGTGAGTCTATTATAATGCTAAGAGTAAGGTAGCCTGATATTCTATGACTATACTGGAGCTAATATACAGCAGTGGAATGGTAGCTATACTTAGCTTATGTGACCCAGGCTAGAAAATAAAAGCATCTCAAGTTACAAATAGACGTCCCTAAGTAGAATAATTTTTATTGCATGTATTGATTCAGAAAAAAAGATTTTGCATGTGAATACATTATACATCTAGTTTCAATAACACTAAAAACAATCGCAAAACTGTAGCATAAGTCATAACAAAGATCTGAAGAGTTCTAGCTGCATGAATAACCAAAAAAGAGAGAAAATGGTTTTGCAAATGTTTTTGAAATCTCTTAGAGTTGTAAGAGACTTATAACAATATAAATAACTTCTCTCTTATTTGGTCAACTTTTGCTCTCTACGAGGCCAAACGATTTCATCAGCTTTCTCCGATAATTTTCAAATATACTACCTGAATGACCAAAACTTATTTAGCTCAGGATATGCTTTTAAATCATATGCTACTAGCTGTATATTCATGGTCCCCTCTGACAATTAGGCATTCTGTATCCAACATAGTCACCTAAACTCATCTATGATCAGTAGACTGTCTTTACACTATCAAAAAACTTGGGGTTTAGTTCACTCTCAGAAACTGCCCCCCATTCAGGGCAAAACAAGCCTACACACCCTGCACAGTCACATCAACATAATGCCTGTGAGATTTATTAGCATTGGCAAAAATCATATTTACTGTGCTTAAAAAAATGGAAAAGGAGCAAAAGACAATTAGAAATAAGAGGCTGTTGAAATATGAAGCTTGACCTTGTTACTTCTGAAACAGAGTTTAACTTTGTATGATGTGCCATGCAACCATTCAAGATCTCTGAACAGGAACTAAAGCTACNGGGAAAAAAAAAAAAAAAAAAAAAAAAAGGAGACGAACCTGCTTTTGGTCCCAAAATAGAGTAGTGATGGAAATGTCAAATTACTTAACACTGTAGGATTTTAAATTTAGTAGAAACTTCAGCCATGCTCAAGGTTGGTTCGGTTCACATTGAATAGATGAAGTCCTAGCCCAAGCGCAAAATAGCAATCAAGTTGAGAAACTTATATTAAATCAGATGGGTGAGGCTGGACCTCTGCTTCTAGTTCAGCATAAGCACTTGCTTTTCTTAGAACTGCAATAGGTCACTTCTTCAGAAGTGAGATTCATATCTTGAAAGGACTTACCTGAGTAAGATTACCTAATTAACAATATCTCTTAAATTAGCAAATTTTCTTAAATTCACATCTTGGGTGAAGCAGGCACGGATGTCTCCTAACGCCGTGTTTTGAACAATATCCTATGGGTTAAAACATGCATACAGGAAGTAGGAGACTTTTTTCTAAGTATTACAGAAGTCTGAGGTAGTTTAAAATTCCAGGAAAATTTTGTAATGGGCCAGTAACTTTCTGGGAAGACATATTCTGCTATTTGGGACCAATGCATAGCCACAAAAGTAAGAATCAGAGGGCTGGAGAGAACCATTATACGATACTGTAACCTGCAGCTTAGGCCTCCTGTGAAGGAACGATGGGAATTATTTACACATAAGAATACTTTATTAGGTGTTTATTGGGTGTTTCTCCTTTATTTGGAAAATGACCACAACTTTTCCCTTCTTCTTCTGTTTGTAATGTCAACATTTTGAAGCTTTGGTCATTAGAGACCGTCTGTATTGGGTTTATGTGGCAATATTTTGGTAGCGGGCATCCTGCAGGAGTAGCTTTTTTGAGAAGACAGCAGAAGCTGCAGCTGTGTCCGGCAGAGGAGACACCAGGAGCTGTTCTCATGTCAGACAAAGCCAGTTTAAGCTGGCTCCAAGATGGACCAGCTGATGGCCAAATCTAAGACAATGAGAAATGCTGGTGATGCCTCTGTGATAACATATTTAAGGAAGGGTAAAAAATGCTGGCAGGAGCTGTATGAGAGAGGAGTGAAAAAAATGTGAGAGAAACAGCACTGCAGACACTAAGATCAGAGAAGAGGGAGGTGGAGGAGGTGGTCCAGATGCCAGAGCAGAGATTCCCCTACAGCCTTTGGAGAAGACCATGGTGATGCAGGTTGTATCCCTGCAGCCCTTGGAGAATCCCATGCCAGAGAAGGTGGATATGCCCTGAAGGAAGCTGCAGATCATGGAGAGTCCATGCAGGAGGAGAGTCCTGGCAGGGCCTGTAGCCCATGGAGAGGAGCACACACAAGATCAGGTCTTCTGGCTGGACGTGTGGCCTATGGGGGACCAACTCTGGAGCAGTCCATTCCTAAACGCCTGTACCCAGTGGAAGGGATCCATGCTGGAGCAGTTAATGAAGAACTGCAGCCTGTGGAAAGGATCAATGTTGGAGAAGTTCATGGACTATCTCCTGTGGGAGGGACACCATGCTGAAGCAGGGGAACAGCTTGAGGAGAAGGAGTGGCAAAGATGGAGTGTAATGAGCTGACCGGAACCCTCATTCCCCATCCACCACTCAGGGGGAGGAGGTAGAAGAGTCAAGAATGAAGTCAAGCCCAGGAATTTGGGGGGGGGAGGAGAGGAAATGTTTTTGTTACTCATTATCCTACTCTGTTATTAACTGGCAATAAATTAAATTAAATTTCCCCAAGTTGAGTCTATTTTGCCCGTGACAGTAAGGGGTGAGCAATCTCCATGTCCTTATCTCAACCCACAGGCTTTTTCATTGTATTTTCCCCCTTCTGTCCTGCTAAGGAGGGGGAGTGAGAGAGTGGCTCGATGGGCACCAGACAACCAGCCAAGGTCCATGCACAATACTGTTTCTTTTCCTTATCTGTGAACCTGAAAATTCAGTCATTCACTATGGGTTGCAGGAGTCACCTTCTGAAGCCTTCTTTGACTGGGACTGCTATGTAAATTATTGACAATTCATGCTCCAGCTGCATTTCTAATTGAATTCTGTGCTGGTAGAGTCAGTTAAGCTTGGTTTGAAAAGGCCTAATACACAATGTCCTCCAGGAGATTAAAAAATGTGAGCAACTAATTTCCAGATCTGAAATTATTTCAGGGTAGATATAGCTACTTAAGTAGGTCTCTAAGCAAAGGTAATTGTTCTAATAAGAATTCTAGTGATATAATTTTAAGTAATGAAGGAAATACCAAAGTCTTAATCATCTAAGAAGCATAGGAAGGATTTTTCTCAATTGTTTTATGAGAGTATGTTTCTGTATTCATCCTACATAGTAGTGCACTTGTTTAAATGGTTTATTTAACCTTTTACACACTAGTCATTTGCTTTCACACACTAGTCATTAGAACTTTGCTTTTATTGTGGGGTTTGTTGTGTGGGAGACAGACAAGTCTGTAATTCCAGATAAGACTGCCTCTGGAACAACTATTTAAAGTGCACCTAAAAGACCTTAGTATCACCATCTCAATAATTTTCACACACTTGATATCATTAGTACTTAATATTATTTTTTTTAGCATTTGATTTCATAAAACTTTTTAGTTCAATACTGAAAATTATACAGATGAGACAATCTCTCAGTATATCTGCCTGATATATCTGACAACACCTATTTGTAAAATGGGGCTATAATATCTGTGTTATTTGATTATTCACTTGTTGCCATACTGTCATTACTTGTTATAGCTATGGTGAAATGGTGTGCAATGATCCTTTTGGAAACTCTTCGAAGTAGATGATATCATTTAACTATACTTGGCCTAAAAAAAAAGATCAACTTAGCCAGTGGAAAATTTAAATTATGAAAATTAACATGTTTACATGAAAGGTTTGTGTAGCAGCCACAGTATTAGCCGAGACTGAGAAAGATAGAAACTGTAGAATTAATTTCATTGTGACTGTGTACTGTGTATCTGTGTGACTTCCCCAAAAAGCTTATCTGGGTAGTACTGTAAAATAAATTCCACCAACTTTCCCGATCCCAGGAAAAAATCCATACTTGCAGTAAGCTTTAATTAAGTTGCTAAGATTTTATGAAACCATTTTTTCTTTCTTTTTAATTCTTCTTATACACTCCACAAACCGCAGCAGAAAACAAGTGTTTATAAAGACAAATCCCCTGTGGAGTGTGTCAGCTGTCATACTCAAAGGCTTCCCTTCCTTTTACGAGACCATAAACTGTTTTCTACTACAGAGAGCTTTGCTTACATGAATTTTAATCTATTTCCTAAAGGGGAATTTTGTGAAGGTTGTAAATTCTTCAGATAGACCTTAAAATTTCTTACAGGGGCTGAGTGGAGGATTAGATCTGATCCTTGGGTTAGATTTCAAATTTATTTTTATTCATAACACAAAAAAAATGCTTGTTCACTACAAGAAAAAATATATTCCTTTGTTGATTTAGGGACTGCTGTCAGAAGGTATAAAATGTCCATTGTAAAATCCAAGATGTCACTATCTTAGGAATTTTCATAATCCAACTATTTTCGGGGTTGCAGTTGCAACCATACAGAAAGCAGAATTTATTTTTAGAATATTGGCAGTGAGTACTCACTAACTGATCCTGGTTCATGACCGTCATTTATACTGTTTTATGTTTCTCACTCTTTATTATACATATGAACTTAAAAAACCCAAACAACCCCAACATCCAGTCCCATAGTAAGAACTAGGAATGTGGTTTGTCCATGAATGAAGCCTGAATTTATTCCAAAACACTTTATATGTGATAAAACAACTGAAATGGTTATTCAAAGTAGATGGATAGCCTGATTAGCATAGCATGCTAAACAAAGACTTGGTATATTTCTGATGAAGTCTTTCCATCTTAGGTGTCTTAGAAAGACCTTGGATGAGAGAGGAAGTTCAGTTCATCTAACTCTGTCTACAATATCAATGGCTGCATCTGAGGTAGTAATCTAGAATGCTATTATGTTTGGTGGAGAGCAATAAGTGCTTCTACTGCACAATTCATTTTACCTTGCAGGAAATGAAAACAAATGAACCATTCATCTCAAAATGCCTGTTTGTCTCCATCGCCTATGAATAGAGACTACAGTGCAAGTGTTTACACTATAGATGCTGAGAGCTCAATGGGATGAATTTCACATGTAGTTGTTTTACATTGTATAGGATTTCAGAATTTATGAATTTTCATGTAGAAAATTTAAAATAATGTGCATGGTGAAAATATGATGACCATCTAAACAAAGATCATTCCAAATTATCTTTTAGCGCTCAATAAAAACATCCTGGACTCATACAGGTATTGTGTTGAAAAGGTGAGAGCAATCCTCAGCTATAAGAAAATTAAAATAATAAAAAAATAAAAAAAAATAAAGAAGAACTGATGAAAGCATTACATAAATTCATGACACTATGGTCATTCCTTACAGTTCTGATCTGGTAATTTCTATAAATCATATTAGAACTTTAAAAAATTAAAAATAATAAGAAAACAACTGACTATAGTTACAGGGTTGATCACGAATATTGAATGGTGTCCACATCTGAAAAGACTGAGTATACTTTTTGCCTCTCGATGTCAGAAGAAATCATAGCTGAGGGTGAAATACAGTGGTTGACTCTAGAATCATAGATGGCATAGGAAGGCAAATAGGGAATATTCATTGATTATTTTATTTATTTATTTATTACTACAGAACTACAGGTCACTGTGAAATTTCTAGGCAGCAGTTAGCTTGCTTTTCCACTCACGCCCATACCCATTTCACAAGGTGGTAAATCTCTTTGCTTCAGAATGTTGTGAAGGCCAAACATGAAGAAAGACATTAGGCAAATTAAAGGATGATGGTTGCATCGTCTTTTTGGATGTTCTGGATGTAGACTCCATTTCTGCAATTTCTAGTAGAGATTTCCATGAAATGGAGAAGATGTACTAGGCAAAAACTGCTGTGCAACCTGTCTCTTACAGTTTTCTCAATGCCTCTGTTACTGAAACTGTCATACACAAGAGACTAAAATATAAGGAAAATTTGTCTGATCCAGTACTGTTGTACTCATTTTCTTATAAAAAAAAAAAAAAAAAATTGCAAGTGAACTCCCACTTTTAGAAGTGTAAAAGTGCAAGTCAGTGAAGGACTGATTTTTGTTTCAAGAATCTCCATCCACACTTTACTGTTACTTTTGCTTCTTATTTCCTGAAAAAAAAATGTAAGTGTTCCCTAGGAACCTATTATTTAGCATCTAGTAAACTCACAACACAGAAGCTCTTGCAAAATTTAACATCCATATTTTATTAATGTGCGAAAAATCTAATGAATTAAGTCATAATTGTTATATAAGGATGGAACTCGAGTTTGTCCAACAACACAATTGTGATGTAGTTGGATATTTGGGGGTTGCCTATTATTATAGCCAGTGCACTTAGTCATCAATTCCTTGAGTGATCCAAAAGCTCCCCAGCTAGTTTCTACCTAGATGAGACAATGGACTGATGTAACAATTGCTTATTGACTGAATTCCTAATAGGCTTCATGACAAACCATTTGACTAGTTGGTACATGAGCTCTCCAGGTGGATATTTGGACAGTCCCCACAATCCTTCCTGCTGTGTGTAGACCAACTGGCATTTATTACTTGTATGCTTAACTGCATTGTTTAATATCCAAGAAAATCTGTGGAAAACCTGGTCATCCCGGGGATTCCCCCAGCAGTTTCTGCTGTACAATTGATCAAACTGTACATATGTAATTTTAAACAGTCAGTAGGAACTCTTCCTGAAGATGCAGGACTGTCATGTAAGGCAGCCTTTTATATGCAGTTAAGACAGAATATGTTTTGTACATATCTTAAGACAACTAATAACAACAGGTCATGCATGCAGTCATAACTGGATTGTTTTTTTGAGTTTGGTAGGGGTTTTTTTTTTTTTTTTACTTTTACTCAGTCTCTGACTGTGCAAAACATTTGATGCTCATTTACACTTAAAATACTGTTTTAGGGTGTTTTCTGCTATATTTTATTGGTGACTGGAAAAGTCAAAACAGCACGATGTTTTCTGCCTCCTAGGAGAGCTCTGATGCTCATTTGAACTTTTTAGTGTTCCCTTTGATCCCGTTATCCAGCTCTGTCTTTGCAGTGAAGAAAGATTCTTTGCTTCCCCCTTCTGTTTCATTTTCTTATCATCATTGATTCTAGCTGAAGATTTTATAATAAGCTGTGTGGGAAAGAATGCATTGCAGGACAGATATTAACCTCTTCCCTTATACCTTCAGGGACATGAACGCTTCTTGAAGTAGAGAGACTATTCAGGGTTTCATATTTGAACAGATCACTTCCTTCTCACTGAAATTATCATCCTCATTCTCCAAAGAAAAAAAGGATTGAGCATCTGTTTCACACATGAAGGAAATAAAAGTAAGCATAAAGTGAGTGGGGTATTTCTGAAAAGGTGCCGTTCCACTCGTTCTCTTACTCTGAGAAGGCAACATAAACATACATCAGGAAACCTTATAAAGACTGAATCAAAGATCTTTAATGGATGTAAATCTGCTTGCTCAGATCACAGCCAGAGTCTAGTTTATCTTAAGGCCGTATAGCTTAGAAGGGAAATATATGGAATGTATTCTCTCACCATTTGAAAACTATATCCTTTTACCCCATTTGATTATGATTATGCTCAGGTCTAAGTATCACAGAAGCCTTATTGCTCTATATTTGCATGAAGTCATATATAAGAGCACGTATAAACTTATGTTGTAGTTTTCTTTCTAATGGACTGAAGATCCAATAAATGCTTAATCACACTACAGGTGAGCAAAACACTCAAGGTTATGTTTACATTCCTGAACACATACTTTAGCTGCATTAGAATAACTGTATTTGAGAAGAGGATCTTAGACCTATTTTTTAATATGGCTTTGAAGTGGAGTAAAGAACTTGGCCATTGCAAGTTTATTATTATTCATACCACTATTATTCTTTATATTATCAACAAGGAGAGAACTCCCATGTGTTAAATACTGCTTGAGCATTAGCTAACCAAAGTTCATGACCTAAAATATAATAATTTAAATGTATCTTTGAAATAATCTCTTTTGGGTGTAAGTGCAATGAATTTCTCTCTGCCCCGAATAAAGATTGCATCTTCCTAGTTTGACCAGACACATATAATCGTTTTATATAAAACAAGAGGAAAATAAAAAATCCATTAGGCAAAACCAAAAACAAACCAAAAAAATGAAATGTTTTTGCTCCTTTTTCCCAGCAGTTTTACAAGAACAGAATAGAATCTGGTATAATGTCCTTTTTATTAGCTAAGTCAGCCCTTTTATATAAACTCTTATAACCTATCATAAAAACTAAAATCACTTCACAGTAGAAGAAGTTAACTGAACCATATTTGACCCCTTCCCTATGGAATCTCATTCATTTACATTACTCTAGCCTTTCAGTTACAACTTCTCTCAGATTTCTTTCTTTCCCCTAAACTCTATAAACTTTTCTGCTCTACTGTTAGTGTGCTTTTCAGCACAAATATTCCTGTGGAACCCTCATTTCTTCCACTGATTCCCCACTTGCAAGCAACAGTCCTCAGAGGATAGATGCTGTTCCCCACCAGATAAATTTATTGTTCTACACAGAGGTGAATAATCATGCTGGCCTTTGCTACTCAGATAGTAGGGGGAAGGAGATATCCACTGACCTGACTAGAACAGGTCAGGTGGATCACTATTCAGTATGTTACCAACATGATGTAGCCCCCTGCCAATTAATGATCTAAACCATATATTGTCTGACCTTTGTGGTTTCATTAAGGCAAATCTGTCACTTGTGTTAGTCACTGCAGGAGCAGTTTTGTAGTTCATTTCTCCTCTGTCAATCACATAAGAGCAAGAAGATAGGGGTGATGTGTGAACTATATCTTCAGGTTAGCAATAAAATTTAGCCTGTCAAGAAAGCTGTAGCTCTAAATGAAGAGTATACCTTAGAATGATAGACTCATAGAATAGTTTGGGTTGGAAGGGACCTTTGAGGGTCATCTAGTCCAATCCCCAAAGATAAAGAATATTTAGTGGCTGGATGCCAGCAACTGTGTTTAAAATATCATTTAGCAGGCAATGGAACGTGAGCTAGAAAAGTATCCAGTCAAGTTCTGTATTCAAAAGCATGGATAAATAGTCAAAATGAAACAAAGTGCTTAACTTTTTTAATCAGCTCCCTAGCAAAATCATCATATAAGCTTCAATACAGGTGGTGTAACACTGAATATGAGAAAAATTAGTCCTGAACATGGCTTGAAGGAATGCACATAAGACAAGTATTATTTTAAAAAATCTCAGAGAGGAACTTTCTTCTTCAAAATATTTCTTTTGTTGTTGTTGAAATTATCATGTAAATGAAAAACAACTCTCCCTGAAAAAAAAAACCCAACAAACGACAAAAAACCCAAAACATTACATAACGTTCATTGTTAATTAATTTGACACAATTAGTTAAATTATTTATGGGACTACTATACAACACAACTGTCAAGGATCAATCTGAGCCCCGAAATATAATGAAAACTCAGTAGTTTCAAACCTTCCTCGTAAAGCTGTGCTTTTCTGTTTCTGCTGAAAACTGGGTTTTTCTTACACTAATTAGGGGTTCAGTGGTTTAACAAGACTATGGTTTTCATATAATGCACGTACATGCTCAGAAGGCTTGGAAAACATTTTCATTTAAATCCAGGTTTTGTTTTACCAGCTTTTTTTCTAAGAGGGCTGAAATTTTTAGATATACTGAAGACTCTTATTTCTGAGAACACTTCAGCCCTTTAGTGGCATGTATACAAGTGTGATCCCCAAATTGACACTGGTTACAGATACCCACTATGAAGCATGATGCACTACTGAAAGGAATAAGAATGGATGAGCCAGCTTGCTGGTTCTTTAAATTTTTTGGCTTTGCTGAAGTGAACGCGATTTTTTTATGAATAGGAGTTACAGAAGCAAATAAAACTAAAAATACCCAGCTTCTGAGAAAATCCTGTAAAAACGGGAGAATTAATAAAAATTTATATAATGTGTATGTATATTTTTTTGACAACATAAAGTATTTTCCAGATAGAATAGATTTTTAGTGAGAGATTCCAAAAACCTAGAAAAAGAATTTTCAGAATACACACTCTACATCAGCAATAATCACTTTGTATAGTCATCTTTCCACTGCACTGATTTTAGTGTTTCCTTAAAACATGACTAGTAGGTATTTATGCAACTGCAAAATATACATCAAAGGGTACTGGAAAAATGTAATTCATGGTTATTTGGCACTCAGTGAATAATAACACAGATGGTGGGTGAAATAATTAAAAAAAACCCAAATCCTATCTATTGGAATTGTTTCTTTTTCACCAAGGAGNTGGTTATTTGGCACTCAGTGAATAATAACACAGATGGTGGGTGAGATAATTAAAAAAAAAAACAAATGCTATCTATTGGAATTGTTTCTTTTTCACCAAGGAGAGGTTTTAAAGCTCTGTTGGAGTAGTTACTAGGTATTGGAGCTTCTTACTAGATATTCTAGGAGAAGATTCAGAAATACTTTGGCTCCTAATAAATTCTGTTTGCTGTTGACCACAGCAGGTGGTCTGCAATTAGTTTTAGCTACCTGAAAGTGTATAGTTTAAATACCTCATAATAATTTATTCACAGTCTTCACATGGACAATATCATATCAATCATTCATGATAAGGATGCCAAACAAAAGAATTTGATTCAACTAAATGTTGTGATGTCAGTGACCTTTCAGTGAAGGTTTCTGTTGAGTTTCCGAAATTGAAAGACTTGACTGTACCTACTCACTAATCACCTACGCCTCAGCAGACTATTACTGACTCTGCATATGTGACAATGCTGCTTTTTGACATTTTGGAAAAGGAATTATACTAAAGACAGAAAAGAAAAGCCTTTTTCTACTTCATTTGTGCTGTTGAAGCAAAGGCTGTAGTCCTGGTAAGTGAAAGGGTCATGAACACAGAACGAGAACAGATAGCTAAACTACTTGGGGAAAGGGTCTCAGAGCATTTAGTGCTGCATTCGGTACATCGCATAGCAAAGAATTTTTTAGTTGGTGTTCTGGTAGTGATGGTACTAATTTTTATATTGTCTTTTACTCTGTGATACAGGGTTCTGATATGGTAACATGGTATGACGCACGAAGACCATCTCATTGACAGAAAAAAATATTCATGTCTAAAGGCATCTAGATACCTAAAACAAGTGGAATAATTTGTACTTCAAAGATGCTGATCTTTCTTCATTGACTATAGAAGTACTCTGTCTGACTAGTTTAGACTAAATGTAAAAATTTATGTAAATTTAGGTAAATTATTTTAGGTCTATTTAAATTTAAAGTCAGTAATCAAGTGTAAGTGAGGTGACAGCTATCTACAAAAGAAGAAGAATGTATATATTTAACAGATCATTGTGGGAGCATGATGATATTTATTTATAAGAATATTTTTTTTTCTGTGCAAAAAATTACAGTAATAGCATACTTTAGCTTGAATTACTATCATGTAAACTAATTCTTTTTCTTGTCTTGTTTTATGGAAATTCTGGGTTTTTTTTCATGTTCATACCTTACTAGTCTTTTTTGGCTCATCATCCATGAAGGCTTTTTCATGTATTTCAAAAGTCTAACAGTAAAAGCCTTGCCAAACATTCTCTTAACTATGGTCACTGTTGTTGATGTGCCAAGGCACCCAGCCAGAACAAGTCCTAATTATTTTCCTGCCCCAGGCAATAAACATTTTGACTACCCTTCCTACTCACTTCCAATTCTTACAGCGAGCCATGCAAACCAATCAAAAGCGGAGTGAAAGAAATGCTGCCCCCTCAGTTTTGTCATTGCGGGCATTTTCCCAGGCAGCTGATAGCACAGGCAGAGCCTGCACATAGCCAAGGAATACTACACAAAATCAAGGGCACTTTTAACCCACTGCCTTCCTCCCACGGGCCTCATAATCTGAGCCTACTGCCAGTGCAGCCACTGGCTCGAGTACAGGATGGTCAAAGAAAGAGAAATAGAGAATGAACAAGCAGAAGATCAAGATGGAGGGAAGGGAAGGGAAGGGAAGGGAAGGGAAGGGAAGGGAAGGGAAGGGAAGGTTCTTAGAAAAAAATTTTCCCTGTTCATTTTTTGAAACCCTGATGACCTGTTATCATTTTTGCTTGTACAGAAGTCAGGCTTGCAGGTCTGATTTATGTTCCTGTACACTCCTAAATTGCACAGCTTAAGGAAATATGTAAAATGTCACGGATATTTTTGAATCACATGTCTAATATTTGTGACATTGTTATTGTTTCAAAGAAAAAATACACTACTTACAAAACCTCACCATTTTAATTTATTAAAATTGATTCAAATAAATGCTTAAATAAGACTTTTATTGTCACTTTCAACTCCCAAATGGAATAAACAAATAGAAATTATTGTATAGAGGCACACATATTCTGGGTAACATAGAAGACTCTATGGCAGAAGACTAAAAGTCTGTTTATCATGCATTCAAACTATGTGTTGCTTTAGCCACTGTTAAAGATTCTCCCAACAGCATTTGTCTCCTTTTACAGAGAAGTCTTAATCTTAAGTTTCCTTTGCATTAATTTTGAATTCTTATTCTTATTTGAATTCTTATTCTTATTTCTTATTTCTCATTTTGGGACAGACTAACTAATACATCACCAACTTGGAATCACCTACATCCATAAGCCTGAAAAAAATCTCCAGCTTATCACAGCATCATAGAATCGTTTAGGTTGGAAGGGACCTTGAAGATCATCAAGTCCAACCATCAACCTAACACTGCCAAAACCATCACTAAACCATGTCCCTCAGCACCACATCTACCTGTCTTTTAAATACCTCCAGGGATGGTGATTCCACCACTTCCCTGGGCAGACTATTCCAATGGTTGACAACCCTTTCTACAAAGAAATTTTTCCTAATATCCAATTTAAACCTCCGCTGGCATAACTCGAGGCCATTTCTTCTTGTCCTATCGCTTGTTACTAGTGAGAAGAGATTGNACTAGCGAGAAGAGATTGACCCCCACCTCTCTACATCCTCCTTTCAGGTAGTTGTAGAGTGGTAAGGTCTCCCCTCAACCTCCTTTTCTCCAGACTGAACAACTGCGGTTCCCTCAGCCGCTCCTCACAATACTTGTTCTGTAGACCCCTCACCAGCTTTGTTGCCCTTCTCTGGATACACTTCAGAATCTCAATGTCTTTCTTGTAGTGAGGGGCCCAAAACTGAACATGATATTTGAGGTGGAGCCTTACCAGTGTCGAGTACAGGAGGACAATTACTTCCCTAATCCTGCTCGACACACTATTTCTGATACAAGCCAGGATACATGCCTAATGTGTTGTTGCAGCATTTCTGAACCTTTGTATACCAATCTTGTGTACTGTTGTGGTTTATCTGGGCTGGCCACTAAATGAATGAAAGATGCTCTTTTTTAACATCTCTCCCATCTCAGAAAAGGAGAAAGAGAGAATAAGGGAGAGAGACTTATGGGTTGAAAAAGAAACTAAAACTACTTTAATGACATATTAATAATAAAAAGAAAAGAATAATGTTAATGAGAAAATAATGAAATAAATACAAATATATGCAAAAGCAGTATCGAGCTGCCACGTCACCGGCAGGCACTAGGGAAGTCCCAGACTGGACTCAGCAATGGACAGGAACCGGATTCCAAAACTGGATTCAGGAACGCACAGATTGGGATCAAAGGCAGACAGAGTCCTCCTCAGACGCCAGCCATTGAAGAAAGACTGACTGCTTTGATCCCTCAGCTTTTATATTGCGCACGATGCACATGGGATGGAATACCCCATTGGTCAGTATTGGGTCACTTATCCTGTCTGCTCCTCCCCACAGCAGCAACCCCTTTATGCTCTCCCGCTTCTGTCCTTCCAATGTGGCACATAACAAAGTGAGCTGGCCTTGGTTGTTATAACAATAAGTATAAGCAAGAGCCTCTCTGCATACCATTCCTTGGTACTAGCTATCAACATCAGGTCTTATCACTCTGGAAGCAGGCACTGTCTGAAAAATATGCTGTTAATTTCAGAGAGTGCCGTTAGTTAAAAGAGGCTTAACTGAAAGGTAAAATTACTGAAGAGAAAATTGGTTCTGTTCTACCTCAAACCAGGACATGTACTAAACAGAAAGAATATGTCTCAACCATGAAAACTCATGTGTTTTAAAGCAATTATCAGTAAATAACTGAAAACATTTTATGAATATATGAAACGGAATAACTGGATACAATTTTTTCTAACTTTCCATCAATATGAAAGTATGCAATGGATTTAGACTATATTAAAATCCAATTATGTTATTTTATTTTATGGACATGCAACATAAAACATCACCAGAAGTAACTAACTACTGCAAATGATTTTTAATGGATCTTATTAAGAAGAGTAAGGATGAACTTACTGTTTTCGCTGATTATAAGGAAGAAAAGGAAAAAAAAAGAAAAAAGAAAAAAAATAGTAGCAGTAGTAGTAGCAAAAAACTATGTGCCAGGTTCAGGTCGCCCCCAAAACCAATCTGACTTCTGATGTCTTCATCCATATAAGAATAAATATTTTTTTTTTCTTAAAATATGAGGTCATAACTAATACAGTCATCAAAAGCAACATTTCTCTGTAAATTGCCCATAAGTAAATTTTCCAAATCTGTAATTAAGTATTTGTGTGGAAAACAAGAAATAATCAGGTTTCCTAAGTGTAGAATTTGGGGTTTCAATATAATGCCCAAGACACCTCTTGTCACAGTCAGGCATCTTGTACAGTTTCTGGCTCCTGTTTTATGCACGTAATGCTTAGAATTGAATTTCTGACAGGAAGGAACATGACTATTGGTTTAGAATTTTGCTGTTATTACTTGGCATTTTTTTAATGAATATCCTAGACAACTATCTCCATTACAAAAAAATTGAGAAAATAAAGCAATTTGAAAACTTTATAATTTAGTTATCCATTTTCATTTTGAAATACTATATTTATGGGTTTTCTATTACCATCCTACGCTTATTTATTTTCTGTTTCTCTAATTGCTTTTTTTAATAAAATATGTATTCTAGACAATTTAAAAGCTTTAGAGTTAAAACAAAAAAAATATAAAATTGAAGCCTGGGAAAATCCCTATTGTACTCCTCTCAGAATAAGCGCATACCACCTAGGAATAAAGCACTTCAAAAATATCTTTTGGTAGTAAATGTATTTGTTATAGACTGGGCTTTAGAAGTCAAAACAATTCACTTCAAGTTGCACAGCAGGTTTTTCAGTATTAATATTTGTAAAAAATGTACTTGACATTGAGTTCTTCTTTCTTTTACTATATCCATGTATAGCTGTATTTTATTTCTAAATCCTTATCTTCATCTGAGTCTATTGCCAAACATTTTAACTCTGCCTTTTCAAGGACATGAGTTCCTTTTTTAAGGATAAGAAACTCTTTTGGGAGATATTACTTCAGCAATATCAACTGGATTTAAAATAAATATCCTTAAAGTACTATTAAAACTAAATAACAAAAAAAGAACCAACCATAAAAAAATTACTCTGTTTTATTTTTTTACTTAAACAAAAAAAAAAAGTAATTAAATTGCCTGGGTGTGTTCCTAATCAGTTGTAAAAAGGTATGAGAAATTAAAGATTGGAACAAACTGAACTAAATAAAAACTGTCAGCTCTCTCACAGGAAGATAGGAGTGACGTTTGTTGTCCTCCAGTCCTCAGGCACCTCTCCCAGTTGCCAAGATTGTTCAAAGACTATCAAGAGTGGCCCTGTAATGACATCAGCCAGCATCCTCAGCACTTGCAAGTGCATTCCATCAAGGCCCATGGACTTCTGAATGTCTTAAGTATTCTCTAACCAGAACCTCTTCCACCAAGGATATACCTTCCTTGCTCCAGACTTTCCCCCTTGTCTCCGGGGCCTGGGATTTCTGAAGGTCAGTCTTGCAAGCAGAGTTTGAGGCAAAAATGACATTCAGTACCTCAGCTTTTTCCATGTCCTGTGAACCCAACAGGTTTAATAGCAGGTTATAGTTCATAAAGAAACTGCATGAAAATAGAAAGATAGAATCACTTCAACAATGCTCAATGTTTTTACTTGGTTCAAAGTAATCATATTCCAATGTAATTAGTTTATATATTATTCTGATTGCAATATAATCCATTTTCCTAGGAAAAATTGATATTTGTAGAAGTTAGATTCTCTGATGAAAAGTAAATCAAAGGGAAATTCCTAGTCAGCACTAATAGATAGATAGAACAAACATATAAATTAATTGAGTTTACAAAACATGGAATACCAAGAATTGGAACCAAGAACCCATTTCCGTGATTTTTATGTCATAGCAATTTCATTAAATTTTACTGAAAATACTCATAAACCATTCAATTTCTTAGTAAATGGTTCTTTACACTATTTTTTGAGATTTAGATATCTACATCTGCCTTCTATGCATTCTCTATTTTTAAAAAAGAAGCTGAGACTATTTCCCATAGTGTCATTGCAGAAAATTTTTGCTTACTGAAATAGCAGAGAAGTTCTAATTGTGCACCGCCTCTTGACAGACAGGTATTAATACTGCATTAGAATATAGCTGTGTATATACTACCCAAGTATTTTAGCTTAGTGTTAGTGGTGTGCTGACCTTGGCCGGCTGCATGATGCCCACCAGGCTACTGTATCACTCCCCCTCCATCAGCAGGACAAGGGGGAAAAAATATGATGGAAAAGATCATGGGTTGAGGTAAGAACAGTGAGATCACTTGACAATTACAGTCATGGGCAAAACGGACTTGACTTGGGAAAATTAATAATTTACTGCCAATTAATAACAGAGTTGGATAGTGAGAAATACAAACAAAACTAAAAACATCTTCCCCCCACGCTCTCCTTCTTTGCAGGCTCAACTTCAGTCCTGAGTCTCCTACATTCTCCCCATGCACGGCAGGTAAATGGGGATGGCAAATTGGAGTTATGTTCACTTTGTAACACTTTGTCTCGGCCACTCCTTCCTCTTCCACTCCATCTTCCTCATGCTGTTCCCCTGCTCCAGTGTGGGGTCCCTCCCATGGGAGTCCTTCACAACTTTCTCCAACATGGGTCCTTCCCATGGGCTGCAGTTCTTCACGAACTGCTCCAGCATGTCGCCTTCGCACAGGGTACGTTTCTTCAGGAACAGACTGCTCCAGTGTGGTTCCCTCACAGGCCACACGTCCTGCCAGAAGACCTGCTCTTGTGTGGGCTCCTTTCCATGGGCTGCAGCTTCTCTCAGGGTTTATCCACCTGAACCAGTGTGGGGTCCTCCACAGGCTGCAGGGTGCATATC
This sequence comes from Himantopus leucocephalus, assembly GCA_003993805.1. Lineage (NCBI taxonomy): Eukaryota > Metazoa > Chordata > Aves > Charadriiformes > Recurvirostridae > Himantopus > Himantopus leucocephalus. The sequence goes on along the minus strand of RSEF01000001.1, from coordinate 173,613,180 downwards.
TGCTCCATGAGCTGCAGGGGAATCTGCTCTGGCACTTGGAGCACCTCCTCCGTCTCCTTCATCTCTGATCTTGGTGTTTGCAGGTCTGTTTCTCTTACATTGTTATCACTCCTTTCCTACAGCTGCTGGACAGTCTTTTTTAACCTTTCTTAGATATGTCATCATAAAGAAGCTTCCGACGTCACTGACTGTCTCAGTTTTGGCCAGGGGTGGGTCCATCTTGGAGCCAGCTCAAGCTGGCTCTGTTCTATATGGAGGCAGCTGCTGGTGTCTTCTGACAGAAGCTGTCCCTGCAGCCCCTACACCACTACCAAAATCTTGCCATGTGATCCCAAGAGGGTGCTTCCATTGCATATTTATGTACATATATTTCTGACAACTTTATATATAGCTGAAGCAAATAATTTCTGTCCATTCCCCACGTAATTGTTTTTTCCAGGGAATTAAATTCAGCAAGCATTAAGTGATAGTTCTGACAAATCCAACTGACCGGACATTCAAAGAGCTAAATCAATATATTAAATGGAATTGAATTTGCTGAAGTATAAAACTGGTAGACCCTATTTTCTTGGGTTTTGGTGGTTTTTTTTTTTTTCATTTCTTATTTCTCTAAACTTATGTATGTTTAAACTATAACGTATGAACTGCTTGGAGACTATGAGGCAATCCTTTAAGTTTATTTTTATTCATACAAGATGCCTCTTGCACACTGCTTCTGAATCTAGGAATTCTTGTATGTTTGTTTACACAGATAACATACTTCGATAAAATAAATCATTTTACCTCCAAGTACAATCTGAGATATGAGGGTTATATATAGATCTTAAAAATAATTTTGTTTCTTTGTGTGAAATGAGTAATAGATAGGAAGAGTTACAGTTGTGAGGGTCTAGAAGAATTCTGCAAAATGTGTTATAAATGAAATCAGATCTGCATGCTACAGAGAGAGATTAGAACTGACATCAACGTTTTCTTTAAAAGAAGAACAAATATGTTATCTAAGGCCTGCACAACACGTACCCTGAGACAACCTTCTGGTGAATTTGAAGGTGTGAAGCTGTTACTCTGTTAATTGACAAGGGACACAAGATAATGTTGAGATGTGATGTATCAGTAAAAGAGTAAAAATAGGTAACAAGGGTTTGAAGAGATGTGCATGTACTTGTGATGAGTGGGAGAAATAAAGAAGTGGCGTCAGATTCCTCGTACAGGATGACTGCGACCTCCATGTAAAAGAATAGTGAAGGGAAAAGGGGCACTGAGGTTTGGGTTCAGTTTAGAGTACAAGATTATGTGAAATGAGATTATGGGAAAAGGACAATCTTGCAAGAGGTAGAGATCACAGCAACAGGACAATGAAGCTATAGGGGAGAAAGGAGAGTATACAACCACACCCTCACCAATTTAAGTAGTGTTTTCTATTTTGATAACATTGGGAAAATATTTCTGTTTTATTCCTTTTTTGCAACTACATGTATCAGAACTCAGTGTCCTGAAAAACAGGTATTATTAAACCTTTCTTTGTCTTTTTCTTTTCTCCCTCCCTCCTTTTCTCCCATCCTTCCTCCGCATTGAGGGAAACCTCAAATAAGGTTAAAGTTCTGGGATCAGATTGGTTGTGTTGTTTTTTTTCCTAAAATTACTTGTAATGTGTTAATCGGTTCAAACAGAAAGTACTAAGCTCTCTAACCCTTCAATTTATAAAAAAATGCCTATTATAGGAATTAAAATGCCTATATGACTTGACTCAATCACTATTCTGCAGGAAAAAAAAAAAAAGGTATACCTCCCCCCTTTGCAAATACTCCTGTTATTCACAGTTCAACGTGTTTTGTTAAAAGGTTTTCTTCTCTTTNTTTTCTTTTTTTTTTTTTTTTAATGTCAGCCCATGTAAAGACCTCTAATTCACTATGCTAGAAATTGAACATTAGCTTTATTATGGCCAGGATCCAGTACCTGAATTTCTTGTTTTACTCATTGCTTAAATAAGATCTAACATGGGCAGGCTAACTAAATCTGTCCCTATCTAAAAAATTGAGGTTTTTGTTATTGGCAACATATTTGCTTTTAGAACTTCAATCTTAATGTTTTTGTTAATAATATTTAAAAGCTCTTATGCCTTCTCTTTAAGAAAGACTGATAGACTCTGTCCTTTTAGGAAGGTGAAATAGTAAACTTTTGTTGATCAAAAAGACCAAATTGTGTGAGAAAAAAAATTAAATAATTTTGTTATTATTTTCATTAAAATCATTGTTTCTATTTTATCTTGTTTTGTTCAACACCCTTTTGAATTCTTGTGTTCTGCAAAATATGTAGCAGTACAGCCACTAGGAAATAAGAGGTAAGTTAAGAAAAGGAGTCATCCAACTAGCTGGAAACTGTGCTGCTAATTAACAATTACAGGATCAGTGTGTGCAAATTGAAATAGGTCCCAGGCTTCTTAGCTTGGAAAATGTACCATGATGTGCAGATGTGAAGGGAGTACATCTATCAAGGACTTGGGCAGACAAAATTACTGTTCCTGATGTAACTGTCCAGAATATAGATGAATGCAGGTCACTTCATCCTGCTCATAAAATGCTTTGCTATGTTGACATTTGCAGCCCAGGAGGAGAGCCACACTCTAGTGAACTGATGTTAGATATTGGTTCAGCTGTATCAATTCTGCCGGAACCTATTTACTAGCTAACAAAACCTAAATTATATTTGGAATTTTATTTGAAGAAAGCAGTCCTTGTGCTTCATTGCCCTAGTTTAATGCACTGCTGACTCACTACACTTGTCTATCCATGTAATTCTTCAGAGAAACCTATTTTTAGCAGCCACCAACAAAACTATGAAAAAGAAAATGACCCAATATTTTTTCTGTTGTCTATTAAAGGTGTTCTTCATGTAATAGAAATGAAAATAATAACACTACTGTCACTATCTGATAATAAAATTTTTAACTTGAAAAGCTAAAGGTTATCCTGTTTGAGTGACAGTTACTGCTTTTGAAGAAAACAAGTGTACCAGAAGTCCTATGTCACATCTGCCAGTCCCTTGTGAATAACTGATATCCTATGGCCTTTCAAATGCAACTAAATTAAAATGTTAAGGAAATAAGTCAAGCCCTCCCTCATATAGTAAATACAGTTAGGGAGTCTAGTTAGTTGTCACTTTGGTTTGGTAAGCTGAATAGCTCTGCTCACTTCACTAACCAGAACGACTAGATTTCCATTGGATATACTGAGAGCTCATTTGTATGTGTTTACACTTACATGACTGGGTTATGTGATGAAACCTTGTCTGCACACCAACAAATGAACCCAAAGAGACAAAGGCAGATGGGGAAGTCTGAACAATACCCTGCCTTGGCTATTTCCACGCCCATCACAGGAGAACCGTCAGCCTCACAAGCCCAGAGGAACACAGGGGTGCAATGGCAGGGAGGAACCCAAATTAAAGACTCAGAGGAAAGGACACCCTGTACAGGGCCTTCCCAGGACCGTCCCAGGAGAGCCTCAGCCTGTGTACAGGTATGAAACCCATCAAGATAAGTCAACACTAAGGCAACTTTAGGACTGAGGGGGGTTGCTGCCTGGGAATATGAGATGCAAAGAAGGACCATTTCAGGATTGCCCAGGACTTATTGTGGGATTCTTAGGCAAGGAAAAAAAAAGGGTGAGAAAAGGGAATCATTTAGGTGATTTAGGGAGGAACAAGCATGGGAAAATGGAGGAATAAAGTGATAAAAGGGGCTGGTCGCACACAAAAAAGCTGGTACACTTGTCTGTCCTGTTCTTAATCAGCAGTCTCTCTGCCTGTTCCTAATTCTTTTCTTGGGTGAGGGAATCTCCATTTAGTATGTGTGTATATGGGGGTCTGAGTGCAGCAACTGGTGTGGGACCCTGGGTCACGGGTATACATGGTGCAGCACCTGGAGCGAGTGAGTGTCTGGGTGCCAGCTGCCAGACTGGATTTGTGGCTCATATGACAGCAACTGGAGAGACCGGAGGGAGTTAAACCAAGTGCCAGCCACTGGGATGAGTCCAGGATCATAGGGGCCCATGTGTCTGTGTTGCCAGCGACTGGTGTGCGTGCAGGTGTACGAGTGCACATGTGATCGCTAGAAAAGATCAAGGTAGACTAGCTGGCAGGTAGGTGAAGTGGCCTGGAATACAGGGATGTGTGTTTTGAAGGGCAAGACCATGGGGAGAAGCTGGCTATCAGAGGGGCCAGTAGAGTCCTGGCCAGCTCTGCGTGCGTGTGTGTATGTGCATGTGAAGGTCTGTACTGGAGTGGGTCTGTGGCCTTGGGGGCTCATGTGTCCAGGTCCCAGCAAGTGACAGGCTTAGCCTAAGGGAGAAAAGAAAGAAAAGCTGAGAAAGATATGATTGCTGTCTGTAAATAACTTAGGGGAGTAAAAAATAGGGAAAGAAGGGCTTCTTAAACTAACAAGCAAACAAAACCAATTCTGGCTGAAGAACAAATAGTTGAAAGCTGGTTATGAAGTAACACTTGGAATTAATTTTCTAATCCTCAGAGAAGTGAAGTTCACCAATAGCCTTTCAATAACTTTAGGGAAGGCAGTCATCCTAGTTTTCTGCAAGAACAGGAAACTCAGTTTACTGGCCTCTATCTCAAATTTCTGTTTAATTAATCGAGATACACAGAGACATAAACAACAAGAAACAAGTATAAACTTAAATGGCAGGCTAAATCTTTATCAAAGGACAAAAAACATTGCTTTCACATCTTTTCATGCATCAGATACACAGATTTCACAAAATGTATGTGAGCACCAACATGTGACTTACTCGGTTTATGGTATCCCGGCTATGGATGGAGAGCATCCTCACAGCTGTTACACTGATAATACAAAACAACTACTTGCAGTAGCTAGGAGGTAAACTGTATAATAAGGCATGCACCTCTTGTCATTCTATGTCCCCATATTTTTTTCTTAATTTTTAATGAAATTAACCATTGGAATAAGAATCATGTGAAATCTTTAAATCATTATTTGAGGTTTTTACAGGACATATTTTACATATAAACAAAAATTAAGAGCAGAATTCACCCATAAAATGATGTGACTTGTAAAACAAAGGCCAGATCACATTGGCACAGTATTTCCTTCTTAATGTGAATTACAGTTGCATTGTTTTCATGTGCAAGCTGAGTTGCCAGAATACAATGAGAATTGCACTTGCTGAAAAGCATGATACTAGTATGGGGGACTAACCATATGCTTTTAGAATGTATTACCTTTATTGTTATTGGAAACAAATGTAAGTGAATGTTTTTACTACTGCTAAATTTTCCCTTTTAATTTGTTTCCTTAAGAATTAAATTTAGGGGAAAAAAACCCCACTCTTTCAAACACCCTATAAATAAAAACTACTTAAAAAGCTTAACATACTAACAAATACAAAACAGTATTTGTGTTGGGTTCTTTTATTATTTTTTTCCCATCATGAATTTTCAGTGAAATCAAATGCAACTAATGTTCAGAATCTTTTAATAAAATATTACACACATTGAGCTGACATCATTTGTCAGTCTAATAATATTATTAATCAGAAATAAGTGTTTTATGTTCCTAGTTATTAAGAAATGGCCAAATATTAACATTTTCATTATCTAAAATTTTCAAAAGGTAAGATTCCACATAATAAATTTGCAAAGTTTACTTCTAAAATCTGTGTTTATGCACCAGACTAAATATATATGCACCAGACTAGATGACCTGACCTTCAAGTTTTCTGTATATTCTGACATTTCAGCTGAAAACCAATAACCTATAACACTGAATCTTTGTGAAGAGATCATGAAGTAGGTAGAGACAAGCAAAAAAGAAACTTGAGTCAAACAATCTCTGACAGCAGCATATGGGAGAGCTAAGTTAGTGCTACCTTTTCTCATCCTTAAGCAGTGAGAAAAATCCCAGATTTTTTTTTTTTTTTCTATTTCTGGTTTCCATGCCCTCCAAATCTGTTACAGTGAGTGCAAAGATTCCACAGGACATGACACTGGTTTGGATTTTGTTCAGTTATTCACTTAGAAATGCTATGAAGCTAATATTTGTATTATGTTCAGAGATCCTGTGGAGCTCCCTTCTTCCTTAAAACTGAAATTCTTCTTTGTAGGAGGTGAGTATACCAGAAACATTTAACATTGTTACAGACAGTCATAACTAATATTTTGAAAATGACCCATGAATGGTAACAGCAATTCTGTCTCTAAAAAAACCCATGTTGACACTGAAGGATAGACACCGAAGAAACAAATACGTGCAGTAAGGCAGAAATTATTTATGTAACTTTCAGGTTGCATTGGAGAAAAAATAACAAAATGTCCCTTCAAAAATCATGTCTTAATTCTGTAAGTTTCAGAAGGAAATTCAAGTAGTTCTAATTAAGAACTGACTAAACGAATTACTGTCTTGTAATGCTTAGCCTAACAACAGCAAGCAGATGCCACTAAATCTTGATGGGTGTTATTGTCAATGCCTGGAGATAACACTGATAGACAGTCTATATGTATATTCACATCACATTCATTCAAATTGGATACTAGTGCTGTGTGTCACAGGGACCGCCTAAGGCAAAAAGTTTACTTACATACACCTATTTCTATAAATATTTATATAGTCATATACTAGCTTTGTTATGTTTTATGTAGTAGCTCACACAAGGAGGGAGACATTTCACTTTGTTAAGTAAACTAATCTGACATTGCACAAATAAAATATTTCTTAGATAAAAGTAGACACAATCACAGAATGGTTTGAGTTGAAAGGGACCATTAAAGATCTTCTAGTTCCAACCCCCCTGCCATGGGCAGGGACACCTTCCACTAGACCAGGTTACTCAAAGCCTCATCCAACCTGGCCATGAACCCTTCCAGCGATGGAGCATCCACAGCTTCTCTGGGCAACCTGTTCCAGTGTCTCACTGCACTTGCTGTAAAAAAATTCTTCCTAATGTCCAATCTGAACCTAACTTTTTTTCAGTTTAAAACTGTTTCCCCTTGTTCTATCACTCCAGGCCTTGGTAAAAAGTCTCTATTCATCTGTCAGCCAAACAACCAAACAAATTATAGCTCAAACAGAAAAGTTTGGGTTAGTCCCAAGACCAAAAGAAATTTTTGAACAGTCTAAACATCCTAGAAGCTTAGATATGCTATGATGGCTACTTTCTCTAGAGTCATTACCCCAGTCACAACTTACCACACTCTCAAATACGCCAACATTATGTCATCGTACTAGATCTACCAAAAAGACTTAGATTAGCTTAAATACCTCTAACTACAGATTTCTTTTCACCTGGATAGAGAAAGCACACATTTTATTATGAGAAAGGAAGCTTTTAACTTGCATTTGTAAAAGTCCATTTGCACACATCGTAAACTCAGTCTTCTGTACCCGCATTAAATACATAGTAATTCATCAGGAAATTCACAGAATCACAGAGCGGTAGCGGTTGGAAGGGACCTTTGGAGTTCATCTATTTCAAAGAAGCTTCACCTAGAGCAGGTTGGACAGGAATGCATCCAGGTGGG
>RSEF01000001.1:173584148-173604635 GCA_003993805.1 Himantopus leucocephalus | reverse complement strand
GCAGGATCCGGCACTTGGCCTTGTTGAACCTCATACAGTTGGCATTGGTCCAGCCTGTCCAGATGTCCGTGTTTCTATGGCTTTTGTTACAGTTTGTTTATATATTTCTTTTACATTTATTGTTTTACCTGGGAACTGGAAAGGTCTGAAGCTTCCTTATTAGAATTCCTGACATAATCACATCATGCTGTAATGCTCTCACAGGCCCCTTATGTATCCATATCAAATATTACACAATCTTCTACATTAATAACACTGATTTATACAAAAAAAAAAACTGTTTAAAGAAATATCTATTATTTAACACAAGTTAGGCAAGTATAACTTCAAATCTGTCCATCCTTTTTTGTAATACAACTTGCAGTGATTCAGAAAATTTGCTAAATAANATACAACTTGCAGTGATTCAGAAAATTTGCTAAATAAATAATAATAATAAATAAATAATATTTGCTAAATAAATATTATAAATAATTTGCTAAATAAATAATAATAAATTTGCTAAATAAATAAATAAATAATGTTAACTCTCACTTCAATACTTACTTTGTAATGTTTCTGACTAAAAGATATCTTTTCTTAATTTGAATACGGGTCTGATATGCATGTCAGTATGGTACATATCATCAGTTACAACATCATAGAGTCATTTTGGCCACATAAAACACATATATTGTCTGAGACATTATTTATAGACAGCCAATGTTAGAATCAAGATGTATAAATATGCAAAATATTGGAAATTAAATGTCAAAAATCGTTGTCTAGGTATTACAAAGCAGGAAGAACCAAAAACTGTGACAAAAAAGATTAATATGAAAGGAAACTTAAAATTTTTAGGAGGAACAAAACCTAAAGCTTGATTCTGATATAACAATATTATAATGGCAATAAATTCACCAGATAAAATCCAGAATGGTGAGAAAAATAAATGGGGGATATCTCTTTCTGCACTTGAGAAGCTGAACTGATTGTGTAGGGCAGTGCAATGGTATCTCGGGATAATTTCATTAGCACAAGTATGTGTTGGACCACTTAATTCTGGCAGAGAAATATTTTTCTGGTTCCAGACATTAGTTTGGTTGACACTAGGCCAGATGCCCAAAGCAAGGTTTTTATGTTTCTTATTTCTTAAATAAGGAAAGTCCCGGTGTGCAAGAAGGGAGAGGTGAGGAATCACTGAAGCTATATGACTAAAAAAACTATGCAGAATCCAAGATGGATCCCTGGCACAAACACCATCTGGCAATCTCTGGATCATATCTCCTCTATCTAGGGCTCATTCTCTCTATTATGATTTATCCTTGGACAGCTAGCTGGAGAAGACCAAGCAAATCCAGGCAGCTTAAGCTATGCCACAGTTTGGCAATGTGGACACTCTGCAGAACAGTTCTTGAGCTTACTCCCTAGTTGCTTTTTATAGATGTACCCCTAAAGACATGCGTGGAAGAAGATGCCTGAATAAGTCAACCAATAAGAAGCCTAAACCACAGCATTTTGTCTTAAATCTTAAACATTTTGTAGGGTTTAGCTACCTAAATGAAAATGTAGGGAAGAATTGCCTCTCTCATCCTAGTAGTCTTGCACACCATGGGGTTTTTTTCAACCACTAATTCTGGCTGTTGTAGCTTTGATTCCAAATGCTGAGCAATCATGTGAGTCTAACATAGACTGAAAAGAAAACACACTTTTTTATCAAAAGGTAATTGATAATAGATATATATTTGGGGTACAGATTAGATCCCACCTTTTGCCTTGGAGTGTTCTAAATACTACGCAAAAATTACTTGTACACAGTATACTGCATACCATATAATTCATATATTGTGCATACTTTTCTGTTGTGTATACTACATGTTACACACTTTAGTTGTTCTTTTCCAGTTTGGACCAAAGTTTCTTTAATTGTCTTATGCTAAGCACAACAGTATCAAAGCAAAGGAATTGAGAGCACTTTCAACTGAAGTGACAGAATCATGGAATCACAGAGTGGTTGGGTTGAAAGCACCTCTAGAGGTCATGTTGTCTACTCCCCCTGCTCGAGCAGGTCAGCTAAAGCAGGCTGCCCAGGACCATGTCCAGGCTGCTTTTGAATATCTCCAAGGATGGCAACTGCACATCTCTGGGCAACCTATGCCAGTACTCGGTCACCCTCACAGTACAAAAGTATTTTCTGACTTTCAGAGAGAACCTCCTGTGTTTCAGTTTGTGTCTGTTGCCTCTGGTCATGTCAGTGGGGACCACTGAAAAGAGCCTGGCTCCTATATACATTGATGAGATCCCTCCTGAGCCTTCTCTTCTCCAGTCTAAACAGTGCTAGATCTCAGCCTCTCCTGATAAGAAAGATATTCCAATCATTTCATCATATTCATGGCCCTTTGCTGTACTTGCACCAGTAAGACCATATTTCTCTTGTTCTGGGAAGCCCAGACCTTGACCCAGCTCTCCAGATGTGGCCTCACCAGTCTTATGCTGAGAAGGATTACCTCCCACAGCCTGCCTATGACACTCCTACTAATGCATCTCAGTATGCCGTTGGTCTTCTTGGCTGCAAGGGCATGCTGCTGGCTCATAGTCAGATTTTTGTCCACCAGGACCCCCAGGTCTTTCCCTGCAATGCTGCTTTCCAGCCAGTTGACCACCAGCCTGTCCTGATGCCTGTAGTTACTCGTTCCCATGGGCAGGGCTTTATTTTTTCTTCTGCTAAACTTCATGGCATTTCTCCAGCTCTTCAAGGTCTCTCTGTATGGCAGCACAACCATTTGGTGTATCAGCCCAGTTTTGTATCATCTGCAATTTTGTTGAGGGTGTGTTACCACTGGTATTATACTGTAGCTGTTGTTTATAACTTGCTGGTGGAACATTTACATGTGACTCCCTCCAGGCAGTGAAGGAGAGCAGTTAGGAAGTCAATGCTGATCTCTTGTAGCTTGAATGATCATGCCTCTCAGAGAGAAAGAAAAAGAGAGAAGATGTTGCACTTTAAATATTAACCAATATGATCCAATCTTCTTAAACATTGTGGACAGAGCAAGTTCAGAATCTCCTGAAGAACTCTCAGTTTTATTTAATGATTAATTGAGTCAAAGAAGGATAGAAAAACTAAAACTTTTCTTTGCTAGACTAGTAGGTAAGCTGCTTTCTTGAAAGCAGAAAAGCATGGTGCAGTCCTCTGAGAGATTAAAGCAACGACAACAAAAACTTAAAAGACTAGCTGGGAAGACTTTATGACTTTTTAGTTCAAATAATCTAATTCATAAATTAGATATAAGGTGAGCGTCAAACCCTTAAAAGTTACAGCTAAGAAGTTCACAAAACAGTTAGATCTTGCTAGTGAAACCATGCAAATGACAAGTTAAAAAATGGTCTAAATCTGTGTGATGTAAATGTATGTAAGATGCAAATGTATGGTGTTAAGTACAACTTTTTCTTTAGCAAAAAGCAAATAGGTGAAAAAATTTTGCAGTAAAACTAAATGAATTTGTTGGTAAATATAAATGTGTCCATAGAGTCATTGGGGTATTAACAACCTTCCTTCCTGCCTTCCTTCCTGCCTTCCTTCCTCCCTCCCTCTTTGTTCTTGCCAAAGCTACATGCATCCTCAAGAAACTGATATAGTTGAAGAGGTTAAGTAGTTCACAATTCACTGATTTGATCGATATGACAGCATCATAAACAATGAACTGCAGTACAAAAGAGATGAGAAAACCAAATCAGACAGAACATAGATGTCTATATAAGTCTACATCAGAATTAATAATTGGGGTAGCAATAGAAACAGAATAATAATAAGAGCAGTAGTACTAATCTTATGTCCAGAGTAAGCTGAGTAACTGGGCAACTAATCATCTTGCAAATTGTGCCATTATAAGGGTAAAAAGTGCAGAACAGTGCAGACAAAACATGATATGGAAGTATATGAAAGGAATAAATAGAAGAGGATTGTAATGCAGTTCACAAATAAAAAAAATAAATTGTTCATTGGGGTTCTAAAAAAACAATGAAAATAATAGAGAACATGAACTGGGACATGTTAATTAATAATTAAAAAATGTTAAAGTTCTCAAAAAATAGAGGAATGGAATGAAATATTACAGGTTTCCATACTTAAAGAAAAAGGATTATAAGAATTACAAAGTGAATCAGTAATGCAGAAATACATGGCTTTTTAGTAAAAAAGACAATATCTCTGCACAGGCTTTGAGATCATGGACCTGAGTGTTTCTGTCTAGGATCCCCTGATGTTGCACATGCAAAAGAGAAGTCCCATCATGGGTTTTGAAAGTAATGTATCTGGCATATTCTGTGAATGGGGAGATGTTTTTCATACAGTAAACTGTATTAAAAAAGTAAAACATCACCTCTATATAGAACTTTACCATTCTCCAGTGACAAATATACAAAGGAAAGTGCCCCAAGAACATGAACAATAATGTGATATGAGATCTGACTTAGAAGAACTACAAACGATGTGCAGTTTTGTGCCCTACAATTTAAAAGGATATTAAAGTACTTGAATGCATCCAGAGGAGGGCAACAAAGCTGGTGAAAGGGCTGGAAGGCATATAAGGAGTGGCTGAGGACTCCATGTTTGTCTAGTTTGGACAAAAGGAGGCTGAGGACTGACCTCATTGCTCTCTACAGCTTCCTGAGGAGGGAAAGTGGACAGGGAGGTGCTGATCTCTTCTCCCTGGTATCCAGCAACAGGACACGTGGGAATGGTTCAAAGCTGCATCAGGGGAGGTTCAAAGCATTTCTTTGATGAGAGGGTGGTCAAACCCTGGCACAGGCTTCCTAGAGAAGTGGTCAATGCCCCAAGCCTGTCAGAGTTTGAGACATTTGAACAATACCCTTAATAACATGCTTTAACTTTTGGTCAGCCCTGAAGTGGTCAGGCAGTTGGAATAGATTACCATTGTAGGTCCCTTCCAACTAGTCTAGTCTAGTCTAGTCTAGTCTAAAACAGATAATGGCTTTGCAAAATAGTGCCTTCGGTGTGATAAAAACATGTCATGCTAAATAAACAAAAACACAAAAGTAAGCAAATATGCAAGGCTATAATCAGTAGTTTAAGTTACTTCAGGTCCTATTCAGAAAGCATTTCTCAGAAAGAAACACCAGCAGATGAAGAAAAACCTTTAAGAATCAGCAGTGTGAATCTGTTTCCATAGGCCTGGCAACAGTAGAAATTGCACTTGCTCTAAACCTAGGAAAGAAATAATACCTATATGCACTTTAAAAGAACTTGGAAATGAGAAATAAAGAATCAGAACAAGCATGTATTTAAAAGGTCTATGGTATGGATATTTTACTATCTTTTTTTTCATCTTTTACATATGTTCACTGTTGTAAATTGGCATATTCCTCTTCAAAAACAGAAAATGGACATTTAGTTTTAAAGTCAGATTATAAATAAAATTGACTTACATCATAAGAGAAGATACAGGAGTTTGAAGTTCAACAAGAAAAAAATTATCAGTGACTGTGGAATTTTCTCAATAAACTTCACTGTCATAAGGCTTCTCCAATGAAGTGAAAAACTGAATGTCTAACTGAGAATACTCTGCAAAAAAGGGTATATTTAGACTACCTAAGATTTTATCCTTTGTGTCCAGTACTGACCCCAGAAAACGAGGTCTAATTTGCCTAAATATTTGAAAGAACATGTTCAAAAGATGTGTCAAAGGTATAAAGAGAAGAGGCAACATTTCAAGGATTGTTAAAATTGTCCAGCACTAATGTGCTAGCAGCCATCAGGTCTATTAGGTTCAACTGTACTAGCATCTCAGCAATAAGATTCTCAAGTGTTCATGCGGTGTTATTCATGCACTGATATATGCTATATAAATTTGAATTAACTAATCATATTTACATGCACTGTCAGCAAAAGAATTTGTCATTGTTTTTGTTATTTGCATCATTTGACCTACAGAATCTTTACAAATATTTCTTTGACGTCTCATCAAAGACAGCCTAATAGGAGACAATGGAAACTGCATTTCTATATTTCTTCACTGCTGCAGAGTGCTTATGTATTCATTGATACAGCATGATTCTCTTTGTTGTTGATTTTTTCCTTCTCTGGCAGTGTGTTATAGAAACCCACTCAGAAGGAAAAGACAGATCGGTGCCAGATCTGGGGACAGATGGGAAAACGATGGCAGCTTAACTGAAAAGTAAGCTCCAGTACTGTCAAGTCTTGGATACCCATGGGTGTCCAAAAGCAGATATTTAAGCATACAGGTGAAGTTTATCTCATCTAATTTTAAGAATCAACTATTTTAATATTTATATCAGAACTATTCCTGCTACATCCCTTGTAAAGCCAATTAAAAAGAAACAAATAAATGTTCAGGGAAATTATTTCTTTACGTCTTAATTTGTTAATATTCATGTTCCAGATTCCACTGATATATTTCATTTGCTAATTTTAGGATAAGAGATTTAAATCCTGGAAGTACCTATTCTTTCCATCAATTATAAAGGCGTCTAGAATGACTGGCTCAGCCATAAACCAACAGTAAAGTTGGTAAGAAGTGTGTACTTAGCAAAAATTTCTGTGACAAGAGAAGTAGAGAATTAAGGTAAGAACTAAGTAAACAATTAAGGTTCTTTGGGTAACAGCTGAATGAGGGCTTTAAGGAATTAAGAGCATAAAGAGGTGGGCACAGAAATTCAGGTAGTTAAGTCCTTTGTGGATTACTTTTACTGTCTTTTCAAAGTCAAAGCCCCTTTTAATAATCTCTTTTTTTTCCATCTTACCAGTCTGCATATCCCTCTAACTGTCTCTGCTTCTCCTTCCATTCATATAGCTTAAGTATAAAGGAATTAGTCATTGTAAGGATAAGAAAGAGACTTTTAAGGAGAAGTTCTTTTCATCTTAACGTAGATGTCTAAAACTAGTTAGCTGAATCACACCTATACTTCTTTATTTAGCATCAAGATAGCTAAAAATGAAACTCTGATGTGGATGACATCTTCAGTGAGCAATAAGCAAAAATCAGGAAATCTAATATGTCAAAGAAGAAATCTAATATGTCAAAGAAAACCTTAAACTTTTAGATGAATATAGATCAAAAATCAAAGCTCAAAAAAGCATCAGGAGAATTATTAAGATGTACATGCCAAATTGCATGCTGATAAAGCAGTAAGACATTCAAACTGAATTTGAATTAAGATTTAACAGAGCTGATTTAAATAGGCTTCCTTTTTTATAAGGTTAGAATAAATCTTTATAAATGAGTAAGACTTTTATTCAATATTTTCATTATGGTTTTCTTCTATCAGACACAGTTTGTCTTATTGCCCTTATCTAAGAAATGCATTATCGGGCCTTGGTTCATTATCTACATACCAATTAATTCCTTTTTTGCTTCATTTATCCTTTTTCCTCTTGACTTCTGCCTCCGTAAATTATCTCTTCCATGGAGAACAGGTGAACAGAGAATGAAAAAGACTTATACTTGGTAATTAATAACATTATAAGGCTAAGTTGCCTGAAATTTTATAAAGCTTTGCAGATGTCACCTTCCCTTTTAAAGTAAACCCATTTTGTTTGCATAGCCAACCTCCACAGCATAAAAGTCAAAGATCATTAGACTGTTTTGATGTTAAGTTTCAAATGGATAGAATGGTGTGCTTCATCTATGCCACCGGCATCCATTCATATTTAAATTAAATTGTTTCTAACTTATAAATCTTACATATGTTCCTGCTTTTGATTACTTAATATATGATGCCATGCTGTAATTATTCATTACTGAAGCATAAGATATGTCAATAATGTCTGATACATAATTTCCCAAGCGTTGGAGATTTTTTTTAAATTATTTTTAGATATGAGTGAATGTTTGAACTTAGTTCATATATCATTCAACTAAAGGATTTGGGACTGAATATTTAAATGTTTTTATGGCTTCATAAAAGCAATCTAAATCAAATACATTTAGTAAAAAATCAAAATCCTGACAAAATTAGCCTTGTTAGTATTATTTTTATATCACAAGCCAATGATCATAACAAACTAGCCAGACCTTTTTTTTTGTCTCTAGGATTATTTAATAATGTCAGATAGAATTGAACAGATGGTCCAATATCTTACTTTTTCACATAATAATTCTACCTTTTTCTCTCAGCAGTTCATTCAGATTTGATTCATCTGGTTTTCTTAAGTATTCCTGAAAGGATTCTTTCACAGAATTTCAGAAAAACTGTTGAGTGGTCCTTAACATGATCCTAAAAGGGATGGCTTGCTGCCTGTGGAGAGCACAGTTCCCTTAGTTGACTTTTAATAGACCTTTGGTACTTAATCTAAATAAAGTTCCCTAGTTAGGTGAAAGTAATTTAAAAGTTAATTAGATGTTAATTTATATACCCCACCACCAGCAAAGAAAGAAACAAGATAGTGAGCTTTTTCAAACAGGGAAAGCAAAGGTATTAGTCTAAAAGTAGAACCTGTAAAATAGCTAAATTCATTGTTTTTCATCAACAGATTTATCTTGTTCAGTAATTGGATCAATCACCCCCATTCATTGACTTCCAGTTAAACAAGTATCCTCACGCTTTATTGAGCCATAAACTATCAAAACAATGGAAGCCTACCTTGTTTTCTAGGAGTGTGTTTTATTTGAGTCATGCTGAGAAGAGTTTAAAATTATCTAGCTTTGAATGCAATTAAAAAAAAAATCTAACAAAACCTCAGATGATATTTGAAGTGTTTATATATATTGAATTCTATATAGTTTAGCTTGAAAATCAGCTGAATGTGATTACATTTCTTCAAATTTGTGTGTTCTGTATTTTTAGTTTTACTTACAAGATTTCCTCTGCTTCAAATTAGCATATTTTGGAGAACACTGTAAAGATACAGGAGAGTAATGGTGTTTTATTCCTAGAAGCAGTATATTTGCATATGTTAAATTTTAAAACTGTTTACTAATATTAAATATAAAACAAGCATCTAAAAATACTTATAGTTCAGCCTATGTGGCAAGTTAGGTAGTCAGGGAAAATTAGATAAGCACTTTACAGCCTCCAGCTATGGCAACTAGTTATATTACTGGTGTAATATTGTCATAAATATTCTCTATAATAACACCTTCCAGATATAAAAAGTAAAATAGTGAAAAGAAAATTTGTTCTTCATTAGACAAAATAAATAGACATGCAATGGATCATCCCCATAATACTTTCAATTGTATTCAATCCAATACTGTCAGCATATAATACTGGAGTCCCATGCACAGTTGAATTGATACAATGGTCCACCTAATTCTGTCAAACATAAATATTCTACAGTGTTAACATGTTACTTTCCTATCTCAGACAATACCATTCTTTCTAATCAGACCAGCTTTTTAATCTCTTAGAGCTTTTTAACAAGACAATTCTCTCTTCCTTCCATGACTCTCAAAACTTCTGTTGTTTTTACAGACTAGTGAATTAAGTTGCATTAGTGCATTCAAAATATGTTGAAAATTATCATTGTACTTATTCAATGCTTTTAGTTTATCACAGAAGGTGAAGTGAAAGTGGTCTCAAATGAATCTGATAATATGATTTTTTATATATATGTTTATATATATATACATGTTTTTATATATATATACATGTTTTTTTATATATACACATTTTTATATATATACGTTTCCCATACTCAGTATTTGTGTAACGTATTAACTTCTGTCTGTTAAAACAAACACACATTTAAGTAATTACATATGTATAAATAGACAAGTAATCTTATTTCAAAATTTAGTGCAACATCAGAAAGGAAATTGCATACAGTACTCTATTTGTTCAACTGAACAGTGAAAAATGTAAGATGGAAAAATTGAAATGGTGAAAAGGACTGTCAGAGTTCTCAAAGTCAGTAAGAATGTCTGAAGACATTATTGATAACATTCTTACAGTTGGTATTGGTTTTGATACATGTTGAAGTGATTCCCTAAAGTATTTTATCAAATATGCCTAGATTGTCAAGAGAATGATCTGGGCCATTGAAAAAAAGTAGTTTAGATCCATACCATGATACTCACAGTGCTTGGATCCGCAGTCATTCGGACTGGACTATAGCTTTAGCACAGGATGTTTCTTTTTGGGTGACCCATCCAGATTTCCAAGAACACTAGGGTGGGGCAAACTGATTTCCTCTCCATCTAAATCCAGCATGAAGTAAAAATGTAACTAGAACTTATGTCCAAATCTAAGAAGTGGGCAATGCTCTGAGTGTAGTTATATATTGGTGTTTTGGAAACAAATTTCTGTGTTATCAACTATAAGCAGGGAACCTTATACTCTACAGCTATTTTATACCTAGCTGACGGAAAACCTAAACATACTAAGAATGCCCTAATTTCTCTTGAGTGCAGAGCTCCTGACTTTAGATGTACACCAAGTATATCTGTCCACTGGGATTTAAAATATGTAGTCTGACTCTTAAAGGTGATGTTTAAATGAGGATGGCTCACTTTTTAAGACACAGATAACATCGATTGACTTTTGAGTAGAAGTTTGAGGCTAAAGCACTCATCCAGAAAATGAGATAACTGGCTTCAGCTTTCATGCTGCTCTGAAGGGATTCAGATTCATGCAGCCCATTTTGTAGGAAATTGCATAAACCATTAAGAGGGGAAAGGTTTGCCATTTGCTTTGAAGCAGCTCTCAGTGCTGCCAATATAAGATTTACAGGAATAAGAGAAAAACAAGCAACAAAAGCTTAACCCTACAGTTTCACTGTTAGGACAGCAGTCATAAGCTTGGGATGCTATTCTCATGACTGCAAAATGTGTTATACACTAGACGGTCATTGGAGAAAATCAGAAAGACCATTGGGAATACTCTAGCAACAGAATGCCTCTTCCAAATTACACAGTCATGAGGCTACAGTTGCAAGTTTGTACATGCTGGTTTTTGTTTTTTTGTTTGGTTTTTTTTTTTCTGTGGAAATACTGCTGGTTTCCTAGTTGCACAGTGATCCATTTTCAAGATCATAGAGATTATTCCTTTCTGATCCTTTCTTACCTTTGCCCTTCTTTCTTATTATTTGTTTAGTATCTTAGCAGTTATGTCAAGCTTCTGGGAAATGCTTTAGCTACCATCTCTTACTGAAAAGGTGGGTGACAGCATGATGTCCCTTGTTTTTAAATGGAAATAGCTGCAGATGGTATTTAGGGATGAGCAAAATGAGGTGAAAGTGGATAGAATGCAGATATTTATCATACTGTTTGTGACCCAAGTCTTCTTTATAAGCAGCATGAAGAAATAGGCACTTCTGCAGCATGGTTTGTCTCATTCTGCAGCTGACACTTAAACTAGCCAGCCCCAATAAGACCACACCAAGAATGCTGTTTCCAGTTCTGGGCTCCCCAGTACAAGAGAG
Organism: Himantopus leucocephalus; assembly: GCA_003993805.1. Taxonomy (NCBI): domain Eukaryota; kingdom Metazoa; phylum Chordata; class Aves; order Charadriiformes; family Recurvirostridae; genus Himantopus; species Himantopus leucocephalus. The sequence goes on along the minus strand of RSEF01000001.1, from coordinate 173,593,255 downwards.
ATATGGGCATACAGGGATAAGTCCAGTGAGGGGCCCTGAACATGGTTAAAGTGTTGGAACATTTGATATACATGGAGATGCTAAGTGAGCTGGGACTGGTCAACCTGGAGAAGAGAAAGCTCAGGTGGGATCTTATCCATGTATATAGATAGCTGGAAGGAGGTAAGGGGCGATGGGAAGGGTGAAGAAGACAGAGCCAGACTTTTCTGAGTGATGCCCAGTGACAGGACAAGAGGCAATGGGCACAGACTGAAACACAAGAAATTCTGTCTGCATGCAGGAAAAAAAAATACTGTGAGGCTGGTCAAACACAGGAACAAGTTTCCCAGAAAGGTCACTAAGTCTCTTTCCTTGGAGATATTTAAAACCCAACTGGACACGGTCCAGAGTGACCTGCTCGAGCAGACCCTGCTTCAGGAGGAGGGTTGGACTGGACGGTCTCCAGAGGTGCCTTCTAACATCAGCCATCCTGTGATTCCATGATTTTCTGTGATTTGAAGTGTCTATTGTTTTCTGCTAAATCTAAAAGAACTTGAGGGTCACTAGTTCAGACTTAGATTTACACCACACAGTTACATTGTATCATACATAGCCACTTTCTTGGAGAGTATTGCTGCCCCACTTTTGGGTAAATTAGTTCAGCCTTCTTAGCCAAGCACAGAGACATGCAAGCAAGCAGAATATACATAATTTACAAATACAAGGCTACCACACACAAAAGACAGCAAACATTTTGCGAGCTGTCAGGCTGAGGACTGGTGTGCTCACCACCCCAGTGAGGTGCCTTTGCTGGCCAGCAGGTGACAGCCAGGAGGGGATGGGGTGGCCCCCATCCAGTAGGATAGGGACCATCCAGTAGGTCCTTGGTATTACCTAGCTGACATCTGCCCCAGCTTCATAGACACTGTGGATGCCAATGGCCCAGCCTGACTCAGTGACCGCTGATCAGTCCTGGATGGGACCAGCCTTGCTGCCTGACCTCCCCAGCTCTGGTCTTTTAGGCTTTTATACCTTTCCTTCTGACATTTTTGTTTATGAATACCTGACCTATTAAGGGTCTTGTGTCAGCAGTCCCACCACCGCCTGTTCTGGTGACTTTCTCTTCTCCATGAACACTGCTTCTCTCTCAGCAGCCAGAGCACCAGTTACACAGCGGAGCTGAATGAGAGCTGAGCCCTGTGGCCCTGGTGCACAGGCAGCTAAACCCTGGCATAGGGGAGCTTACAGTAAGGCCTGTAGAGAAAAAAAGGGCTATGATTGTCCTAATTCTTTTGATAGAGTCTGGGCACCTCTCTGCATCATCTGAATCACAGTGATTGATTCAGCAGGAAAAGGGTGTCTGCATGCCCAGATTGGGATTCTGCTAAGGAATCCTGGTTATCCTTATCTGAGACATTCAGGGCCAAAATATAGGGTCTGACTGAAATTTGGGTTAAAATTTACAGCAAGGAGGCATTTGTTCTTAATTACTTTCTGAGACTTGAACATCTAATGTCTGCTCGGGTCTCATCAGTCTTCTTAGCCTCACCTGAAGCATCTAAACCAGGACATTGGCAGAGGTTAGGTGCTGAAATCCAGAACTATGCTTAGCAACCACCTAATCTTTCCACAGCTAACCTACATTTCATTCTGAAAGTTCCCTCAGCACTCTGTGTGTGAGAGGTACTAAACTTTGTCCAGTTACATGGTCAGCTCCTTTCACTGCTTCATCTGTAACGAAGGGTGACTTTGTCTCCTGATGATCTCCAAGTAATACGTACTCTTTACACACAGAGGTTCAGCCGCCTCTGAAAAAGCAGTTATTTGTTTAGAACACAGTTATAGTTAGCGTCCACCTTTATCACAGTTGCACAGTTTGTAACACTATAACAACACATTTTATGGCGTTCAAAGGAACTCAACTTAGGTGGAAAGCTAAGAATTATTTTTAGCCTAACTGAAGTCTTAACAGTCTAATCATGTTATTATTAGTCCAGTTACAATGGCACTTATGCTTATAGTCAAAATTTCATACAGTTAATCTGATAGATATACACCAACCTTGAAGTAGTGACTCCTACCCTCTAGCCCCTGAGATCATTGGCTTCAGGTCAGAGAATCATCAGCATCCCTAGTGTTTTGCTGGGAGGAACACTGTGGTGGGGACAGCTTATTTCTTCCTTTTTATTCTGGGATTCACTTAGGATTATTTTCATGCTTTTGCCACAATTCCACATTACATCCAAACTTACTATGTATGGTTTGTTTGTTTGTTTATGCCTTTACTTGAAGCTGCTGGGAAAAGTTACTGCATGGGTCTTTACTTATCTTGTATTCAGAAGATTATGGTGTTGTCCTTGTGGACCCTAGAATTGAAAAATGTCATGAGTCCACTAATATAGTCATAACGTCAGCCAGAAAAGGGAGGCCAAAGAAAGCATAACCCCCGTGGTGAGCAAGAGTGGGAAACTGGTAACAACAGATGAGGAGAGGATGAGGTACTCAACAACTTTTTTTGTCTCAGTCTTCACTGGCAGCCACTCTCCCCACACCTCTCAAGTGGCTGGACTGCAAGATGAGGACTGGGGGAGCAAAGTCCCTCCCACTGTGAGAGAAGACCATGACCACCTGAGGAACCTGAACATATGTACATCTATGGGACCTGATGAGTTGCATCCCAGAGTACTGAGGGAATTGGCTGATGTGGTCGGCAAGCCACTCTCCATGACATTTGAAAAGTCATGTCAGTCAGGTGAAGTCCTTGGTGACTGGAAAAGGGGAAACATTACACCCATTTTTAAAAAGGGTAAGAAGGAGGACTGTGGCAACTACTGACCTGCCAGCCTCACCTCTGTGCCTGGGAAAATCATGGAACAGATCCTCCTAGAAGCTATGCTAAGGCACATGGAGGACAGGGAGGTGATTCGAGGCAGCCAGCAGGGCTTCACCAAGGGCAAGCCCTGCCTGACCAACCTAGTGGCCTGCTGTGGTTGAGTGACTACATCAGCAGACAAGGGAAGAGCTACAGATATCGTCTATGTGGAAGGCCTTTGACATGGTCCCCCATGACATCCTTCTCTCTGAATTGGAGAGAGATGGATTTGATGGGTGCACTGTTTGGTGGATGAGGAATTGGTTGTATGGTTGCATCCAAAAAGTGGTGGTCAACTGCTCAATGTCAGAATGAAGATCTGGACCAGTACTTGGGTCCAGATTGGGACCATATCAATGACATAGACAGTGGGACTGAATGCACCTTCTGCAGGTTTTCAGATGACACCAAGCTGAGTGGTATGGTTGACACGCCTGAGGGACAGGATGCCATCCAGAGAGACTTGGGCAAGCTTGAGAAGTGGGCCTGTGTGGACCTCATGAGGTTCAATAAGGCCAAGTTCAAGGTCCTGCTCCTGGGTCGGGGCAAGCCCCAGTATCAATACAGGCTGGGGGATGAAGGGATTGAGAGCAGCCCTGCCGAGAAGGACTTGGGGTTACTGGTGGATGAAAAGCTGGACATGAGCCAACAATGTGTGCTCGCAGCCCAGAAGACCAATTGTATCCTGGGCTGCATCAAAAGCAGCATGCCCAGCAGGTTGAGGGAGGTGATTCTGACCCTCTACTCTGCTCTGGTGAGACCCTCACCTGGAGTACTGCATCCAGCTCTGGAGCCCTTAGTACAGGAAAGACATGGACCTGCTGAAGCAGGTTCAGAGGAGGGCCACAAAAATGATCAGAGGGCTGGAGCACCTCTCCTATGAGGAAAGGCTGAGAGAGTTGGGATTATTCAGCCTCGAGAAGAGAAGGCTCTGGGGAGACCTTAGAGCGGCCTTTCAGTACTTAAAGGGGGCCTACAGGACAGATGGGGACAGACTTTTTAGCAGGACCTGTTGCAACGGGACAAGGGGTAGTGGTTTTAAACAAAAAGAGGGTAGATTCAGACTAGATGTAAGGAAGGAATTTCACCACACCATGAGTGTGGTGAAACATTGGAACAGGTTGCCCAGAGAAGTTGTATATACTCCATCCCTGAAAACGTTCAAGGTCAGGTTGGACAGGGCTCTGAGCAACCTGATCTAGTTGAAGATGTCCCTGTTCATTGTAGGGGGGTTGGACCAGATGACCTTTAATGGTATCTTCAAACCCAAACTATGCTATGAGTCTATAATTATTTATTATCTAAATTTGACTAGATAACAAATAATGAGTGCTGATTTAGTACTTTTAGCTCAGAAAAGATTTTGTTGAACTTTAAAAGAGTCAGAAAAAGGAAATAAGTCACTCCACATAAAGAGTGACTAAGTAAGCTCCTCTGGTAAGAAGGCAAAATAGGAGAAAAATAATTGAGGTCTATAAAAATTATCATCATCATAAAAGTTAATTTTTTGCTGTCTTTTCAAATGTAAGAAGAATTATGAAACACCAGCTGAAAGAAGTAGGAAGCAGGTTAAAAGCCAGAAAAATGAAACTATTCCTCAAATAACATGTAAAGATAAGCTCTGGAGCTCTTTGTCATGTTGTGGCTGCTGAGGTTTAGTTCAGGTGAAACTGGGACAGATCATAGAAGAGAAATACACCGAGGGCTCTAAAATACATTAAATAAAACAAAACTCAGTTCTTGCTATTGAAGTTTATTCCCTTCCCTAGGCATCAATTTTTACAACATTTGGAGACAGGATACTGAATGAGATTGGCTTTTCCTCTGACCAAGTAAGACAGGCTTTGTATGTAGGTTTTGGGTTTTTTTTCCCCACTGTTTGTATTAGCTTGCTCTAGGCTGTGTCCTGCTCATCATAAGAGTTGTTATGAGACAGAGGCACCTAGGCAACACACTTTTAGTTTTTGAGTTTTGTCTGAAAGTCAGACACCTGCAAGTATTGTTACATCAAAGCTGTATTTACCTAAAACTTTAAAAGACCATCACAATAATGGATATTTTCTGACCAACTGTGAATATACTAATAAAATAGGTATTTATTTTTTCATTTATTTCAATAAGATGTTCAAATGATTTCAATTTCACACCAAAAAGGAGAAGTTTTAAAGTGAGCATGAAATAAGGTAGGAAAAAATGGCAAATACACGTGCACTGACATAGAATGAAAAAAGTTCTGACAGATTTTGTTAACTACCTCAAGAGAGTGTTTACTATAACTGTGTATCTAGAGGCCAGCAGTAAAAATGCTGCTATTTAACTTTCAGATTCTCAGCCCTTAGCAGTGATACCAGTGGGCATTTTACACACAGCATAAAGCTGCATGTGATGTAGAGATTCACATTGGGCATAAAACATCTATCACATGTAGCAGAAAAAAAATGTGTCCCAGGTTTGCACACATAAAAAGCATAATGTGCTTATTTGTATGCCAAGATCCAAACAAACGCTTTTTTTAAGCTGACAGTTACTTCCTTACAGTCCTGATGGGGATTCAGACCTAGGAAATAACTAAACAGACACATATACGATAAAGATCTTTTAGTATTAAAAATTTCCAGTAAGAACATCTCTGAAGAAATGTACTCCCCCTCATGTGCCTGAGGGAAGTCTTTCAATTTAGATTTTCCTTCCCCCTCCCCTTCCACTTCTCTCCATTTTTTGTCTGTCCCTTCTCTCCTCCCACTCTCTGTTTCCTGAGCAGAAAGTTTTCTTGGTTTGTTTGTTTTCTTTTTAATAAATATGGGTAAGAAGCTCTTACAGAAGAAAAAAGACCTTGACTTGCATGGAGGATACTACTTTCCATTTTTTTCCCCAAAAAAAATACATAAAACATTTTGAAGGAAACAGTCAAATATGTACTTTTATAGGAAAAGGGATTTTCATTTTTTAGAAATATTTATCTCATTTATCAGTCTCACATTCTAGAACAGTCTAAGTCTATGTGAACATTGTTACTATTTTGCTAAATATGCTTATAGAACTGAGGAAAGAGCTTTATAATTTAATTTAATAATATTGAGACAAAAAAATTGAGTAAATAGAAATATCAAGCTTGATCTTGTAATATGAAGGTCTATCACTCAAAGCAGATATCTGTGGTATTTGCATATGATTTTCCATGTTTTCATTTCCTGATTTATTTCTCTTCAAAGGCAGAAGGATATTTTTGTCTTATTTTACTGTATTGGAAAACTGAAAAGGAGCATACAATGGGCAAAAAGTATTTCTAGCTCTCTATGCTTTTGAAGGTATACTGGGAAAGATATGTGACCTTTGCACCTCCCCCCCCCCCCCCANNNNTTACAACAACTTATTTCATAATACTGCTTTTCTGCATATATACATCACTATAATGCATTATAGAAATGTCAAGGTTTTAACTATTCTAGTCTGAGGCGCTACTACCTTTTAGCTTTTTTTCTGTTATTTGAAGAACAGTGAATCTTCACATGTCCAATAACACCTAAAAGGTAAATCAGCAATTGCAAGTTTAATAGGTGATAAGTGCAAGCTTATACAAAATGCAATTACTAGAGTTCAAAGTCTGATCTTCTTGCTTCCAGTGAATCATAAGTTATTCATGGTCTCTCTTGTGACACGTTGTTATTCATGCTAGTCATGTTTAGAAGGTAATGTGCTTTTGTTCACAGAATTTTCAATTGGCTTTTTGCTCTCACTTGGAGTCAGTCCTTTGAAGTCAAAGGAATATTTCTATCAAACTTAATTGTCATTGGATCAGGGCTTTTTCAAGGAAAAATCAGGTAGAATGGTACAAAGACAATTATACTGGCATTGAGGGTTTTTTTATTAGTGTTTAATAAACTCATAAACCAGAAAAGATTAGCTAAATGCACATGATCATTTCTGCTGTTGAAATAATTCTCTAGCATTAGAGTAAATAATCATCTTAATTACATGTTGATCACTGGGTGTATTCTGTCTTCATGACTTTCAGATTTCAAAGGTTATTTGTACAAAGTAAAAATAAAAATCAATCTTTAATACCCTAAGTTCAATTCTGTTAATTTACTAAATCTAATAGCCAGATAAAATGTACAAAGCACCTTGATCTTCCTATGCAAATTAAAGCATTAATCTCGGTTCATTGAGATAAAAGTGTTGCCACATTTCCCTCACTGCATTAGAACAACAGAAGGTGATTCACATTTAATGTAGGCTAGATGTACATTTTTACCTTTCATTTATGGAGAGATCCCAGGACACCTAAACTTCTGACTTTGGTTCCCCAAATAAGGAATTCATTTACCTGGCTTGAATGAAGCTTTGGGCATTAGCTTCAGAACTGGGACTGAAATGAGCAAAAGACTCAAAGCGATGATAAATTACTGAAACTAGTAAAGGCTGAAACATTTGTCAACAACAGTTAACAGCCTGGAGAACCTNGGTTAACAGAGAGAGAACGGAGAACCTGGACAACAGGGGCAGATGTGAGACAGGGTGTACTGAAGGTATCAAGAAATCCCAATATGGTAAGGGATCAACAGGTGAAGACAAATGAGGCATTTTAGATGGATTAAATAAGTCTCTTGGAAGGGGGACCAGAAGAGAAGGTGATGGAAATACTGGCAGAAATTGAAAGAACATGGAGATGACATAAATTAGTATGATAAGCCTTCCACCAATACCCTTATGACAAGGTTAACAGTTCAGAGTCAATAGGAAGTGAGGAAGAACTGTGCCATATCTGCTTTGTGACTCCTGTAACACATCTTCCAAAAAGTTTTGGAAGAAAAAGACAGCTACATACAAGACAGTAGCTGACCACTGGCCTATAGCGTCTAAGACAAGGTGTTCACAGGCATACATTTAGCAACTGCTATTTTATATTAAAATATGAATTTTAGCTGTTTGTTATAAAGAAAAGAACCAAGACATAGCAAAAAAATCACAAGATTGATGCACATTTGCTTAAAAATATAAGCTTATAGATTCAATAAAATAAGTAAATTAAAATGCAGTTAATTAGACCCTTAATATCACCACAATCTGCTGTGGAGGAATATTTTCCAACTAAGATGGGTAACTAAGGTAATTTTTGCTATTTATTGCCTTCCATAAGAAGCACAGTAAAATCAAGAATCTGTTACGGTCTTTGCATAGGCTTAGAAATTCCTGTTGTTCTATTTTCTTTATCTGTTTTTGTTTTTATTAGCCACCCTTGTAGCCTCCCCGCTACCAAAACCTTGCCAATCAAACCCAGTACAAATTCTTTACACATTTTATTTTATTTTTCTTGCAAAAGTCTGCAATTGGAACATATGCAATAGACCACATGTTTTCTTTCAGTAGTTTTGGTCACATGCACTTTCCTTACGCATTTTTAAGAACCCTCATTTTCACACAGGGGTGGAACAAACCAGACAACTATTTCCCTGTGCTTCTCCAGAGCTTTTCTAAGTTCTATATACATTATTTCCTGAAGGATTTTATCATGCTTTCCGTTTGGTCCATAAACAATTCCTTCCTGGCAATCTATCTTAAATTTGCATTTGTTTTACTTTAATCATACTTTACTATGATTGTCACTTGTAATTTGTAAATTAGCTGTGTGACCTTTTGGTGTCTTCCCAGATTCACATACCTTGATTAATCAATTTAACACTTACAATTATAAAAGTACAAGCAAAGTATTTGTATTGCTAAGGATGCCTTTAACTTGACATTCTGCTTCAGGCTTAGAGTAAATCTTCACTTGTGTTATATTTTACCATAATACACATTTGTTCTCTTTGCATTCCCATTAATCTTTTACTTAATTTGTTCTTACATCAACACAAACTGTATCACTTATAACTGCAGCATTTTAGTTTATTAAAATAACTGTATTAGTAACACTATCAGTGGTTAAAAATCATTGTCATCTCAAGTAAAATCACCTAATTCAAACTGAATGAACTTTGTTTTGTGTTTACAGTCAAACCATCTTCCTGTCATCCCATCATTCTGTTCATTAGTATCAGTTAGGACAACCGAATTTTGCTTATTTTACTCACTGTTTCTCTNATTAGTGTCAGTTAGGACAACCGAATTTTGCTTATTTTACTCACTGTTTCTCTCTCTTTACACATGCTTTAGAAAGAAAAAAATCAAGAAAAATAACATTTTTTTTTCAAACTTTTCGTATTCGAAGTTAGATTTAGATTTTAAAGAGCAAGTTTTCCCTGAAATTCCATTT
>RSEF01000001.1:173568391-173583148 GCA_003993805.1 Himantopus leucocephalus | reverse complement strand
AAAAAAAAAAAAAAACCAAACCACACACTCAAGTCATTAAGAAACAACAAAAAACCTGAAATTGTAGGAATCAACTTTAAACCTTTTTTCTATTAATACAGCTAGGATTACTAATTTCCTTTGTTATGTCTTTTTGTAACTACAATTAAAGAGACTAAACAAAATATTGTCATGTGAGAACCACAGAAAGAGCTTCAGTCTCTCCTGAAATCAATGCAATTTCTCTTTGATAGCGTAACTAATTTTCTTAAGAGGGTATCTGTGATTCGTTAACACACTGATTTATTTTCCTAAGGGAAAGCTCCAGTTTTCAGTTCTGGTAATTTGTCACCTAGCCACTATGAGAATAATACCTATAAATTTGCTCTGAGACCTGCTCAGTCTAAGCACAGAAAAGTCATTTAGCGATCATAACTTATACTCAGAGGAGCTGCTATCTCAAAAAGTGCTACAGTTACCTCTCTAACATACCCTGCTAACAACTCTCCGTAATGGTTGCACAGCATGTGAGCAAAACTGCGCCTGCATACCACATACTTGTAACAATATAATGCTGCTGAATGTCACTTGTAATGCTTTCCTTTTTTTTTTTTTTCCCCCTCCAGAAATTCAAAAGCTCCAGCTGGCCTGTCTCTTTTCAGAGCAGAAGAAAGAGGCCTTGGGAGAATGTGAAATTCTATCTAAGGGAATGTCACTATTACGCTGTTTGTCGTAATAGGTGGATCTGCACTCCAAACTGGCTTTTGTTTTGCTGGCTTTTTGCTTTAAAGAAGTAGGTAGATGAATATTCTAATAAAAATGTAGGGCAATAAAAACAAAATTAATAAAAAATCAAATTTCTGTTCCTTTTAGCACTGCTTGTTTCCTGATAAAATTAACAAATGTGAAGTGTGATGATTCCAGTTCATTTGGGATTTCATTGGAAAGTAGGGAAATTGATGGGAAAGGATTGGAGAAATTTATTTCTGCTTCTGGTGGGTTGACCCCAGCCAGCAAACACCCACACAGACAGTATCTCCCTCCCTGCCACACCCCAAGAATCTAGGGGGACAAAATAGGAAGGAAAAAAATTGACAAAACTCATGGGTTGAGATAATGATAGATGAAGGAAAGACAAACCAGCAAAGCAAAAAAAATTGCTTATCTTTTCCCACAAACAGACCAATGCCCAGCCTCTGTCTAAACAATGTCCACCTTGGAAGACAACTCCCCTTCCCTGCTTCTTCTTCCTTTGCTCCAGTTTTCATTGTGGAGTGTGATGGTTTATGGTGTGAAATATCCCTTTGGTCAGTTTGGATCAGCTGTTCCTGCTGTGTCTTCTCCCAACCTCTTACCCACCCCAGGCTACTCACAGGGGGAGGCAGAGTGAGAAAAAAGAGAAAATCTTGACAATGTGCAAGCACTATTCAACAACAGCTGAAACATTGGTGTGTTATCAACGCAATTTTGGCTACAAGTCCAAAACACTGCCTGATATGGGCTGCTATGAAGAAAATGAACTCCATCCCAGCCAGACTCAGCTTAGTATTTAAACAAGGCTTAGTATTTAGAAGTTCCTAAAGCCTATACCACATTTACTGTTTTCCCCTTGTCTTGAACTCTTCCTCTCTGATCTACATACACCCTTCTGACACATTCTTAAAAAAAATTATTAACAATTCATCTTTACCTAAATTCATAAACCAACCTTAACTTCCTTCATTTTTCTCCCTAATAGTTCATCCTTCAGCACTTTCACTATTGCCTGCATCATCTTACAGAAACACAAATAATTATCTGTCTCGAGAATCTTTAAAACACATTCCAGATTTCAAAAATGCATACTGTGGAGCAGTAGATTTGCTACTGTTTTACATATTCATTTGAATGTTATTGCTTTCTTCTGGGACAGAAAGAGCAGTTCATATTTATATAGAAATAAGAATTTATCAAGAGCACTAGTTTTCACACCCCTTCTAGACCAGAGGTCCAGAATGGCAGCTAGCTGTACTGCAGCCTCCAAATGTGGGAAATTGTACTAGAAATGTGAAGATTGTTATAAATGAATAGTAAGTGGTAGACTATGTGGGTAGAAACATCAAAAAGGTAAAAAAAACTGGAAAGAAGGACTATGAAGGTAGGATGTGTCATGATTCCTTTTCTAGTAAGTCATCTACATGGCAGCACATATCCATGTGCAGCTTCTCAGAACACAAAGACTGAATGATAAAAGTAAGTAAATCTTGATAGCTGACAAAGGTGAGTCAGGGTCAAGAGACTAATTACTGTCAGCCTCTGAAAGCTACAAAAAGGCATACTCACAATCTGTGTGTAGTCACCAGGTTGGTGTCTGCTGCCCACTGTATCAATGCAAAAAATCCTGGACAAGGATGCATGGATGTACATGTCCTCATGTCTGCAAGCTGGACAAACCACCTGAATCAACATGTCTTGGTGTTAGTAGGTATGTGGGTATGTGTGACCCTGTGTGTGTGAACGTGCTGAAGTAAAATCATCTTCCCCCCATATACTTCTTACGTTGTGCTTTGCTAGACTGTTGCAAAGTTATATCCTACACAGAGACTGGACATGCTTTAATCAAAATTACAGTGCTCAATGGTAATTGATGTTACAAAATTGCATGCATGGAAGTAGACACTATCAGAAATCTTCTGTTACAAAAGGTTTCCAAAGTAGATATCGCTTTTATGAAACTGATAACTTGTATAGATCATCAGATTAAAAAAAAAAATACTATTCTATATCTTGAGATTAAAAAGTAATTAAATATTTAGAATATTCCCCAAATTCTCCTGGCAGTGCCAAAGTGACATTTCTCCATTGCTTTCACCTTCGTATCAGCTATCAGTCTGATGCTTCTCACTCAGGCAGAAGGTGAAACTGCATTTTCAAGTTTTCTGTTCAAGGAACTGAACAGTTATTCCACAAGGGATTTTTTTCTTCTTGCAAAACAATTGTCTTCTTCAATTTTTGTCCAAATTTGTGGAGTAAAAATTATTTCCAATAACAGTATTTTTAATAAGTAATGGTTTTGATTTTGATTTTAGCTCTAGTCATGATGTTGTCAACAGGGCTGAAGACCAATTTTTCTAAAGTCAGCTGTGCCTTCAGCTGCTTGGACAAATACAACCATATCAACTGTAACTGGAGCAGTTTCTCCCAGTCAGTTCCTAGACTGTTGAGGAAACAAATGTTTACCCACGCTCAGTGGAAGTCTGAAAGGATTACGTCACATTTTGAAAATCAACAAGAAAAGCCAGGGTGAGATAATCAAAGGTGGAAGAGAAATCTGAAATAATAAGATTGCTGTGTTGATGCAAATATTCTATGTCCTAGCAGAAATAGAAATAGATATAAATTCTGGGTATAGTGTTTAGGTAACTCAAAAAACCCCATTTAGAACAAAATAAAAGAATGCAAAAATTATTCACAGTGTTGCTGTAGAATGCTCAGTTGTTGAATTTACTCCCAGAGTTCTCTGTATGGACACTATAGAGTGATACATGCTACTAAAACATATACCAGAAAGCTCATGCATTGTCAAGAGCTACCAAAAGCTATGCAGTGACAAATACTGAGCATGAGGTTGTGTTAGTGTAACAAACTCTGAAGTGTAACTCTCTGCACAGAAGGAATAGGATTCTGTTATAGTGTCCAAACAGTTCAATTTAAATATTTAAATAGCAGCGTGTACATACTAGATGAAGAGCGATTTTCACATACAGATATTTAGCGCCATTTGAGGTGCCATAGCATATCCACCCTGACCTCTGACAGATGCTACAGGGCAGTATGTGTCTTCTTTGGGTGTTGTGTCTTTATCTTTTAATCCCATGCATGTCTTGCATATCCTAAGAGGTTTTAAATATGACTAGACACTTATGTGTGGCAATTAAGGTCTGTGTGTTTAAGCTCTTCTTATAGACAGTGAAGACCTACTCAACACACTTAGTGGGCTGTGTATTTGTTCCCCTTTTCAAACTTTGCTGTTCCAAAAACTTGTGAGTTCCCCTTTGAGTCCTCTGACATATGTCCTACTTCAAAGGGGATAGTCTGTCCTCTTATGATGAATAGCCAGAAGTTAAGCAGGGATATACTGAGGTGTTTTTGATGGAGATATGCTTCTACTGTTATACACCTGACCCAACATTTTCCTGAGCTGAAAAGCATTGTAGATGTAGTGCTGACGACACACGCCAAAGAAATAAGAAACTTAAATTCAAGTTCTGTTTCATTGCGAGGAAATCGGGAGTGTACTTTGCAAGAGAGAGCCTTTACAGCTAGATTATGAAATAGTTGGACTAAAATAGAAGAAGGGAATAGAGAATTTGTCCTGAGGAAGCTGTATGCCAGGAACACTGAATTCTTGAACATATAATTCATTTTACACTAAAAAATAGTGGACTGAAAAATAAAGAGCTCTTTGAGAAGAAAATACTATAGGAGGCTGCCCCCTTCTAATCCTGCACTGCAAATTACAAATCCAATATTCCTCTAGTTTTCTCCCACTTTTTCTTGTCTGTCTTCCACCTCTTACGGTGTCATGTCTGTGCAAAGGCAAGCATTTCTCCAGTTTATCTGCACTTAGTTTTTACATTCTCCTGAAATACAGCAGTTTTTTTTCTGAATCCTTCTATGCAGAAGACAGTACTGACCCTATCTTCAGCACATCACAGATGAACGCTTCCACTCACACAATATTTTCTGAAAAATACGGGAGGCACTGAAGTCTTTTGACCACCTATTTGAATGAAAAACATCACGGCTGCTGTGCTTTGACAAGCTATATCAGGTTCTAAGCTAACCTCAGAATTTAGGTACTTCTGTCTTTCATCCTTGAAAAACTATGGATTAAGCCATAACTAACTAAATGTCTAGACATCAAATTTAAGGTAACATAGGATCTCTTTTAGTCTTATCTAGTATTAACAAAATATTCATAAAAATTCAGCAAATTAACATATTAATTACTTACCTGATTGTCTCTTAGGGAATACCTGGAACAGATCAGCAGACAGTGCATAACGCATAAAGTTAATACTTCAAACTTAACTCTCAAATTGAAAAAAGACACCTTCTGTAAATGCCACAATGCTCATGATTTATGCAAGGTAACTCTTCACATATATGGTAAGTTTTTTGATCAGAGTCGACTTGTATTCTATCAGAGAGGTAGAGTGATTTCTTGTTTATGAAATACGATGAAAATATTTCTATAAAAATATATAGTCCTACTATCTTCCATTCTGATATTTATCTTTCCCTGGCTCATATCAGCCAGAAACCAGGATTTAAGGAAAATTCACCTTGCCACTCAGGACAGTAATGTGATTATTCACCCATAAACAGAGTTCATAAGCAATTCCATCTTTCATGGAAGCTATAAATTGGTACAACAAAACAACTTCATAGAAAGTTTGCCTGTAGGGTCAACTTGTTTTGCTTGTATTTTTTCTCAGGACCATTGTCACTGTTATATTCAAAATATTGCTATGGCCAAAATGGAGAACACCACTTCTATGAAATCAAGGATTTGTTGCTGCCCTAAGTGAAATATTAGGAATCTAAGCAATATATAATTTCTTATTGTTCCAGTTACACTAACACTTTATTCCTAATTAATACAGAAAAATCACAGTAATAATATGCATAAAATTCATACATAAGAAAATGTACTAAAATCTAGCTCTTTACTTCAGTCTTATTGTTACCCTTCCAGTGTCCTCTAGGTCATAAGGCTGATGGTGTCACCTTCCTCAAGTGGAAAGGCAATGGATTCTGTGTGTTATCAGTGCCCCAAGTCTACACTAGGAGGAGTTTGATGTTGGAGTTGAGGGCCCCTTCATCCTCATTCTTCAAGTCTGTTTGGGACTATTTTTATATATTTTCTTACTTCAACCTGCTTCCTTGTCATTGGTATCCTGGTAAAGTTCAAAAGTTGCCCAATAGCATCCCCCAACCTCCGCTGATATCAAGGCTGTCACTTGCTACACTATGACCATTTTGCTTGGTCAGACCTTTATCCTATGTGGTATTCACAGAATTGAAGATCAAGCAGGGCAGGAAATGGTTACTTCAGTGATAGATAGTTGTTACAATAAGGTAAACTACACCTTGGCCAAAGTCAGCTTTGGCTAGTCCTGAGACCCCTCATGGTGAAATGAATATGAAACCTACCTTCTTGTACCAGTAAAAAAAAAAAAAAAAATAAATAAAATAAAATTATGAGTTATAAAGCCATGCATGACAGGTTACATATTTCTTCACTCCTGGACTCAAATCTGGAATGAGAAATGCAAGGATTATTGGTGAAGAAGCCTGACCTGGAGCAGAGCATCACTTGGCTCAGGACCTTTGATGTGCTGACTACAAGGATGTTAATCAACCTGAACTGCTTGATTCGGTAACCATTTGTCCTTATTTTTTAGAAGAATGCTGTATACGTTGTGTTTATGACATGAAAAGCATCTCAAAAACCATAATACCACTAGATTTGGGCAGGCTTTTGTAGGAGAAGGAAAAGATTTATTTTTAACACAAAAACTGTTGCTTATTAAATGTCAAGTCCTTTTCTTCACAACATGTGGGAACTAAAGTAGTTGTAACATGGGGATACCAAATAAAGAGGAAAAAAGAAGAAAACCCATTCCATTCAACATTAGTGTCAGAAAAGGCTAAATAGTTTGGTAGAAAATTATAATAATTAAATATATATATTAATACCATCATCTGGATAGGATTATAGTTAAATACTAAAAAAATTATGGCCTAATTAACTGAGAACAGAATCTTAGCGTAAGAAACTCAGAGCAATATTATTAAGCTTCAGAAACATGTATTTTTTCCAGGTGTTAAAAATAAAATTACAAAACCTCATACTTTCTCCATCACAGTATATCAAGCTTCTCTGATGTTTTTATGGGCTAAGATGCCTAATATCCCTTTTTGGTAATCACTGTCACTTACAGTAGCAGATGTTTGATTTGAGGAGGCAATTTGTTAAATTCTCAGTAGCAAATTACAGTCATACCGTACAGCTTGTTAAATGATTAGTGTATAATCATATACTTATTCTTAGGTGTTTCACTTTTGGAACAGCTGAAATGTTTTGAAGATCTCTTTTTTAACAAGGACATTAACAATGCTGTAACATAGCATCTCATTGTAATGAACAGATCAAAATTGTTTTCAAATGATTAGTAATCAATTCATTTTCTGGTCAACAAGATCATGCACGCATTTCAGTATCTTACAGTAAAAAATGTCAAGAACATGTATTAATTGCAGTTAAAAAGCACAGCTATTTCCATGAAAAACGCTCAGTGAAACATCTGAGTAACAGAAAAAGTGTTTTCTTTAGCTGAATGACTGAAGATATAAATATGTAAGTAAAATTATGAAGCATGTCTGCCCCAATATGTCTTTTTTGCAGGTGGTAACAGACAAAAGAGAGATGGAGACATGGTGGGAAAAAGGGAAAAAAGGGAGACCTGGGGAACTACAGGCCAGTCAGTCTCACCTCTGTGCCCAGCAAGATCATGGAGCAGATACTCCTGGAAACTATGTTAAGGCACATGGAAAATAAGGAGGTGATCGGTGACAGCCAACATAGCTTCACTAAAGCCAAATCGTGTCTGACAAGTTTGCTGGCCTTCTACAGTGGGGTTACATCATTGGTGCATAATGAAAGAGCAACTGACATCATCTACCGGAACTTGTGTAAAGCATTTGACACTATCCCATGCGACATCCTTGTCTCTAAATTGGAGAGACATGGATTTGACAGATGGACCACTCATTGGATAAGGAATTAGCTGGATGGCCGCACTCAAAGAGGTCTGGTCAATGGCTCGATATCCAAGTGGAGACCAGTAACGAGTGGCGATACTATACAGGAGGTGAAGAAAAGCCAGTATGTTCCAGAGAGAAGACAAGTTCATGTTGAAATTATTCTTTTTATAAATTGGAATAAGAGAGAATGCAAAATCAAGTTACAAGGAAGGAAATTTTGATGAAAAATCATAATATCAAAAGTCAGAGCTTCTAAAAACTAATCCTTTATAAAAGAAATCACAGAATACAGAAAAGTTGAAGTTGGAAGAGACCTCTGAAAGTCATTGTGTCCAAACACCCTGTTTAAAGCAGGATTACCTAGAGCACATTGCCGGGGTTTGTGTCCAGTCAGGTTTTGAATATCTCTCCAGAAGAAGACTCCACCACATCTCAGGGAGGTAATCTGTTCCAGTTTTCTATCGCCATTACAGGATTTTTTTTTTTCCTTACATTTAAATGTAATTTTCTGTATTTCAGTTTGTGCCCATTGCCCTTTGTTCTGTCACTGGGCACCACTGTGGAAAGTCTGGCTGCATCTTCTTTCCACCCTTCCACCCGGCATTTACACACATGGATCAGATTCCTGCTGATCCTTCTTTTCTCCAGGCTAAACAGTTCCATTTCTCTCAGTCTCTTCGAATGTAAGATGCTTCAGTCCCTTGATCATCTTAATGGCCCTTCACTGGACTTGTCTTTCTTGTACTGGGGAGCCCAGACCTTGATCCAACACTTCAGATGTGGCCTCACCAGTGCTGAGTAAAGGGGAAGGATCACTTCCTTCTACCTGCTGCTGATACTTACAGTCTAGGAAACTGATGGTCGTCTTTGCCATAAGGGTACATTGCTGGCTTATGGTCAACCTGGTTTTCACCAGGACCTGCGGCGCTTTTTTCTGCAAAATTTATTTTCCAGCTGGTTTCTGCAGCCTATCCTGGTGCCTGGGGTTACTCCTTCCCAAGGACATGACTTTGCATTTCCCTTTGTTGAACTTCATGAGTATTTTCTCTACTCATTTCTCCAACATGTTAAAGTCCCTCTCAGCCATCTGCTATATCAACCACTTCTCCCAGTTCTACATCATTTGCAAACTTGTTGGTAGTGCACTCTGCTGCATCATCAAGGACATTAATAAAGATGTTAAACAGAATTGGCCCCATTAGTGACTGGCTGTTTTGCACCTTGTCCAGGACCTCAGCAGAGATGAATTTCTTCTGTGGAGGGGGTGTCAGTACAAATACTTACATGCAATTTTAACTGAATCCTTGCTGTCTGGTTCTGTCAAGGTATCGCTTTGGCAAATGATGCCCCAAAATTTTACCTCTGTAGCAGGTCTTGAGGTTAATCTCCCAACTATGATGCGCACACTCAGGATGACCCCTATCTTTCCAACCTGGCCTACCACTTCCTAATTTCATTGGTTGTCATCCTCTTCCTCCCCTGTCATTCTCTGTTTAAAGTTCTCTTCATCAGATTGGTCAGCTTGCTGGCAAAAATGTTTTTGTCCCTCTTAGTCAGAGGGATCCTATCTCTTCCAAGCGTTCCCTGATCCTCAAAGAGAGAGTCCCCTGATCACAGAAACTCCAGCCAGCTGACACTAGCTGTTCGAACAGTTGTTGATGCTCAGGATCCTTCTTCTTAAGGCCTTTCATATCACTCACAGGATTCAGTAGAAAAAAAATTGGTCCATGAGGCTCTTGAGTATTGCCCCCAGATGCGTTTAGTCACCTGTGATACTTTTCAGGTCTCTTCTGACAGTATCACTCAACCAGCTCAGTTGCTTCATTGGACACAGCTCCAGCCCCTTGCCTGCTATCAGGGCACTAACTCTCTTCAGCAGTTGCAGACCTGCAGGCAAATCAAGACCTTCCCCCCTAGTGCCAGAAGCCACAAGATTCCAGCAAAAGTCTCCACTTCCCACCCTGACAAGCACAGACTTTGCCTATCCTTTTTTTTGGTACAGCTGGGGGTCTGTGCTTTTGAAGCTGCAGGGTCTTGAAGAAGATCTGGTTATCTCTTTCTGGTGATCTCTGCTGCTGCACAAACTGCTGACCTCCTCCTGCAACTCTTTCGTTTGGTGACACATACCCTCCACCCTGGCCCACCTACTGCAGACAAGGAACCTACCTCCTGCTCTCCCAGACTCAGCAGGTGGTTCCAGGTGTCTCAGCAGCCCAGGACCTGGACAGCTGCATCCATCCTCCCTGGGTCTGGGCTGAGGCCTCTGATGTGGCAGGGATAGTTGCTTCAGCACACTCTGGAGACCACTCCTTGCAATGCATCACCACCATTGCTGAATACGTGTGCTGCCCTTGGCAGAGTTGTTGGCCCCCTTCTGTGTGCCCCTGTCTGCAAACTGCTGTGCAAAATGCTACAATTGTGGGCTGCCTCTATTAGCTGAATTCATATACAGGTAATTTTTATAAAAAACTTATTACATCTTTACTCATCTCTATTACATTATAATGCAGTACGATACAGATTAACCTGTATCTGTGATAATACAAGACAACATCATGAATGGTGTCCATAATTTATACATGTATTAATGCAATTTAAAAAAATTAAAAAAAAAAAACTTTCCATGTTTGCTTTAATCTCAGCATTAATTTCTTTCTTGTATACTTATTACAGGTTTTTTGTTAGCTTAACTTGATGAGAAGACTGGAATTGCAGATCAAGCAATATCTGTCAATTGTCAGGATTTTCCTCCTTGCTTAACACAATATTATTTTTTTATTAACTGTTAATAAACCTTTCTTGGTATTATTATCTATTTTCTTCTCCTCTATGAATTCTTACTTCATCTCTTCTCCTTTTCCCATCGTCTGTTTCAGATTTCTTCCAAGTCTATATTCTCTCCCCCCACTCCTTTCCTCGTTTTGTTCCTTCTTTCAATTTTTTTAACTCATATCATACAGTCCAAGAAAAAAGAGCAGGGTGACATGCAAGTGCATGTCAAATTCTCTATTTAGTGGCAGTAAGAGAAAGAAAAATATGTTTCTAAAGATCCCGACTTTATCTCCAATGCACAAAGATGCCTGTCTTCAAGTGAATAACTTTTAGTGAACGGTAAAAAACACAGAAACTTAAAGGTTAGGGAGTTTCAGTGTGATTGCACTAATTAATAGAAAAAATCATAAAGGGTTATTGAACCCAAATTTATAATAACCAGCNAAAAAAAAAAAAAAAAAAGAAGTGTATGACTACAGGAAGTTGGGAGAATTAAGGAGATTATATTTTGGGAAAATATTATGTGCCCCATTTTCATTTCCTTCACTTGGTTTGTACTGCCAGTTGCTCTTCAAAATAGATTGTTGTCGACCTAGATGCAAGGCAGTCATTCATACATTCTTAAATTTCCCGGAATGTTGTGAAAATATAACCTGTATTCCAAGCCATTCATGACAGAAGGACATTTTTCAGTGTTTATTGTTAACTCTATTAAGATGTTTTGGAAATCTCTTCCTTTGGTCATAATGTAGAACCCTTCCAGCTGTGAGTAAAATTTGTGGCATATAAGTAAGTATTTTGTGGCTAAAGCATCCTCTGAATGAAAGAAGAAATGTTACAAGGGAGATAAAAGAGATTTAGAAATGCCAAGCTACTTTTATACTCCGTGTATTCCTTACAGTTTTTCTAAGTGATTAGCGGTGACTTTGATCACCTGAAAACTTACCAGTATAATATTAATAATGCTATCTACTTTGGTATTAAAAGCTGCAGTTTAAAAATGCCCATTTTCAGAATACTCAAAATCTCTAAACTTACTATACTGCAAAAATTTATTGCAGAAACGAAATTTTCTGCTTGTAGTCTCCTCTTCAGCTCCAAGAATTTAGACTCAGAGATTCTGTGCTGAATAAAATATGCCATGAAAATTGGGAGGCTATTGTAATAAAATGAAAATGGTTTTATAACAGAACTAAATAGAAAAAAAAATTTATGTGCTTATAGAAGCTTATGTGAAGAATTATGGCCTTTTTTTCTACCCAAATTACCCAGAGATAAGCTATTCTCAAGGCAGATTTGGTCACCAGCAACCTGAAAGTTCCCATCAACAATTTTAGCAGAGTGACCACTAATGGTAAATACTGTCCCTAGCTAGTTTGATAGTTTACTAGCAAGGTAAGGAATATAGCAAAGGGATGGATCGGATAACATTCCTCATTTCATAGTGCAGTTGCATAACTAATTTCCCACACAGAAAAATAATATTCTCCTAGCAATAAATATTCAGGAATTTGTCCATTCAAGAAGAGATGATGTTGTCCCAAATCTGGGTTCCTTACCCAGTGTGCAAGTCAATAACACACAGAGCAGAGGTATTTCCAAGTTTGTTCCATTAATGCACAGAAATGGGGTGCTCGTCCAAAAACGGGAGCACACCTTAGTTCTGAAAATCTCCGCTTTTATACATTGACTATGACATATTCAAACAATTAATACATATTCATTGTTGTTCTCTTTAATGATTGGTCAAGATTTCTTTGCTTCCTATGTAAACTAGTGCACAGACTCTGTCTTCTTCTTCCATTGTTCTCTTTTGAGTAGGTGGTGTCATTTGGGTAGGTGGTCAATGAGTCCGTGGCCATGATCTCCCCCTGCTGGAATTACATTTTACCTACTTCTCCTCTGATCTTGATAGTTCCAAGTCGTTTTCTCGGTTTGCTGACCAGGCCTACAGTTCATCACTCTCTTGACAGGAATACCCTGCTTATCAACAATGCTACATTGTCTGGTGGTTAGTTCCTTAATTGAACTGTAGATAAATCATGTCTAGTTACTCTTTCTCTATTTTAATATTAGGTAAATAATTAAATAGGGTTGGGGCAGTGTAGGGGACTTGATCAGCAGCAGGTTTCCTTGGTTGCTTCAATTACATTTTGCGTTTCATTTTCCCGGTTTATGTCAATTTTACTACAACAATGAGAATCCCAAGCATCAGATCTTGAAAGCAGGGTAAGATTCTTAGGGCATCTGATATGGGCCTACCATGGCCATCTTGGCCAAGAGCCAACTGCAACCCAAACATCTTCAGTGGGCTATGGCCAAAGATGACAATGCAGACAAAACCTGAGTGATGAGCCTTGGCATGGGTGATGGATCAACAAGTGGCAGGAGAACAATATCTGCACTTGCTGGAGAAGTATAGCAGGATATGAACCTATTTGGTCAACAGTCTGTGCTGATATCTGACTATAAAACTCACCTAATCGTAGAGACCTGGGGAACACTGTCAAGCAGCTGCCCAACATGCATAAAAGCAGGTGACTTGAGGTGTCAGAGCTGAGCCCTGCCCAGAGCTGTACACAGACACTGGTGGGAGTCAGGGTTGTGTGTCCTCAGGCTGGGCTGTTTCAGCTCACTGGTGTGGTGACTGGGACAGGTGTCAGCTAACTATAACTGTGCATGTGTGTGTGCATGTGTACATGTTTGTAACACTTTCCTTGACACAGCTTCTCCCTTACTTGGTCCACTTCATAAATTGAGTTTAGCAGTATCACATTATTTGATGTTCCTTTTTCCCCCATGACAGCATAATCTATTACTCTTTTTCCTACTGCCCTGTCTTCAGCTTCTTGGAGTTATTGTATGCTACTCTGATAAATAAGACAACACTTCAGTTAATTTAATATGAGACTAGAACTCATAATGTAATGTTGTCCTACTATACATTTCATTTAAAGCTTAGAGAAAGTTTTATACCCACTGTATAAATACGAGTTATACAAATTCCTGGTTTTCTCTGGATAGTTTGAAGTATTGTGTATCTTCCATTGCTTCAATATCATTCCAGTAAAGCTAAGAGTGCAGCCTTCCTTTGTGTAGACATTGTTTTGCTCTGCCAGTCAGAGATCAAGAATTAACAGGTATCTCCCACAGGTGCCCTCTATTTTTAATAACAAATGTAAAAGGAGCAGGGCATTGGACCTGATCACCCTCAGGTCACTATTCTAAGTCCTCAAATCTTCATGAGTAAGAAGAATATAGATTGGCAGGATCAACAGGGCACTTTTGATAAGATACTCTGACCATGAGTATGAATTAGGCCATGAGATTTCCCTTAATTAATACCAGTTTCACACCCAACAACTGTGGATGAACTATATTCATGTCAATCATTGAAGTTACTGGTGATCTGGGAAGATGTTTGACAGTGAGACATAGAGACATCATGGTCATTTTCAAGAAGGGGAAGAAGGAGTATTTGGAAAACGAAAGGTTGGTCAGTTTAACTTAAATTAACAAATTATTCTGCAAACTATGTCCAGACACTTCAAGGACAAAAAGGTGTTTGGGAGAAGCCAATGTGGATTTGCCAAAGGCAAATTGTGCCAGACCAACCTGATTGCCTTCTATGAAGAAGTGAGTGGTTCAGTGGAAAAAGAAAGAAAAGTGGATATGGTCTACTTTGACTTTATCCAGGTTTGTGAGATGAACACGCATCCTTGCATTGTCCCTGGAGGCACGCTGAAGAGGTATGGCTTGGACAGAGGGACTAACTGACTGTGGAATTGGTTGAACTGCTGGGCTCACAGCATTATGATTAGTGGTATGGAATCCTACTGATGGCCAGTTATTACCCATCCTCAGGGGCTGATACTGGGTGTAAGAGATGACTTGTAAATTCCCTGAAAAATATGGTGAGAGATGAAAGAGGGGGGAGGCCCTCTGAGCCTCACTGACAAATGTCTCAAACACTCGCAAGGACATTGAGATATGGCTGTAGTCCTGGGCAATATAGCCCTTGTGCTCGAAGAACTGACAAGGTTAACACCTGCTTATCTCTTGTGTGACCCAGGAGAGAAAACTCTGGACAGCACAGGATGAGTCTGTGTGTGGGGAAGTCTTGTGAAGACAGGGTTTTCTGCTCAACTTGCAAAGCTTGTTAGTTTCTCTGTTTTCGGGGCCATCGTGTCCGAT
>RSEF01000001.1:173534618-173550929 GCA_003993805.1 Himantopus leucocephalus | reverse complement strand
GTCCCTTCCAACCCTGACCGTTCTGTGATTCTGTGATTCTGTACTCTCGGTCGGCTGCCATACACCCACACAGCTGCTCTCTCATTCCCCCTCCTCAACAGGACAGGGGAGAAAATAAGCTCATAGGTCAAAGTAAAGACAGGGAAATCGCTTACCAGTTACCGTCATGGGCAAAACATACTTGACTTGGTGAAATTTAATTTAATTTATTGTAAATCAAAATAGATCTGGGTAGTGAGACACAAAGACCAGATCAAAATCAAAGACCAAACCTCCCACTCCACCTTTTCCCAGGCTCAACTTTATTCCCCTCAGTCCCAACTCCACCTCCCTGCCCCGAGCGGCACAGTGGGATCAGGAATGGGAGCTGTGGTTGGTCTGTAACAGCTCCTCTCCACCAACCCTTTCTCCTCATGCTTTTCCCTGCTCCAAAGTCGATCCTCTCCATGGGCTGCAGTCCTTCATGGTAAACATTCAATATAGGTCTCCCTGGGGCTGCCCAGCCACTCTTTCTAATTGAAGACAGAGGGAAGATTTAGCACAGCTGATGCCAGGTTGCTCAGTAAGGTGCCCTATCAGGCTGACAGGCAGTCCTCTTCAGAAAGGGAGAGGGGACCTGTGTCCTGACCAGGCTCCTGCTCAGCTGCCTGGGGTTACGGCACCCAGGTGGCAGGAGGAAAGCACAGGTTCTTGTCCCTTCGCCCTCTGGGGCAGTATAAACTGTCATCTCTGCTGCATTACCTGGCTGGGAGCTGTTCTAGGGCTGGACTTTATCACACACTACTGCTTTAGCTCTTCCACATGTGAAATATTCGTGAGGACAAAAAAAGAGTTTGAGAAGGACCCTATAGCCTCATTAGGGCACTAATGCAGGCAATGGGAGACAGAAATTCTGGTCGTTTCTCCAGTGAATAGTTAATACAAAAATAGTACTTAAATATTCCCAGAGCACATACTGAAGCCTAGACGTAGTTCCTCCCAGCTTCGAGCCCTGGCTGTGAGGTTGTGGAGGTGGGGTGGTGATGGCTTCTCTGCCTGTGGTTTCTGGGAAGCCCAGGTCAGCATGTCTGATCTCAGCGTGCCTGGCCGCAGACCTGGCCTTGCAGTGGCAAGAGGGGAGAAAGTTCACCCTGGTGGAGAGCAGGGAGTCGTGCTGCTCACTGTTGATCCAAGCCTTGCTGGGTACCTGTGTGCATGGAGCTGCTCCGCAAGCCCAGTGAAACTTGGCACCTGGAAACATCAATGCAGACCACTTTGGATCTCCCAGGTTCAGTGTCAGTGTTGCAAAGGCCTTGATGACCTTTGGAGACTAGAGATCTGAACTGGCTTAACATGTGTGCTTAAACGTGTGCTTAAATTTCTTTCTGGATCTAGCCTTAGCTGACTTTCACAGGAGATGTACTGAGGACGTGCACTGGAAGACAAAATGGAATGGTGACTGTTGTGCATAGGGACTCAGTCAGGGTTTCTGGAATGGAGAACATTTACAGAGTGCCTACTTTGGCCAAAGACAGTTTTATTTATGATGTAGAAAGATAGATAGATAGATAGATAGATAGATAGATAGATCGATCGATCGATCGATNCGATCGATCATGTAGGTATACTATTTATATATGGTCTTAGTGAAGGATTCTCATAAATACCATATTTTCTTTTTCTGCCTTAACACAGAAGCCTGCATATGTAATTCTCAAGATCAAAAGCACTTTTTTTCCCCTCTCACCTGTTAAAAACCAGATTTTACATAGTTTTGTGTCCACATTCTGGACATTTTACATGCTTTACCTGTACAAATATCATCAGAATATAGCACACACAAACAGAAAGGCTGATGTCCCACTGAAAATTTTGTCTTGAAAGTAAACCAGAGATCTTTTAAGGTTTCATCTCCTATTCAAACGATAACTTAAAACATTATGTTAATGCTTTATGCTTTGAGAAAAAAAACCCCATCAATTTTACTTTGAAAATATACACCCTTTGTTTGCATTTAAGTGCTTTTTCTTTCATTTGTAGAAGGCAGAAGTCCAAAGTCTCAGTTTTGGATATAGGCAGTATAATTAATTGACTGGATAGAGCAGAGGTGTTCTTTGCTAACACAATTGAACATAAACATGCGGTACTAAACCGTATGTGCATTCATTTATATAATCCAATTAATGTTCTTGTCATCTATGTCTGCATCTTGAAATATGCTGCAGACCACTTAATAGAGGCACAAATAAAGCAGGAACTGGATTTTTAAAGTCATTTATTGTTGATCAATGCAACAACATTAGCTAGGCAGATAAATATTGTGCCAGTAATATGGTTTTCAGCTGCTGCTACACCCATTTCATCTTTTATGAGTTCAGGTAGAACTTTGCTAGAGCAACTAGCCCTGAACTCTGTATCACAAGATTTTGTTACAAGAGTCCTGAGATTAATGTATACAGAAATACCAACTCACTTTGGTAGAAAAGTTATATCATAATGAAAATAATTCTGAACCACTTTTATTTCCTGTCTTTGGAACTGGAGAAGTTGGGAATATTTTCAAACTGATGGAATATGTCCAAAAAAGTGATAGTCAGTCAGTCATTTTTTTAAGTTCATGACTACAAACTTAGAGCAAAATGAGTTTCCCTAAACTTTTACGGGGAGACAAGAGGTATTATGACATACAATGTGTTCCTAAATTCCCTGTATGTAAGTGGATGCAATTAAAAATGACATGACTTTATACTAAAAAGCAGGCATAAGACCTTGCTAACTACAGAGGTAGAGGTTTCAATGTTCCACAGAGAAATTAAACTGGAATTAGTAATGATACATTAAAGGTAGCTAGAAAAGTCATTCAATATGGGATAAAATTGCTAGTGACCTGTCAGAATAGGTTTTTGGCAAAACATAAAATGAACGAAGGCACATGAAAGGTTGGAGTGCAAATTTATTGAGCAATATTTATTAAGAAAAATACAGAATCCTGTTCTTTTCAAACTATATCTACTAAATGAAGATCAGTTGTTTACAAATCATTGGAGTTAAAGGACACTTGTGATTACTAATAACGGAAGCTTACCTTCACCTCTTCAGCTCTTCAGTGGTCATCTGCTTCACCTTACAAAAGGAAGGAGGTGATTTGGCCTGTGACTTAAAACAATTTTTTGTTTCCTTCAGGCTATTTAGATACTATGAAAATGGTGAATTTCCTGGAATAGCAGTCAAGTTTTTCACAGAACACTTTCTGAATATCCCAGATCCCCTCAGGTAAGACAAAGTTTTACAATAGTTTGGTTGTAGCCAGCAAGGCAACGGAACACAAGCCAGAGATGACTGATGGGTTGCCAACCAATGCCAGATGGAGTCAGAATATCGTCCTGACATACAAGAGCACAGTATTAATTAGCCTGACTTAGGTCCAGACTCAGCTTGTCGGCGTCTAGCACCTTGCTGCACTGATGCCTCACAGCTCTGTATTGCACTGGATGCTATCGTGCAGACATGCAGCAGCTTTATATAATGTCACTGGACCAAGGTCTCCAAAGAATTTTACTAAACCTTCTTGGTTGGGAAAGCTGGCTGAAAAGAAGGGCTCTTGCCGTTTTTGCTGTTGCTCCCAGACCTAGACTGGATATAAGATACAGAAATTAATCTGGGACCAGAGACTAGAACCAGGAACTCCTTCTGCAGTCAAGTGGCCTAATCACAGGTTTTCTCTCTTATGCTGATCCATTTGATGCTCTATTAATATATTTGCGTGATGAACACAAACTCAAGAAAATGACTGGTGGGAAACTCCACTTGGACAAGTGGATGGAAAATGGAAAAGACAGCAAAGATCAGCACCCACAGTGCAGTCTTTTAGAAGAGTAAACCATTCTTGTCCATGCATTTATCAAATAATAACTACTGGATATCAGCAACTACAACCTATTATTAGCAACCAAAGCATTACTGCATAGCAGTGAGGCAGATCCAGGTTTGTGGGGCTCTTTTTAGAATATTTTATTCTTTCCAATCACTTATTTCAACATATTTTTCCTGTTTGCTCCCAAATGTTCTTTATTGACAGCTCCCATAATCTGGTTTCCTTACGTGGAGATTTGTTTTTCTGACATCAAACAGAAAATTGTTTCACATCCCTAACAAATTAAAATATTTTTCTGAGCAATTAATTGGGTATTTTTTACATTTCTTATGGAGATCTCCTTTTTCTTCCTTGAAGCTCAAATTCTCCATCTTACCAGGTGTGACCACTTGATGTGTCTTTTGTTCCTATTCTTGCTTTGTACTGTTAACCTACCAAGTGTAAGTTTTCTTCCACACATATCAAAAAGCATTGTAAATATTGAAAGCACAAAAGCATTTCTCAAAAAAATCCTTCATGTCCCATCTGTAGGATTTGTTTAAAGTTTTTGACAATCTATAAAGCAATCTATTCAGTGTGTAGCATAGTTAGATACCTTTACAGACCTCAGTGTGCTGCTGCCTAAACATTTTATCCCCTGCTGCAGGATAATTTGAGCCCAGGCACTTTCCTATTTATTTTTCATGCAGTAGCTTTTCTTGGGGGTATGTGACCTTGATGTGTTGTAACACCCTGAGATTTATTCAGCAGCTTCGTTTGATGAGGCAGACTGCTTCATTAAGTCAATCCCCATGCATTTGCTGTTCAAGCCATAGCTGTGAGACGTGTTTCCAGTTAACAATTTATCTCCCAAAATGTTTCTTCATGTTACACATCTAAGTACTTCTGCTCTCCTAGTGCAACATCCTGTCTTTGCTTCACATTCACTGGAGTTTGAAGAGCATTACCTTCTGAAGGCAGAGTGCATGCAAACACCATGTGGCAAACCAGACACCCCATAGGACTCCCGGGAAGGCCAAGGGGTAGCTTTCATCTTCTGTTATCTTTCTCACAACCGCTGAGACACCATGTCTAAGTACAGATGTCCCAGATGTTCTTGGTAAGAATTTCACGTCCCACTTCTCAATATTCTTGGTCTTACCCTGCTTTTAGTGTGCTTCATGTATTTTCAGTGTTTTATATGGAGTAGTGGCCCTATGGATACCTGTGCTTCAAAGTGTAGCTGTTTGGTAGTAAAAACACCTCAGATCCTTGGGGTGGCTTTGAACCAAAGGGAAAAAAACTCAGAACCTGAGCTGCAGAAGAAGAATGTAGGCACTGGATCGCGGAGCTCTAAGCAGCTGTTGGAAGATTGCATTATCAAGAAAACTGTACAATACTGCAGAGAGAAGCAAGGGTGAAGTCAGACAGAATTTCCTTTTCTCTCCAACTGCTGTTTTTCTGATAAATTGATGCATCTTTAAAAGACCATGAGCTCCATTAAAGCCTGAACTCATCTGTGGATCAAGTATGAGCCTAAGTTTAGAACTGGGTGCCAGCTACATATAGCCTTCTCTTACAGCCAGGTAGCTAAACGAAAAGAAGAAAGAATTAGGACATAAGTCTTAAATTGCTGTTGTTGTTACAAAGGTTATTGCAAAATATTTGCATAGGTTCCTTCCAGCAGTTATAAGTATTCCACCCATCTCCTAACTCCTTACTCTCCTTTTCACAATGTTCAAGCTGTCAGGTGAATATAAAGGAACATACATCAGCTGTGGCGTCATCCACCAACAGAAACAAATTCCAAGACATCTTTCAGGGGTAGGCTTCCTTTTGCTGCCCCTGTAGTCACTCCGTGTTGTCCATCTGACAAATCACACAGCGAGTGTGATACTAAGAGGAGGTTTCTCTCCCACTGCTTGGAGCCGCTGATCTTTCCTCTTGCTCTGGAATATATAGCACTGCAACGTCGTTTAAAACTGCAGCAGTCTGGCTTATAACACCATTCTTACCTTGACAACAAATAACTGGTCTCCCATCCATCTGTGCCCCTACAAAATCTTTTTACGCATTTGCTGAATAGAGAATAATGCTGCAGGAAAAACTGTAAGCAGGAGAAGTTTTAGTGCCAGAACAAAAAAGCAAAGGGAATAATGTTTATTAAAATAAGAGTAGTTTATATTCTCATACAGTTATGCCAACAAGGAAGAAAGTCCATGAAAATAAAGACACTTATCAGTTTCCTCTGCCCCAATCCTATCTGCATGGAATAGGTGAGACAGCATTTGGTTCAGCAGCACCTAGAACGGGGAACAGGGAAGATCAATGCAGATACTGAAAGAGGCCCATTATAGCATTGTCATCATCCTAATTCTGAGTAAATATATTAGAAAAAGATATGCTACGGATAGTTATGGTCACTAAGGCTGATAAGAAGCTACCTAACCTTTGAAATTCTCACTTTAACTTGGCAGCTGACATACATTTTTAGCATCAGCAAACTTTAATAAAGCTGAGGGGAAAATGATATTTGATACAAGCACAAATATTACACATGAACATAGGTATAAATAAAAGGCCTTAGTGGTCCAGGGGTTGCCCCCTTATTAACCTTGTTTATATTGTCCAAATATCCTAATTATTATGGTGCTTTTGACAACTTTGTGATAGTGATCACAATCATGAATCTGGCATTGTCTTGAATTACTAGTCCATGAATTCTGCAAAGCAATCCAAAACCCTTGTATAGCGGTTTGCAATGAGAAGGCCAAATGGGAACGCATCTTATTAATCACACTTACCAGCTTGGAAGGATCACCTATGATGATTCCATCACTTTCCATGGAAGAGAGCATAGCATTCATTGCCACCAATTAGTTATGACTCCACCATCAGCACAAGGCTTGTCAACCCCAAAATAGTTGCCATGAGCTGTGGGATTGCTCACTTCTGCCAACAGTGGAATAACATCTTGGTACTGATTATCACATCCATGTGCTCTCATCTGCTCTGCTGTCAAGACAGTAGGGTAAGATCCTTATGTAGTGCCACTAATATTTCACCAAAATATAATATTCACAAAATATTCATAATAATATTTCACATTAATATTTTACCTATTCCATCCATTATTAAAGCATTCTAGGTGAGCTGGTGCTCACCGTGTCATTCAGTACAGTGGGTTTCCAGAGGCGTGTGCTAGTGTGTCTCATGTAGCAACCGTAGTCTGCGACAGGCCTCTTCCATCCCCATTCATTCATTAAGGCTGAGTTGCTCCTGACTGGGAACTGTTGCCTCCATTTTCCCTTGGCCTCAGAGCACCATTTAAAGCAAAACACTGCCAACTTGTCCTGGCAGCAGTTTATGCAGAGTCATGAAAAATAAATTCTGCCTTCATAAAGAGAACAGCTCTTGGTTACAGTCAGGGCAAGCAAATGCACAGGAGCTGACCTACTGCCAGGAAATTAGTTTTGCAAGGCCAGTAATCCACAACAGAACTTTCCCCACAAGCCTGGCAGAAGGACAATGGAGGGATATGGTGAGTTGTGGCATTGTAGAGGGCAGATACCCAGCCAGCCATAGCGTGCCAGTGAACACCCAGAGCAGCTGAGGACTGTCACAGGCAACGTACCGTGGCAGAGCAGAGCACCATGCAACTACTTCCCTAATGGTTAGTGTAACCTCTAGGCAAGGCCTAAGACTAAAGAACAAAACAACACATTTAAGAGGAGCTTGGCTTAGAGCTTTAGCTCGGAGGCTAAACTCACCGTGTCTATAACAGGGCTTTTGGAAAAGGCATCCTGAGCTCATCTTTGCTACATTTCTGCTTGCACATACACAAGGTCCCTGTTGCATCCCTATGGGTAATGCTGTTATTAATATCTATAATCCTGGCTGATCTTAGATGCTGCTGAGAGTGGGGAAAAAAGTGTAATCTCCACGAAAAGCACTGGCAAATATCAGCGATCTCTGTGCATTGACCATGTAGTCTAATCTGTTGAGGAAACTGTTCGCTGTGCGGATTACCATTGCTAGGGTTAAAGCCTGGGCAAAACTGGTAATTTCAGCTCTATTGGACTGGAGTTACACATATCAGATTTTGTGGTTTGTCTTTAATCAAAAAATAAAAACCTGTTTGCTGCATAAACAATCATTAAAATCAGCATTTAGTAGAGAATAAACAAGAAGGGATACATCCTGCCCTGAGCTATGGTTTTATAAGTGACTTCCATACAGGAAAACTGAATGAAATTACATGGCCAGTGATATGCAGAAGGCCTTGGTAGTCTTTAAATCAGCCGACCTGTGGGTAAGGCCTCAGTTTATGTAAGTCTCAGGTTGAGGAAAACAAGGTACAGTAATAAAAGAATAGTGTCTTATTAGTACAGTGGGCTCCAGAACCTCCACCAGCATCTTGACTGGCTTTGTTGCTCAAAGTTTTCAACTTATTTATTCAGTATAAGACTGTAGTGCTAAGCTGTGTTTAAGATACATGAAAATATCAACAGGGAAATATCAGTTTTGACTCTTTAAGATGCCAGTTTGACTTCTCTTCAAGGACAGCTAAATAGAGGAGATTTAAGTTCAAAGAAACAGTGAGCTGTTTTCCTTTGCTCAACTGACCTTTAGTGATTCTGACTGCAGAAAATGTGCCTCCAGTTTGGTTCATTCTTTTCCCCTCAGATACAGTCTCAGTTTGTCACTAAGGAATGTTACTAGAGCAGCTCTTGAGGAAGCATGCTGTTTTTTCCCCCAGTTATAGTGGGAAGTATAATTACAGGATAAGCTGCAATGGATTTATGCCAACATGTTCAGCTCAAGTCACATGTCAGAGAACAAATGAGCTAAAAAGAAAAGCTAAACCTTCACCTGTTCTGCATTCTTGATCCATGCATTTGAATTAAACACTTCTGTTTCTGCACAGACAGAAAGAGAAAAAGTCCTTTTATCCTCCCAAAATCTACAGATGTTTCTTCCTCTAGGCTTCCATTCAGTTGAAAATATTTGTAACCTGCTAATCTCTCTTGCTATGAAGAATTTATGAAGAAAGGATATGCTTAATGTAATCAGATTTATCATTCAAAAGGATGGGGGTTTTTGTACTGTCATGGGCAAAATCCCCTCATTCTTATCCACTCAAATTGGGCATGCATGAGAGTTTATTAACCAAATATTTGTTGGAAAGATAACACTGAGATTCTTCATCTGAAAGGGAAAGAATGTTATGAAAACAGGTCCAATTTCAAATTCTGAGCACTTTTATTTTGGTTGGAAATATATTTGTTCTCCTTTCTTTTTATTGAAATCTAAAAATGAAAGGCTTCAAAATGGCTACAAAACCCATGGGGGCTGAAGAAAATATATATTGTGACTGTGAACAACTCCTTTGTTTGGCAAGAGTGTAACCCAGTCAGGAAGTGGCTAGAGATCGGTCATATCTGTGACCACCAAAACCTCAAGCAGAGTTTTGTTTGCCTTCTGTGTACACAAACATTGATGTATATTTTTAGTGGAGAATAAACCCAAAGGGATACATCCTGCCCTACGCCAGGGTTTTATGAGCCTGGCCCACCTTCCCTGGGCCAGAAGTTGTGCCCACTTTCCTTGAGGTATCCACTGTAGCCCTCTTAGATGCTCAGTTGGGATGACTGAGCTGTGGATTATTAAACAGTGAAATGACAAAGGTGCAGGGAGACATATGCATGGGAAAATACAATGACGTAGGGCCCATGAATTTGCATTGCTACCATTCATTTGATTCCACTACTAACCTCTCAGTGCCTTAGTACCTACATGACACCCTGCCCCAAACCTGCCCTGTTTTCTTAGATACTTGGGCCAAGCTGAGCTTCAGATATCTAAGATGGGGTATAGGCAGAGTGAAGGCCTTTCTATTCATAATTTCCATTCTGAAACCTGTTATCTGATTACTGCTTAACTCTGGATGCACCTAAACTGCATAATGGCTTCTACTGTCATCTTTAAAGTTTCCCAGAAGCTCTTCCTTTTTGGCATCCATGGAAGCATCTCATTCCTGGGAACACTCAGCAGCTCTGTTCCTCTCCACCCCTATGCTCAGATGCTCCTTAATTGCTACCTCTACCTATGCTAAGGAGCTAGCAGAGCATCCCTGGACAACTAGGTCCACTAAAAATGCAGTGGTTGCAACTGATATCCTTCATACTATGAACAAAGAAAGACCCAACAAATCTGCAATTAATGATCTTTTCCAGAGTGTAGAGTCCATATTTCCGTGTCCACTCCTGATAGAAGACACCAGCTCAAGATCTGTTCAGAGGACCCCTGATGTCAGTATCCTCCTCTGCTTTTTGGAGTTTGTCTTCCTACCACATGGCTTTTCTGAGAGGTGAGGATATGGCAGTTTTTCAGTTAAGAATCTGATTTCTGTGTGACCATTCCTGTTACATCCCTTGCTTCTTAAATAAACAGTTGAAGAACAGGGAGGAGAAACAGAAAGAGAAATGGATCAAAATTTCTGCAAATGAAACAGTCAGTGCATTGGCTTCCAATCATGAACAAGACTAAGGGGTAAAACCTGGTAAGCTTCTGCTACAATATTCTTCGTTACTGTCACAGTAACAGCGGTGGCAGCTGAACTGTCACAGCATATTCACAGCTCCAGTGGGAGCTAAAATTGAAAGTCCAGGGGTTTTTTAAAGGTTGAGTAGTCCTTCCAGTCAAGCTGTTTGGAAGGTCTAATGCACAAAAAACGTCAAGGAAGCATGATCAAGGGTGCATATGCAAAGTGAGACATTTCAGATAATCTAAAGGAAACTGAGGATAAATCAATGAGTCTGCTTCTACAAGTGCCTGTTTCAAAAGTCTGGTTTTGACTATTGGCCTGAAATATACTTTTAGACAGCCAAATTTAGGTGAGATGAATCTTACAACAGTCTGAAAGTCTGCATAACATTCTTAATTTTTTCATGACTTAACAGAGAAATGCCATTTTTCTTCCCCTTTCTAAAATTATTCTTTATTTCTCAAAGTCAAATCACCTAGACTGAATTCCTGTTCTGTATCACAGTCACCCAAAATGGAAAAAAAACCAGTTCTAACTACAATTCTCTAAGCTGCTCCCAATAGTTTATATTTTATGGAAATCTTCCTTCCAAACTCTTTCTAGTACTGCAATTCTCTAATTTCATTTGGTAAGTTTATTGTCATTTATAACATTCACTGTCTCTCATGTTCATAATATGTTTATTGTAATTTATAACATTCACCGTCTCTCACATTCATAACAGAAATTTGGTTTTAATAATCATATAACCTGATCTGACTACATTTATCAAAGATTTAGAAACTGTTTGCAAATAAGCTTCTGACTAGCCTTTTTTTAAAAGGAAGTATCTGCATTACGGGGAGATATAATCAAGACTGTGGAGTTTAAGAAAACTTCAGTTAGTGAATCTGTAGGAAAAAATAAAACTATATCTAATATAATACAAAAAGTCAAGGTTTTCTAAACACGTTTTGTGCTTCCTGGCATCTGCCTTTTTTTTAGTCAATCAAGTGAATACCTTTACTTTTGACATATTTGATCATAAATTTAATGAGATAGATATGGCCTAGAACAGGAAATTCTTGATGAATCACAAGTTATAGCATTTTTAAAGCATGGCATAGTAAAATTAATCAAAATGAAAGGATGAAAAGTGTAGTTTAAATCTTCCCATTCCAGTGTCTGCTTCCTGATTTTATGTCAGTGTGATGAGCTTTACTAATGCACTGCCTATTTATAATCCATAGATAAGGAAGCCAAACTGTTACTTCCAATGTTTGTTGTACCCAGGGAAGTATAGAATAAATTGTGATAGATGCAGCTAAAGCTCCAAACTGAGCACAGGGAAGAAAGCTGCACGGCCACGTGGCTGAAGAAACATCACATGGTGCAGCAGAGTAAAGGACAGACTAATTAAAAAAGATTCAGATCCCATCTTCTTTCTTCACCTCAGAAAATACATGCTTACATGTGCAAGGGAAAGTTTGGCTAAAAAAGGACTCTAATACAAATTACCCAGATATTTCTGCCAGGGACAATATGTTGCAAACTAGCCGCTCACATTTTGTTTATTGATATAAGAATGTTTCATATCAGTGGTGTTATGTTTGGTAAGAAATAGAAGTTACATCATACCATGAGCACGTTTGTGAAATAGGGACCAAATTCTCAAACCTGGACCCAGGCATAAACACCTTTGCCTCCAGAGGCCTAGGCAGGGTGTCATGGACACTATCAAACCCCCTGATCCCTGGTCAGGCCTCTCCCAGACTCCTCAACTTTCTAACTTTTTTCAACTTTTCCCTAACAAAGCTTTTCTTATTTTAATACCATACCTAAGCAAGAAATGGAAAAGTTATCTCATAGGTTTTGGTGCTGAAAAGAATGGACAAATTTTCTACTGCATCAGAAGTGTTCTCTTAAATGGAATGACTTTAAATAGGAAAAAAATGTATACACAATATGTTCAATGTATGAAGTGCTCATACCTCAATTACATACTTTCAGGGCTCTTCACTCTCATCCTCACAAAGGCAAAACCAGCACCCGGATTAAAGCAGGCTCAAGCTTAATGTCCTTGTTAAGGATGAATGGATTCACAAATTTGTTTAGAGAGAAACTGTTGCTACAAACAAGCTCTATAACATGAGGCTTAAGAAAGCCAGTATGTTCAGCTTGTCAAAGCAAAGGCCATAGTGTTTGACTTGTACTTGTACATGGAAGAGGTTTGTCAGTCAGGTCGTTCTCAGTCTTGCTGACAAAGTCATAACAGAAGTCAGTGGCAAAAAGTCAAGCTGGACAGATTTAACTTTGAAATAAGAGGAAAATTCCTGACAGGTCTTTGAGGGGCAATTAAGCATGTGAAACAGTTTCTAGAGGGAGATAATGCACTCATTGTAAGTTGAAGTCTTTAAAACAAAGATGTCAAATGTATTCTCTCAAAAATGTACTTAAATATAGGCTGGATTTTTGCAGCTTCTGGGACATATTATTTGTCCGTGTATCATTTGCATGGGAACTAAGGGAAGAAAGAGGGGCAGGGAAGAGCTAGGTCACAACGTTTTCTTCTGGCCACAGAGTTTATGAGAGTCAGAATGGCCCAGATACCCCTGCACAGGCTTTGGGGGAGCAGAATTGCCTACACGGCCTTCAACGTCTTCAGAGTACTTGCAGCAGGACAGTAAAACAATGTCTGTAATCCAGTCCAAACACCAACCCTCTTCTCATTCTTAAGTCATGCTGCTTTGTCATTGTCTCACTGTTCCCTTGAATTTTGTACTCTTTGCTACACAACAGCCCAATTTCAATAGAACAGCATGTGCCAATATCCACTAACAGAAACAGTGGGGGAAAAAAAATTTGATTTCAGCTCTACTTATTTACGTCTAGTGTAACTGTACTGATTTCTGAGACTAAACTAATGCCATATAGTCCTGAATTCTGCAAGATACTGAATAGTCTGATTTAACACACTTAACATTAAGTACCTGAATAGGTTAGCCAATGTCATTGAGACTAATTTTTACTTTATCATTGCAAGCTTAAGTGTTTTTCTGGGTATAGGCCACAGAACTCAGCACGGTGAAGAAAGAAATCCTCTAAGTGTTTTTCTACCACTAAAAACTTCATCAATTTGCAGAAAAATATTGGAAGGGAAATCCAATTTTTACTGTAGCCTAGAGATCCTTAACTTGTCAAATCTCTTTTCTTCAAATCTCTTTTCTTCATGGAATACCTGAGAATTCACAATAAATGAACCTTTCATTCACTACAGGCTGAAAACAGCTTCCCAAACCGAAGAAAATGTATTTCACTTAGGAAATATCCTTGGTCCGTTCATTGAAAAAGTTGAAGATAATGAGGCCTGTGTAAGTGGGAATGTACAACATTACCAGGACCATCGGGGATACTTAGATATTTGCTTTCCAACTCAGTAATTCATTTTCCTAGGCTGTTATTAGAACCAAGAGTTCTCTTTTCTGGAGAGTGTGAGAAGTATGCCACACATCTCAACACCAGTAATGTTTGCTTTTATAGGTCTTTTAATTGAAATAAAATGTTCTTTCAGGAAAGTTTACATTGGAACAAGGAGGGTGTATCTTGCATATGTGAAGGTTGAAAGTAAAGGCTGTTATATGCTGGCCAGGAAACTGAAGATTAGTACTCCTTGGATTTGTTGTTACCTGACATAAACTTATTTTATGGCATTGAATGGATCTCCTAGACCCACAATTAATTTGCCAGTTAATGTGAGTGTGCTCACTTTGTGGCAATATTAACAGAAAAGTTTGTGTAATGCTAAATGATGGTGATACCATCATTTGCGTAATAAATGTATATAGATAAGCTGAACATCTTCCAGTGTTATTTTCATTATTACAAAATTCATTTGTTTGATTGAATCCCATATAAATTCTCAAATGACAGAAGAATGTGTTTCTTCTGAAATCTCAAAAATACCGTATCAGAAACAATATCGAGGGAAAGTACTACATCCCACACCTTAAATTTACCAACGATAACATGAAATGTTAATACTGCCCTAAGGGTGTTCTGACTTATGTCTGTCTTCTCTTTTCCATATTTTTGTATGAGAGAGGATATATGAACAGCAGGGTTTATGAAAGTTGGAGTGAATAATCAGGATGATATTTAAAGGCTGCTACAGCATTTATGTCCTGTCATGAAAAGCAAATCATCCCTGATAACTTCTCTGTTGTAGAAAACCTCTGTAATCTCAATAGAACTGTGTGTGTGTTTTAAAAAAATCATCTGGGTTAATCATTACCATATTTCTGTTGCCCTGTTCTAACAGCAAATGTCTACAACTTGAGTTACAACTTTGGCTCTAGCTATCCCTTGTTCTACAATACCAAGGGGAGTGTTCTCCCATACACTGACATCTGTATTTTAATGACTCAGTGAAGAAGTCTTTTGTTTCATTTTGATTTTGCACACTGAAATCCAGAGCTCTGTCTTGGAGGTGCTAAGTCATGAATTTTGGTAATGAGATCAGTCAGGCACTTTATTTTTCACTGCTGGGACAAAGTATGACAAATACTTGTAAAACATTTCAAGTAAAAGGTGTGAACCAGGTAGTAGAAAAACAGACAGTTAAAATATATTTTTAGTTACCTTTGTAAACTATTACATTAGCACCAGTTTCTTGTAATCCGATTGCATTTGCCTTTTCAAGGTGTGTAAGCCCTGTGTAAGAATC
Organism: Himantopus leucocephalus; assembly: GCA_003993805.1. Taxonomy (NCBI): domain Eukaryota; kingdom Metazoa; phylum Chordata; class Aves; order Charadriiformes; family Recurvirostridae; genus Himantopus; species Himantopus leucocephalus. Next base: position 173,535,848 of record RSEF01000001.1, on the reverse strand, counting down.
CTGTGCCAGCCTTTCCATCTCACATCATTGCAGCAGAAGCAAGTGGGAGAGCTGGAAGCCACATCCAGTGCTGGACACCAGCTTTTCTGCAGGTAAGCCTGTGCTGCAAGGTGGGTCATCTAACGGGTTATAATGAGTTTTGCTTGTGAATCTGAGCAGGGTCCTGCTGGAGCAGGTCCCACAGGTGCTGTAATAGCCAAATAGTGTAGGTGAGCGGGCCTTTTACCTCTTTGTTATTCCCCAATGCTGTTTTACCCAGTAAAGGTGAATGCAACCTGCTGATGTACTTTTGGGAGAATGGTGAGGAGTCACATTTTGCACACATACATTTTTTTTACTTCTGTGGTTGCAGCTAGTGTTCTGAAGATTTCACAGCTGTTTCCAGCATGTGCTTGTGTGACACCAGCTGCTCTAAAGACTGCCTCTTCTTTCACAGGTTCCGTGCAGAAGGTAAGCATTACTACTACAGAGCTTCCAATTTTTCTGCCAGCACAACTCCTTTGCGCTCCTATCCAGTGCGCAGTGCCAGCCTGAGCCACTTGCTCACAGAAGGAAGAGGAAGGAAACATGTAATTTGAGATGCTTGTCCTAAGGTGTTTGTTGTGAGAAATTAAAGAGGACACGGTGCATTAATACACATCTCTGAAATCATCAAAGAATCACAATCTCAACTTCCGGGAGCTCCTGGCAATGTAATTTCATACTGAATCAAAACCAGCCATGGCAAAGGTTTCAGGACTGGCTTGTGTTTACTCCTTCTATTTCTCCAACAGGCAGGGGAGTGGAACTGAAATAATCTCCTTAAACGTAACAGTATCTAGAATGTGGATTTATTAAATGAGAATAGAGCTTTCTTTTTTTTTAAAAAAAGAAAAGCTCTGTCTTAGGAATATATGTTTGTGGGTGCATACAGTATGCATCTGCTCCTGATACTTCTGATACACAGCAAGGACCCAGGAAAAAAACAAGACAGAGGTTTCCCATAACCTAAAAGGCCATGTTGCCTTGTGGCTTCTCAACAGGCTTAAGGACTCAGAAGCACTATTCCCAAAATTAATCACCGAATTATAGAACGGTTAGGTTTGGAAAGGACCTTAAGGATCATCTAATACCAACCCCCCTGCATGAGCAGGGACACCTCTCACTAGACCAAGTTGCTCAAAGCCTTGTCCAATGTGGCCTTGAAGACTTCCAGGGATGGGGCCTCCACAACTTCTCTGGGCAATTTGT
>RSEF01000001.1:173449743-173516485 GCA_003993805.1 Himantopus leucocephalus | reverse complement strand
AAAAAAATCAAGGAAAAACATAGTATCACAAGCATTGGAATATAAACAGTTAAACTTACCATAAAGCAATTTAGATCTCCAGATTCTATCAACCATATTAAATAGGAGTTAAACATAACTGCTTAAAAATATGTCTAGTGGCTAGGTAGCTGAAGCACTCTCCTAAGGCTGAAGGGTCTGATACAGATCTTAAGGGAGACTGCATCTTCCTGAATCGCCAGCTTACAGCCAGGTGGTTTACCCTAATGAGCCTCAGGTGGCATAAGATCCCTGTGATGAGACCAAAGAATTGTGGGTTTGTTTTTCTTTGAGCATTCTAGCAGCTGAAATTCATAAACAACAGACACCATATCTAGACACTTTAATTAAGGGGTATACAATCTGGAGTTGAATTCCACCCTTGATTTCTGCAATTTTACTCTATTTTTTTCCAAATCTGATACACCCGTGTGTGTTCAGAAGTATTTTATATTATTCATTTACTTGAATCCAAAGTAATCCCCAAAGGTTGTTCTAATTAACTTGTCTAATTTGTCATTTGGTTTGCCCAATTACATATATGACCAACTCTAAAGATTAATGCAGAGCTTCAGGTGAGCCCTTCTGAAAATTAAATTGGCTGGTAACCTCTTAGCCTTAGCCTGACCCTCTGTGCCAGCCTGACCTTCCCACATTGAGGTGGCATTTAGAAGTAATAGTCACATCCACAAAGTAATCTAGCCCTTCTAATTCCCTGACATAGGCAGAATTACCAACTGAAGCAAACAATAGGTTACTTTCATACAAACAAGCTCTTGAAAAACAGTTTCATCTAAATGCTTTGATAAAATACCTTTCCCTGGGACACCCAGACCCTGATGTATCACAATAAAGCATTTCCTGGAGATTTTTAGTGAAGTCTAATAAGCTTTCATCACTCTGATACTAAAGAAATTTCATGGACATGAAGGAAAATAACATAGTTTAAAATGTGTCAAAACTGAATAATCAGTCCTAGTTTGTTTCATTGAGATGGCAAGTAATATAATTAAATCTGCTGTGCCTTGTTGGCACTTGAACACGCTCCTTTTATCTGGAACTGCACCTGTGATTTAAAGTTAACCATAAACAATAGTCTTCCCTTTCTTCTCTAAGTGCCAACTTATTAGTTAAAAGCCTGCTGCCATATGGTGAAGCAGTATTTGCTGAAACGAAATTCAATTAAAGGAAGCTTCTAAAGAAAGATCTTTCAGAAGAAAAGTTTATGTGATTTTCAGTAACAAATACTGGTATTTGAGTTTGGTATTTAACTTTAAAACGAAAAATATAATGACATTACTGTGTATGGGAAAAAATGAATAAAGAAAACCAATGAATATGCATGCCTTTTTCATCATGCCCTAGTCTCACAAGTTGCAGTATACTGACAAGGCCTTTTCACCTTAAACTGAATACCATAAACTTTGTATTAGAATGAGATAAAACAGCTGGCAGGACTAGTCTGCCCAACTTCATCAAGCCATTATAGTAACATCCAAATTAATCTCTACTCAGGTGTCACGGTTTAAATTGCAGATGCTTGCAGCTGTGTTCTGAAACAATTAATCATTTGAATTTATTTTACTTGACACTTGTATCTTATGTATTGGAGTTGTAAATGTATTGATTTATTAGCTGACTTCCATCTGTACACAGATTTTTCATGATACGTACCTCTTCAAACTAAATCTAGTAAAAAATTTAAGATTGAACTACATAGATCAGTGTGTCCACTTACAGGAGAAGTCATCAACTTTGACTCAAGGCAACTGTCTCACCTATAGTGACAATTACATATGCTAAAGTGCTTCTCAGTTTGAAAACAGCTAGTCAAGATGTCTATTTAAAAATGAATAGTTGAACAACTATTGAAGAATAGTTGAACACTTCACTCAGTGCAATGTTGTCATTTGGTTACTTAGGCAAAGAGCTAGTATGGCTTATCCCATTAAAAACCAAAAATCAGGAGAAAATCAGATTTTTTCTCTTGTCAAGGAATTAAATGTCACAGATACTCAATTTGGAGAGAAATACATTATTTCTATCAAAATGACTGAGTTGAGATTTACCAACTTCTATATTGTTTTGCATATTTTAAATTTTCCTTCTTGTTTTCATTTACTTATAGGCCTTAATTCTAAGGAAATTCTAAGTTGCTAAAAAAATTGAAAAAAAAAATACTGAACGAATTTCTTATGTATGTTTACCCCAAGTAATGACATGAGACCTTTGTGTAATTTTACGTGATACAAAATTTAAAAATATTTACAGATTTATGAACCTAAATTGTGAATAGTTATTCCATTGCTTTGTTATGCCACTATGTGATACCAAGATTTTAAACTTTTTCAAAGGAGACTAGGAGAATTAGCCAGAGTGTGACAGCTCTCAACTTAAGAACAAAATTTCTGGAATGCACATTTGGAGTCTTTCAAGTTACCTGGGGGTAGACTTAAAAGTTGATAAACTAAAGAACTCTTTTTTTTTTTTTTTTTTTTTAAGTTTGAAAAGCTTTAAGACATTTTGAATGTTCCTGGAAGTTAATACAGTATCATATTGTTAAAACTACTGAAACCAGTAGGAATGGAAAATAGAAGATAAATTGTAACTGTACTTATTGTAGTGAACATGTTGAAATCAATATTTATTATTCTAATTAAGTAAATATTCTGAAATGGTTTTCTAAAAGCTGTATATTTGTACAATTATTTACATATAAAGCTTTAAATATAGAAAGATATTTTAGTTGTGATTCAATTCAACACAGAAAATATTGTGCAATCTTGTAAACAATTTAGCGATTTTATGTTTTCACAAAATCGTGAAATGTAGAATCATCTCAATATGTAGATAGCATGCTATTGATAGGATAGGAATAGAGTTAAGTAATTAATAATGTGAATGTTAATGGGGTTTATACTTATGCATAAAATTATGTATCTTTACAGATTCATCATTGATTTCACAAAAAGGGTACAAAACAACTTTGTATATTCTGTTGCAGGCTAGTTCTGGAATAATATAACAATTTTTGTTAGACGAATTTTCTAGACAACTTAGAAATTCTGCTATTCATAAATCCATGCCCTTCAGGTAGTTATGTTTTAGTTTTTGAAAGCCAGCAGAGGAAATATTATTTAAATATTTTTTCCTGTTATTTACCTGTTCTGAGAATTAAGGTGGCAGAACTGTAACTCTTAAGATGATTTAAAGAATCATGTATGTTCCAAATATGGTTTCTGTTTTGAGGTTCACAGAATCACAGAATGGTTGAGTTTGGGAGGCACCTCTGGAGGTCAGCTGGTCTAACCTACCTGCTCAACCAGGGCCACCTAGACGCATTTGCACAGGAGCATGTCCAGACAGCTTTTGAATGTCTCCCACAACCTCCCTGGGCAACCTAGGCCAATGCTCACTCACCCTCAGAGTGAAAAACAGTATTTCCTGATCTTCAGAGAGACTCTCCAGTGCTTCAGTTTGCGTCTATTTTCTCTGGTCCTGTCACTGGGCACCACTGAAAAGAATCACAGAATGATAGAATAGTTTGGGTTGGAAGGGACCATTAAAGGTCATCTAGTCCAACCACCCTGCAATGAGCAGGGACATCTTCAACTAGATCAAGTTGCTCAGAGCCCCATCCAACCTGACCTTGAATATTTCCAGGGACGGGGCATCTACCACCTCTCTGGGCAACCTGTTCCAGTGTCTCATTGCACTCATAGTAAAAAATGTCTTCCTTATATCTAGTCTAAATCTTCCATCTTTGAGTTTAAAGCCCTTACCCCTTGTCCTGTCACAACAGGCCCTGCTAAAAAGTTTGTGCCCTTCTTTCCTGTAGGCCTCTTTTAAGTACTGAAAGGCTGCAAGATGGTGTCCCCGGACCCTTCTCTTCCCCAGGCTGAACAACCCCAACTCTCTCAGCCTGTCCTCATAGGAGATGTGCTCCGGCCCTTTTGACCATTTTTGTGGCCCTCCTCTGGACCTGCTCCAACAGGTCTATGTCTTTCCTGTGCTGAGGGCTCCAGAGTTGGACGCAGTATTCCAGGTGGGGTCTCATGAGAACAGAGTGGAGGGGCAGAATTACCTCCCTTGACCTGCCACACTTCTTTTGATGCAGCCCAGGACACTGTAGGCTTTCTGGGCTGTTGTAGGAGACCATTAAGATGTCTCAACAGGAGACCGTTTGCCAAATGTCTCAAAATTTGCTTACCACAAGCAGACCAGCCACATCCTGTTACAACAGGGGCAAGGAGCACTGCATGAGGTTCCAGTCAGCTCATTTCTCTAGCTTGTTGAGATCCTTCTGGCATGACAGCATGATCCTCTGGCACATCAACTGCTCCTCTCAGTTTGGTGTCATCTGCAAACTTGCTGAGGGTACAGTGTGCCCTATCATCTAGATCATTAATGAAGATGTTGAACAAGATTGTAGCCAGTATAGACCTCTGGGGTACCTTGCTAGTTACTGGCCTTCAACTAAACTTCATGCTGCTAATCACTACCCTCTGGGTTCGACTCTTCAGCTAGTTTTCAATCTACTTCACCATCTGCTCATCCAGTCCATGTATCACAGCTTATCTATAAGAATCTTACGGGAGACAGTGTCAAAGGCCTTACTGAAGTCTGGGTAGACAATATCCACTGCTCTTCTCTCATCTACCAGACCAGTTATTTCATCATAGAGGTTTATCAAGTTGGTCAAACATGACTTCCCCTTGGTAAATTCATGCTGCCTATTCCTGATGATCTTCCTGATGTGCTTGGAAGTGCTTTCTAGGATTAGATGCTCCATCAGCTTCCCAGGGATGGAGGTGACGCTGACTGACCTGTATTTCTCTGAGTCCTCCTTCTTCCACTTCTTGAAGATGGGAGTGGCATTTGCTTTCCTCCAGTCCTCAGGCACTTCTCCCAGTCGCCATGGTCAGTCAAAGATTATTGACAGTGACTTTGCAAAGACATCAGCCAGCTTCCTCGGTACTCATGAGTGCTTCTCATAAGGGTCCATGGATTTATGTACGTCCAGTTTGCTTAGGTTAACTAAATTATATTAACCTTAACTGGGTTAACCATTTTAAATGTGAATCCACTCTAATTTTTCAGTCTCTGTGCTGGGAATAAATCTGAAAGGATTGTCACATAAATAATGGAATTTTATTAAGCTTTAAAAGTTGACTCTCCCAGGGAGAACGGTTTAGAAAAGGGTTTTTGTTTTTTTTTTAACAAAGCATTAGTTTGCTAGATAACCTGTAAATTAACCCATGGACTCCTGCAGTGATACCTAATTATCTTTCCTTGCCTAATGAGAGTATTCATAAGTTATAAAAATAATGTTATCTAAACTGTAATATTAGAAAGGGGGCAAACAGAGAAGTAGAAAATTGGTCTTGGGATCAAGTAGCTACTTTTACTTTCCTGTGGCTCTATGCTCTAAAAAAAAATCAGAAATCTCAGAAGAGAGGGATGAAAGAACTATCTCAGATTCTTGCTTATCTGAATGAAATTAAGGCAATACAGGGTTGAGGGAGGAAATTATTTATCAGTTGTGGACATGTCACCTATTCTGTCCTGGATCTCTCTGCAGTCAGTGGAAAGAAACAAATATTTTGAGGGCATAAGTGGTATAGTCTACTTTATATATATAGCTCAAGATGAGATAAATCATGACCTTGAAGCCCCTTTTTCTCTCAATTGGTTATAAAAAGATCTGAGGATGACTAGCTTAGATCTGGAGACCTTTTTCTCATACTTTTAAACTTAGATAACTAATCCCATCTGTTTTTTTTTTCTTTCAAAATGACCTGGAAAGTAAGTAGATTTTCTTTCTGTTACAATACAATCTTCAAATATCATCTTTTTTTAAAAAAAAAGAACAAAACAAAATATATGTAAGATGTAGCCTGTATTCTCCAGTACTGTGAAAACAAGTTGTTCTGCAAGCCTCTTCTTACATCTCTTTCGGGAAACAGAGAATCTCTGAGCATCACTGCACTGACTTTAACTTAAGCCCACTAATGGAAAATATTGGAATGGGGGACAGTTTTGAATACTATCATCTCTCCTACACTAGTTCCATGAGTCATAGCTGCAGATAAGCACTACTACTAACCTGGAATTCATTATTCAAGGCTTTATTTCAAATACAGTGAGACTAGATTGTTAGTGCCCAATGCATATTTTATTTTGATCTAATTCTTGTCTCAAAATACTTTAGCTGTCTGATTTTTTAAATTCCTTTGTTCAGCCAATGAATCAAAACCTAGATCTCCTTTTTTAAAAAAAATACAAATTTAGATTTAACACAAATAGAAATAATTACTTTCAGAACTGTATTTTCAGGGTTCTGCAGTCTGGAAATCTGAGTCTTCCTCCAAATAGAAAAAGAAAAGCTCTTTTAGATGAATCCTAACTCTTGAGATGGAATTTACAATTTTATGGAGACTCCCATATCTTTCTGTGAACTGAAGAAGAATCAAAAAATTATTTTAGACTAGAAATGTGACCTCCAGGCAAAAGAACTTATGTAAAATGAACCTAACAGCAAATGCCGAAGGCCTTTTCACTGTGAAACTTAGATTTGTCTCTCAGACTCATGCACTGGACCCCTTATTGTCTATCCCACTTACCTGTCAGTTCATTCCCTGTTTATGTTCTTTACCGTATGAATTATCTTTTCCAAGGCAGAGGCCCTACAAAGGGACTAGCTCTACCCAGTATATATAAAAGCAATTCAGTGTCGCTTGGCATCAGATTACAAGCTAGTGCCTTTTCAGCATTTATATACAGATATAGATGATTCATGTCCCCAAATATTTTAAGACAGAACTTTTTAATATTGATGCTTTGACTTTATGTACTCTTTTCAGCCAAGTTGCACTTATTATACTGAAATGTTGCTGTATGTTAAGCCCTGGTTGCCTAAAATAAGGCTTTTTCTAAAAGAGCTGACCAAAAATATTATTTTGAGTCTAGCCTTAAAAGCTTTATCACAGGGCAATTGATAGGGTGGGGCTATCAGAAGATTTAAAATCAGGTGTACTAAGCCCCTGGCTAGCATCCTAACAAATAGCTCTTTCTTTTCTTGCTGTATGTCTTTTTTTCTTAGTGATCTTATTTTGGCCAATTTCTTCTCTAAAATGATGCAAAAAATGTATTTTTCTCCTTGTACGGAGTTATTTCACTTAACAAAAATATATACTCTGTGTGTGTGTGTGTATGTGTGTACGATCAACTGATCCATTTGGATTTGTAATGAATTTTTCACATGTATGTATTATGCTTATACATTTATTTTAGGTAAGTCATTAAGCCTCTCCTTTAGGAAAGACACTGAAGATTAATTACCTTCACTTCATATAACACAGTCAGTTTGATAAGTGCAAGAAAAAACGAGAATTTTCTTGTAACCAAGAAGGCAAGACCAGAGAACTTTTGCTGTTTAGACATACTGGTGATAAAATATATAACAAACTGCCCTTACATAAGTTTTTGTTTTGTTTTTATACTGGTTTTGTTTCCTTGAATTATCCTTTGCTTCCATAAATGAAGACCAATGGACAGATTTTATCCCGGGGCTAGTAAATTTCCATCACTTTTCATCTTCCTGCCTTACACGCTATTATAGTCTGCCAAAGAAAAATGCAGAAATATAAAACCCACACACTGCAGTAAGCTACCCATCAGATAGCTCAACCTAAGAACAACCTCACTCTTTTGTAAGGAACAGCTAGTTACAAAAGGGTGAAAAGTCCCTGCTGTTGTCCTGTTGCATGAAACACAGTGGGGTTATCGGGGTTGTGCAAACAGGCCAGACTTCCAAATAACAACAGGCAACCTTCATGCTATTCCTTCAGCATTATATTTTTTGTCTTGAATAGCTTTTAGTTTTCTTCCTCACAATCGCTCTTACAGAATGTTATTGACTGAAGTGATAATTGATTATCAGTAATACTTTATAAACTAGCAATTTTTTTGCTCTCAGCTGGAGCTACATGTTTTAAGTAACCTGACAGATATTTATCAGATGTATTTCTATAAAATATAGAAAAGCCAATCAATAAAAATTACAATAAACAACAGTAAAAGAGGGCTATATTAAGCACTCAATTAAAGATAAGTCTGTTTTCCAGTTTCAGGATCTGAATATTTGTCATATTTATATGATAAAAACGAATTCTTATATTTACCAAATGTGTTATGATTACTAGAACATGAATTATAAATAATCTTTCATAATTATTTCTTTCTGGGAATTAGAATTGAACTTTGGTCACAGGATGATTCAGTAGTCTAATTAGCTATTAACTCCAAAACAATTTCAGTATAAGTTTTCTGTACATATATTTCACTGGAAAAGAAAATTATTATCTTATCATTATGGAAATCTGCTATATTTTCACACATTTGGCTAATAAAACTGGGTTGATAACTGCAGGTCATGACAAGTTGCAAAAATAGTTTTCAAAATTTTGAAACCATTTTACTAAATTTTGTGATATACTTTTACTTAGAAAGTGTAAGATTGTTTGACACTGTAACACTATGAAAATTCACTTGACTAAGAGTAGGAAAAAAGTGAAGATGAAAGCATTAGATCATATGGAAAGAACAGCAGAAAAATTACGTGAACCTGTGAGCCAATAATTTTTAAAAATCCCCTGTGAAATTGGTTTCTGAACCTGCAGGGAAAAAAACTTTTTTCTCATTCAAAAATCGTGTTCACATCAGCTTCTACTACTAAATGAGAGTTACTGATTATGTTGTATTTTTGTAAGGCAGGACCTTATAAAACTATTTTCTTGAGGAATTAAAATCCTGACAGCTGGCTTTCTCAGGTTTGACAGATTTTCTTGCAGGTGCAGGGATTTCTAAAAGCTCTATTTGGGGAATACAACTTGAGAAAAGGAATTCAGTGAAAAGTTTGAAATTATGCATTTGTTACTTACTATAAATAGCAACAAAATATTCATGTGTGTTGAAATGGTAAGAAAACATTATAATTTTGGCAGTGTTTTGTTTTCCCTCTTAGAGTTCTTGTTTTCTCTTCCTCTCAAAATGAAACCTTTAGAGAGAAGTTTGTAAGTGAGCTTTAAATTATGTTTATTTACCTCACATTTGCAGTGGAATAAAGGAACACACTAAGCTAATATTGTAACTCAGCTCACTTGCAGCTATTTGTGAATCTGAATCTCTAAACAACATTTTTCTTCTCTTTTTTTTTTTTTTTTAAATAGATAACAGAACAGAGAATTGTGCTTAAAAAGACAGAGTGGGAAACAGGCTTGACTGCAATATAACAGTTAAGGATAAGTTAGTGTTCTCTACAAAATGAAAAGATTGTAGGTACATGGAGAACTGGGCATAAAGAGTTCATATCCACTGCTGATTCTTTTATATTTCAAACAGAAGTGGACGTGGAATGCCGTATGTTAATAAGGACGAGTAGAGAGCACATGCAAAACTGTAAGAAGGAAATCTATCAATATAGATAGGTGATAATTTCCTTCATAGTTTGGAGATGGTTGAACCCATCTTGATTGAACAAGAATTCCCACACAGAGAAAGAAAATCTTCTTTCTCTTGTTTCTGATATCTGTGTTTGGACAGAAAGAATCATTTTATGGAAACAATACTTCTTTCTATTGATTACAGAGGATTCCTAGGTGACTAGCTCTACCTTCAGATGAATGTGAGTCCCAAAAGTTTGCAAAATTCTTGTTTGTTCTCTTTGAAGTTCACTAGTCTGCTGAACTGAGTAGTATTATAAAAATTGACAGTGCCTTGAAAATAAACTATTGGTAATTTTTTCTTTACTGTAAAAAAAAAGGAAATCTGTCTTTATATTTGATTGATTTAAAACTTGAAGCAAATAATGAGTAAAGGTCAGGAGACAACCCTTTTTTAATGTTAATGAAACAACCTTTTTTCTTTAGATTTATGAAATCAGAATTGCTAAAACTAAACACAGGAAAAACAGCTTTTCTTCCTGTATTTTTATTAATGACCTTGAGCAAGTCACTTGAGGAATTACTGTTAAAAATAGAAGTTCTAAGTTATTACTGGAAAGTTAACATAAGTTCCAGTAAAAAAATAAAATATTTCTCTGAGATGTTAAAGGTATGAGTGTTTGGGGTTTTTTTATGTTAAAATGGAAGATGAGCCAACAAATAGAATTAATGAGCCTGATAAATGCACTTTAAGCTTTCTCTAAAATAAATACACTTTTTCTTTTCACAAGAGTCAGTAGCTATCACAGCTTAGACAAAAGGATTTTGATCATTGCTTACTAGAGATTTTTGTCTACCATACTTCAATCCCTGTTACTGCCTCCATTGTATTGGTCATACTATATTTTTTCTGCATTATCTCGGTAATTTTCAAATGAATGTCATCTGTATACACCATATGTGCTCTTTGTGCTATCTATCCTTATGTATCAAACCCCTTTTTCTGTAAGTTAATGAACAAATTCTTTTTTTACTTTGCTGCCATTGCAGTATCCTGCAAAACTATTCAGTTGTGTGTTCTGGAATACTACTAAAGTGAATTTTCCTTAGTATTTCCTAATTTTTTTTTCATTTCATATGAATAAAAATAGTTTCAAAATGTCATAAACAATTTCCAAGATGTCTCAGCTTCAGACATTAACACAAAAATTATATATCCAATTTTTATCCACAAAATTCCATATAATAAAAAGGTTTTTTTAAAAAAAAAAATCAACATCTGAAAAGACACAATATTTGGTATTCGTTTTACTGAACACACTTTCTTTTTGAAACAGCAGTAAATCTGGCATGAAACCTCTGTCTTTTACATTCTACTGCAATGTCACATAGATAACTAATGTATTAGTAAGGATTTGGGTTAGTACTTCTTGAACTGTACTCCCTGGACAACTGATGGTGTAGAAACCTGTGATAAGAGGTCTACATATATCTTAAAACCCTCAGTTTAAAATTTGATGATTAATGGATATGGTTCTGTGAAAGAAATATTGAGGTTTAACAGTGACCTAAATGGCCAATATGCTTAAGAGCAAGTAGTTCAACTAAAAAGAACCTTTTTCTAATATATTTTATGAAATCAGATTTAAGAGTAAAGACTGTCTTTAAAACATTCTTACTATATTAATAGAAATTGTGGTTATCTTTAATATATTTCTATAGAAGAAAATGTTGCAGGCTAATAAAACCTTTTCATATCTTTTCAAAGACATCTCTAGTCAATCTTTATTACTTTTCTTTTTATTCTGTGCAAATATTTATCTCTGGTTTTTATTCTCACCCCATTTCTAGTTATTGCACTTCTGCTATATAATTAAGGAAGCCATAAAATTATGATTATAGGCTTCTGTAATCTTATCTCATGTCAGCTGGGGCAGAAGGTAATGTCTCCAGTTGCTTCAGCGGGGCAGGAGCTGGAGCCTCAGAGGCATTGTCAAACACTTATGAGTATTTCTGAAGGATAGTCAGAGTCTCAGGGAAGTCAAACCTACTTTGATCACTTAAATAAGTTTGGTTGTGTTTCTAAAATACAATGTTCTTTTGGTTATGCTAGTATTTGTCTGATTATTGAACAGCCGCATGTAGCTGTGAATGTTGAACTTAATGATTCTTGGTTCCCTTCAGTGTAGGGTCTTAGGCACTGGAAAGGTTCCTGTTCCTTCCATATTCCAAGAAGAAAGGCACAAAAACTTGTAAGGTAGATAACAATTTATCAATAGCCAAGAAAGCATCATAGAAAATTACAAAATCTTACCACCCTTCTGATTATGAAAACCCTGAGATGATACAGTACTAGGCAAACCTCTGGTACATAGGCCGTGTCCAGGGAGAAGTCCAGTTCTAAGTTCACTAGTATACTTACAGGGTCTTGCTCCCAGTTCAGAATCATCTGTAATAGCAATCAAGCCTGGAATGAAGACTCCCTTTGAAGAGTCCCTTTTACAACACACTCTAATATTATGTCATTAACAAAGCTACAGTTCTTGAACAGATGTATGTTAAGATTTCAAACAGACAAGCCAACAGTCTCTCTATGTACTAATGATTAAATACATATTTGACTATGTACGTTGAGTAATTATGCAATAACTATGCATATATTGATTAATTATAATATTGAATAAATACACCTAAGTATTGGTCACACGGCATCCGTCATACAGAGCCATAGACCTGGATTACCCATTATATGCATCACTAACTTCTCGTACAATAGTCTTTTGGGCTGACCCTACATGGGTTCCGAAGAGTGATTGATTTTGGTGTCTAAGAAAGTATAACAAAAGGCTTTTTTCCCCTAGCTAAGCATTTGTAACATCTGCTTCCTGTACAGATCATCTAGTTTCTTCTAAGAGGTGAATTTACATTGTGATTAATTTCCTAAGCTAAGTGTTAATCAACTAGCCAGATAATGCCTGTTTCTACAAATCTTTTTAGCAACCCATTACTAATATTTTTTGTAACTGTAATGATCTAAGGACATAGGTAGTCACATTTGTAGTTTTTAATTAAGCATATACTTGGGAAAAAAACTGTACAACTCCTCTAAGGTCACATCAGTTCACTAAATAATATAATAGAATATTGTAATTATGGTTATTTACACAATTAGACTGAGTAGCTGGGAATAAATTAAAAGAAAGAGCATGTAAACAGTATTAAAAGAACACCTAAAAGTAAACTCAGGTAGACCAAAAAGCAAGGAAGAAAAAAGCATTAACCACATGTTCCTCACACCAAAGCAGAAGAAATCCCCACCATGAATGTAAAATAAAGTGCAAGAGAACAAATGCAAAAAATTAACATCTGGAAGATATGAACAAGGAGCAAAGATGTCTGGTAAATCCCAAATGATCCTGCAGAGTAGCCTCAAAGAATGGCTAGTAAAAAAATAATACTCTTGAAGCAAAACCAGAACAAGTTTTGGTCCCCAAAATGGGATATGAAGAGCAAATGAGATCACCTCTTTTTCTGGGTAGTGGACAGTGAAAAAAAAAAACCAAAAAAAACCAACACATCAAAGAGAGGAAAGACAGGGGAAGAAAGAAATAAGATAAAGCCCCTTTAGTTCTGCATCCCCTTGTTGCCAGGCTCTTAAACCTGATGACCTTAACCCCAGCGACTAAGAACCACCAAGGATCATAAGCATCAGTGCTAAGTCAACCATCATCAGTTTTGTGGTGTTTTATACTCATAGCTATAGTAAAAGTTAGTATCATTTTCATAAGGACTAATTGTATGCATATGTAACGGCAAAGTTTAATAATGATTAAGAACTAACCACTGGCAATGCCTATTGTTCATGAATATCAATCCAGTAAACACTTGTTTTAAGTTTGAAAATGGTCTGATCTTCTGTCTTTAACACAGTCCCACCATAGTGATCTCCAATTTCCTAACTATAGATACATCTATACATTCAGTAGCAACATAAATCTAGTCATGCAAGTATTCTGCAACTTAGCTAATATAATTCAACAGATCAATCGATCTTAAAATACACTATAAACCCAACAAAAAANAAAAAAAAAAAAAAAAAAAAAAAAGAACTGGACAAGTTTCAAAAAGCTTTTTGTGTCAGGAGGATTTAAAACTATATTAGTTTTGTCAGGAGGTGCTATAGCATGGTTGGTTCATAACAGCAGAGGTCTTTTCTACTATATTTCACACTATTAGCAGTTTAATAATTCCAAATGAGAGAAGGTTAACAATGATGAACCATAAATTTGCAAGTAGGAGAAGTTAGGTAAGAGATAATGGCAAGAAAAAAACAAAACAGAAAGAAAAAGAAAATTCCCTTGACAAAAGCAAAATTTAAAAAATGTTTTAAGCTGCTTTCCTGTTAATTTTTTTAGACATTATCAGGGACTGTTTGTTTGGAATGTCAGGAAATGAGATGCTTGTTTTCCCTTCATTACTGAAAGAGATGCGTACAGACATAACTTTTATGTGCCATCTTCTTCATTGCTAAGCCCTAGAATGTATAATGCACATAACTTACCTCATGCTATATCAAACAACCATTCAGTGTGGCATGTAGCCATATTTCAGT
The DNA here is from genome assembly GCA_003993805.1 of Himantopus leucocephalus. Lineage (NCBI taxonomy): Eukaryota > Metazoa > Chordata > Aves > Charadriiformes > Recurvirostridae > Himantopus > Himantopus leucocephalus. Next base: position 173,502,412 of record RSEF01000001.1, on the reverse strand, counting down.
AAAAAATGCAATGCTTTATCTCCATCAGATTTTAAAGTCAAATGTCTACTGTGCTTCAATTATTTTGCTGTGTGTGATTGTTTTGCAATGAAGAGAAAAACAGCATGTCATACGGAAGACTCACCCTTTTATCTTCAAGTCATTCTGCATGATAGTTTTCTACTTGCACATTTCTAAAGCAGATGGCAGGTTGCAACACCAAATGTTGCCCTTGCATAATAATTTCCTTCTGTAGGTCTTTGAACATAAAACCTATTTTTTTCACAGTTATAACCATTGTAGAACTCTTTGCCACTCTATGCTAAATCATTTTTTGGAGAATACGATATGACCATTAAATAATGGCATGTTATTTAGGAAAGAAGATTTGAACATATTTCTAGTATAAATACTGAAATGTAAATTAAAACCTTTGCTTAAAATACAATATGGTTGAGAAAGAGAAATGTCTAAGCAGTTACACATTTTCTAACAAATTATGGTAAATTCTATGCATGCTCAACTCAAAGATTTTGTTTTCTAGAACTTTGGTACACCTGTTAATACTGTAGGGCTATTCTGGAGTGACTACAATAATTAAAATTGATTCTTTGCAGTCTTATTTCTGAAAGAGATGATACAACATTTTCGATACCTTTCCTTCATTTATTTCATTGACTGATTTATTTTGGAATACCTAAGATACTATTTTAACATATCAATATGTTGATTTTTTTTCTTTTTGATAATAAATAGCAACAGTTGTATTTCTTACCTGTACTGTTGCACTCAAAACTAGACATAGAGAACATTGAACTTTCTTTTTAGGGAATCATTGCTTGCCTAATTAAAATCTCAGTTACCAAATTGAAATGCAGCAAAGACTGACCATTAGTCCACTTACAATAACACTTATAGTTTAAATCAATGTAGAAAAAACTCTTTGATGATACTACAGTAGAAACAGTTAAACAAAAATCCTTACTCTACCCTCTGCCTCAGGGTTATGCTCACCTTCTGAGGTGATCCGGTAGGTCTTCAGGTTAACAGTGATGATTTCCATTGAGCAAGGGGTGCTGGATCCCTATCTTCAATCTCTACTATCTAACCCTTTTAGCTGGGAAGTGGTCAACAATGTAGATAGCACACAACAACTGTTTCCCAAGTCCTGCAGTCTCTTTGCGGCTTTTTTAGGTGATTTCTTATCACAGTCTGCTTCTTCGTCCCTGGTTCTTTCAAGGTCTAGAACCCACTGGCTGGGTCTGCTTACCCTGACTATCACTGTAAGGAGGTTGTCTGCCCTCAAATCCCCACTGCAATGCCCCTGGAGCTGGCCTGCCTCCCTCTCAGCCACACCTCTGCCCTGGTGATGTGCCTGTTTCCTCTGCTGGACAAGTTTCCTGGTTGACCTTCAGCCTGGCCCCATCCCCATGGCCATGCCCAGCCCTCCTAGGGCTCTGTCTGAGCCTGGTTCTCCTGAGCAGGCCTGATCCTGACCACCTCCCTTAGCCTGGTCTCAGCCCATCCCCATCCCTACAGGGGTGTCTGATGTCCTGGGCTGTGGTGCCGTGTAACAATGGGCTGGTGTTTGTTAAATAGTGACAGTTCTGGTGTATCATTAACCTTGCCATACAAAGCATTCACATATGAGAAGCCAGAACGTGTTAAGCCATAATAATCATCAGATATTTTTAAAAACAAACTAAAACCAGGTCAGATCAAAGTAAGCCCAGATAAGTCCTGAGACGCTGCATTCTCAGGTTAATAAGAACCCTCTGGCCTTTTACTAATAACAGCAAAATCATATTTACTGGTCTACACTGTTAACACTATTATTATAGAATCTCTATAGTTTTTCTTAAGTTCTAGTCTCATTGCACCACATAAAACTAAGGCATTTTTACTGTTTGATGCAAAGACTATGAAAAACTGAAATTGTAGACAAAAATTCTATAACGCCACCATGGGATACATACAGGTTTTGGAGTTTCAATTTCATTTACTTTCAGTAAAAACTGCATTCTTAACTCATCTATGAACATTTAGAAAAAAGTCTTATCTTTTAAAGTAGTGGAAAGAGTGAGAAGGAAATCTGTATAACTAATGAGCTAGACTTTTACCTGCTCTAAATCTGCATGGGCCTAATGGCAATGTATGCTTTCATTATTATCTTAGGGTTCACATATTTAATTATTACTTAGCAGCACCAAATTTTAAAACCCACACTGTGGATTTTTTTTTCCCCCAAAATGAATTAAGTTATGATATAATATTTGGATAAATATACACATAGATTTAAAAAAGTTGTGGGGTCAGTCCATGGATTTACAATACCTACTATTTATTTACATTTGAAACGGGATTATTTAAATAATGTAAATGCATTTAACATGTATTAGAGAAATATGGTTATGATAACAGCCATGGGTATATATTTTAATATATTCATGGTTCTTATATACACTATATCTCTCTGATTTCTTTTTACATGACCCTCTAATAATTTTTAAGTGGGAATAAAAAACTACCATTTTTCTTCATCCGGATCATCTGGCACATATTTTAGTACAAGTCACTAATTCTTACTGTTTCTTTACTTTCCCTTAGTGAGCATAATACCACTGTATTTCCTAAATAGACTCAGCAGGATCATGAAAAACAATTTAAGAACTAAAGGTTCGAGTCTGCTTCATTCATTTAGATTATCCTAAAAGACCACATTTTTTTCCCCTAGGTCGAACTTATATAGCATCAGTAAAACATTAAATATTTTTATCTGATGCTTTACTTAGTGACTATTTTGAAGTGAAAAACCTAAACTCTTGTAACTGGTTTAGATACATACTTTTTGGGAACAATCCCATAAAATAAACTGAATAAAACAAATCTTGGAAGATATGTAAAATCTGCTTCCTTGTTCTTTTTCTTTAGATATAGATCAGTACAATGTTATTAAAGTTTATGGGGTTATTCTTTTCCTAATAGAAGTGTTCTGAAGTAGACTTGCAATATATTTAGAAATTAAATGGAAATGGATTTATGACTATGTAATCTGTCAGATAAGTAATGCAACTAGTTTGAGGAAGTTGAAATATTTTCTATTGATTAATAACTAGTCCAGAACTAAATGCTTTTCTGACTTATCAGATGAGAGATAGGGAGGTCATTGGTCATAGTCAACACAGGTTCACGAGAGGTAAGTCCTGCTTAACAAATTTAATTTCCTTTTATGACAAGGTCACCCATTTCGTTGACCAAGGGAAGCCAGGAGGTGTGGTGGTTTTGGATTTTAGCAAAGTTGTTGATGCCGTCTGTCACAGTATTCTTCTGGACAAAATGTCCAGCACACAGCTAGACAAGTCCATAATACGTTGGGTGAGCAATTGGTTAATGGGTTGGGCTCAAAGAGTTACAGTAAAAGAGGCTGCATCAGGCTGGCAGCCAGTCACCAGTGGGATTCCTCGGGGCTCAGTTTTAGGGCGAGTGCTCTTTAATGTTTTTATAAATGACCTGGATGCAGGAATAAAATGTACAGTAAGTAAGTTTGCTGATGATACTAAACTAGGAGGAGCTGTGGACTCCCTTGAGGGTAGAGAGACCCAGATAGACCAGAGAGCTGGGCAATCACCAACCATATGAAATTTAACAAGAGCAAGTGCCAGATTGTTCACCTGGGATGAGGTAATCCTGGTTATACATACAAATTGGGGGATGAGAGGCTGGAAAGCAGCCCCATGGAAAGAGATCTGCAGGTTTGGGTTGATGGCAAGTTGAATATGAGACAACAGTGTGCTCTGGCAGCCAAAATGGCCAACTGTGTCCTGGAGCACATTATAGCTAGCCAGTCGAGGGTGGTGATTGTCCCACTCTACACTGCACTCGTGCAGCCTCACCTTGAGTATTGTGTGCAGTTTTGGGCACCTCAACATAAGAAGGACATCAAACTATTAGAGTGTGTCCGGAGAAGGTCAACCAAGAGGGTGAAAAGTCTCAAGGGCAAGACTTCAATGTGGTGCTGAAGTCACTTGGTTTGTTCAGCTTGGAGAAGAGAAAGCTGAGGGCTGACCTCATTGCAGACTGTAGCTTCCTCAAGACGGCAGTGGAGGGGGAGGTGGTGATCTGTCTCTGGTGACCGGCAATAGGACATGATGGAAATGGTATGAAGCTGCATCAGGGGAAGTTCAGATTGGACATTAGGAAAAAGTTCTTCACTGAGAGGGTGGTTGGTCACTGGAACAGGCTTCCCAGGGAAATGGTCACAGCACCAAGCCTGTCAGAGTTCAAGGAGCATCTGGATGATGCTCATAGTCATAAAGTTTAGTTTTAGGTAGTCCTGAGAGGAGCAGGGAGTTGGACTAAATGATCCTTATGGGTCCTTACCAACTTCAGATATTCTATGATTATACGATTCACACTGGCATATGCCTTCCTACATTGCAGCACAGGTCTTTGAGCTTTAACAGGAGTATGTATACCTGTTAAATTTCAGTACCAATATTGGAAGTAAAAATGCGTGGCATCTTTTTTCAGATAATATTAGGATGAAATGGTGCTTATTTTGAGAGTCTGAGACAGATGTTGTCCTACAGCTGACAGGACAATCCTAATACAACTAAGCATCTGACAATCAAGTCAGAAAAGTGAGCATACAGATCAATCGTCACCCAGAAAAAACTAATGGAGTATGTCCTAAACTAAATAAACACAACAATAGCTTTACCTTGTATTTAATGAAATAACCATTCCATTCTCAACAATTTAAATTTTTTTGAAAGTATATGCATGTATAATTAACCTACACATAAAATGTGTATAACTATATATAAGTCTATATAGTTAGTTGTGTAGTGAAACTGTGTATTGAAATGTAGCTTTTTTTGCAATGCTTACGCTCAGTGCTGTAAAAACCAAGATGACATAAGTAATCTGCCTCAAGGACAAGAAAATCTAAATGGGTGATTTATCTTCTCTCCCTAAAGCATGTCAAGACATTTTGTAATCCCCGAATAGATTTGTAAGTCTCCCCAAACTTTACGCTTATCAGGTAATATTAGGAAAAAAGTTTTAATAACATCAACCGATTATAGAGGTATTTGGATAGGTAGCTCAGAATACCTCTCCACACTTTCTTGCAAATAAATGAAAGCTCCCTTTATCTAGATTCAAAGCAAACTTCAAGCTGTTTAACTATATGTACTGGTCTGGCTGAGATGGAGTTAATTTTCTTCCCAGAAGCCTGTGAGGAGCTATGTTTTAGATTTGTGACTAAAACAGTGATGATAACACACCAATGTTTTGGTTATTGCTGAACAGGGCTTGCACAGTGTCAAGGTATTCTTTGCTTCTCATCCTAGCCCAACAGTGAGCAACATTGAGGGGATGTGCAACAAGTTGGGAGTGGACACAGTAACGAAAGCTGACCTAAAGAGACCAAAAGAATATTCCATACCATAGAACGTGATGTTCAGCAATAAAATTGAGGAGATTTTCTTTCTAAAGCAGCTGTTGCTCAGAGACTCTTTGAGCATTGATCTACTTGTGGGAAGAGGTGAGTGAATCCTTGGGTTTGGGTTTTTTGGGTTTGGGTTTTTTCTTCCTCGTGGGTCCCCCCTTCCTTTTCCTTCACCTATTAAACTGTCTTTACCCATGAGTTTTCAGCTTTTGCTCTTCTGCTTCCCTCCCCCATACTGCTGGGGAGAGGCGGATGGTGAGTGAGTGGCTGCATGGGTGCTTAGCTGCTGGCAGGCATCAAACCACCGAAGTCTTATTTAGCAGCCAAAGTGGGTCTTGAGAGGCTTTAGATAATGAAAGATTTGAATGGAATGTGCTAGATTGAACTTATAGTTTTTGTAACTGTTTAGCTGGTATTTGGCATGTAGTTACTCACTGTTGCTTGTCACAGTGTTGTCTTGTTTGATTTCAATACTGTTTCTTTGTTCTTTCACCTGCTCCATGGTGTGCTTCCTCTCTTGCTCTACATCAAACTCCAGCCTCTCTGCTTTCAGATTTTTCTGTTTGTTCTGTTGTTTACCACTTTGGCTGGGAGAGCTAGGATAAAAAAGTTGGCCTTTAGCTTAATATGCTATTTAGGCCCTGCATTGCTGCCATCCCAGTACTATGGGAACCAAACTGTGGAGACAGATAACTGTCCTCTCTTTTCCTCTGGAAGCCAATTCGCAGGAGAAAATAAGAATAGCACCATCCCTTCTTCTCCTCTGGGACAGATGTTTCCTGCCTCGTTGCAATCACCCTTCAGTTTCTTGAATCTCCCTGCATAACCATAATGCTTTTATTGGTGTGTGCCGTGAATCTGGTTTTGTCTTTTCCTAATGTTTCCTGGGGTTAACCGATCAATTGGGAATGTCACATAGGGATGGGCCCTGAGGCAGCCAATTTGTGGCTGGCAAGGTGTGTGGGAGAATTTAAGGAGGTGTTTAGAGTGTTTTTCACTCCATTGGTCTGCGGCTTCATGCCTGAACAGGTATGGAATGCTGTTGAAGTAGCAAACCATACAAAGAAAGGATGCCCTGCCCACACCAAAGAGATGCAAACTCTAGCACTGTTTTGGGACATAGCCTACACCTACTGAGACTGTGTTCTGCACCCTCAAAGGGGTAAGAGGGTCTCTGGATCGGAGCACATACAAGTGAATACTGTGGCTAAACCAGAGACTCAAGCCTCAACTTCAACAGTCTCTCCTGTAGTCAAGAAGAAACAGTAGAAGCAGAGGTTGAGTTGGTTAGTAAGGGAGGAATAGGTTCCTCCAGAGAGGGAGAATGAGAAAGAATCAGAAAAGGCAAAACCCTCTGTAGCCAAACAGCCACAGGAACAAGAGAGGGAAGAGACAGAAATCATAAACAAATCAGAAAACACCTGGTACTTATCCCTGAGAGAGCTTCAAGATATGAAGATTATAGTTATTAGTCAGGTGAGCAAACTATAACTTAGTTGCTCCAGTGTTTCGATGCTGGCATCCAGTCAAGAATTAGAGGGTAAACAAGCACAGAAGCTAGAATCCCCCACTAGGGACCAGGAAACTGACAAAGAGATTGGAAGAGGAGCACCAATGTGCAGCCTCTGAAGGCATCACCTGTTGTGTGTGAAGGCAACATATCTCCTCAAGGAAGATCTTGTAAACTTCTGACACAAGTAAACCACCACTGAGAAAGGTATCCAGTATCTCAGGGAACTGATGATGGTGGAGGTGATTTACAGCAACTGGAACAATAACTAAGTCTTCAAAGGTCTGGATGACATCCAGTGCACATGGTCTAAGAGGCAGAAGTTTGTACAGAATGCACCAACATCATTTATCAGCACCCTGATGACAATGGAAGGGCAGACTTGGAGGCACCAACTGTGTATGAACAACTGACTTGCCAGCTTTGGAAATTTGAAGCTAATCTCTCTTCCTTTCGAACCCTATGGGCCTGCATCTCGGCTGTGGAGAAACTGTCCTGCCAGTTCCAGAGACTCTTCCTCCTTGCCCCTACAGACCAGAACCTCTGCCATCAAGAGTGCTGTATGGAGTCAGCCTTTCTCTGCTCAAGAGAAAGGGAACTCTGGGTGCATGCCACATACATCCTTGTGGTTCTACCTGCATGACCAGAGGCAAAACATGAGGAATTGGGATAGTACACCTGCCTTGAACCTAGAAGCCTGTGTACATAAATTCTGGAGAAAAACAGTGGCCAAAAAGGGTCCATAGAGGAAGATTTCTTTGCCTGCTATTGAGCAATTCCCCAGAAACAGCAGAATGGCTGAGGATGCTTCTCCAACTTCTGATCCTGATGAAGGATCTTCTGATTTGCAATTGCAAGAGTCAGACAATGAATGCTCTGATCAAGAATACAGGGGGCTCTGCCTCTAGCCAGGTGGAGGAAAGGGACAGCTAACTGGGCTTCATGGACTGTGTGGATTCGATGGTCTGACACAGCAGACTTCTGGGAGCATAAGGCTCCGGTAGACACCAGTTAATGGTGTACCTTAATGCCATCAGGTACAAGGGAATGGAATATATCTAGATTTCTGAAGAGACAGGGTGATCCCAAGTGTTGTCTGTGTTGGAGGCTGAGGTGAGCCTAATTGGGAGCAAGTGGCAAAAGCATCTTGTTGTGACCAGCCTGGAGTCTCCATGTATCTTTGGCATAGACTACTTCATAAGAGGATACTGCAAGGATCCAAAAAGGTACTGGTGGGCCTTTGGTGTAGCCACTGCAGATGCAGAGAAGATTAAACAGCTGTCTATCTTGCTCAGCTTCTCAGAGGATTCTTCTCTTGTGGGATTGTTGCATGTCAAAGAACACGAGGTGCTGATAACTACCAAGAAGGTGCATTGGCAGCAATATTGCACCAAGGTTCCCTGTTCTCATCCATGACCTGATTCATCAACTGGAGAGTAAAAGGTTGATCAACAAAACTCACTCACCCTTTAACAATCCCATATGGCTAGTGCAAAAGTATGATTAAGGGTGGAGGGTAACAGTGGACTACCACTGCCTGAACAAAATTACACCCCCATTGAGTGCTGCCATACTGGAAATGCTAGGAGTAATGTGCAAACTCGAGTCAAAGGCAGCCAAGTGGTATGCTAAAACTGATACTACCAATGTGTTTTTCTCAATTCCTTTGGCTGCACATTTCAGGCCACAGTTTGCTCTCACATGGAGGGGTGTTCTATACACTTGTGACTGACTACCCCAGGAGTGGAAGCACAGCCTTAACATTTGCCACAAACTGATGAAAACTACACTGGAACATGTTGAAGTCCCTGAACACCTCAAATAAATTGATATAAATTTTATGTGGGTAAACACAGCTGAGGAAGTGTTTGTGAATGGAAAAAAAAATCCACATCCCTCTGAAAGCTGGTTTTACCTCAAAACGAAGCAAGGCCAAAGGATCGGCACAAGACCTCCAGTTCTGAGAATGAAACAGCAAGATAGACATCATCACATCCCAATGGATGAGATCAATAAGATAACAGCCATGTCCCCATCAGCTGACAAAACAAAACAAAACAAAAACCCAAAACCCAAAACCAAACAAAAAAAACCCAAAAAATTTTTACCAGACATTGTTGGGGTTTTTTTTGGAAAATGCCTATTCTGGCTTATGGTCAGATTGTGAGCCCTCTCTGTTGAGTTATTTGAAAGAAGAACTGTTTTGCCTGGAGCCCTGAGCGGTGACTAGCCTTTGAACAGATCGAACAGTAGATGGTTTGTTTGGTAGGCCTTGGGCCAGTCCAGACAGGACCATAAGTGAGAAAGATGCTTAGCACTGCAGCCATGGAGCACGGCCTTATCTGGAGCCTCAGGTGGAAAACATGGAGAGAGATCTCTAGCATTTTAGAGCTGGGGATATAGAGGATCCAAGGCCTGCTACACCCTGGCTGGAAAGGAAATACTAGCAGCGTATGAAGGAATTCGAGCTGCTTCAGAAATTGATACAGAAGTAGAGCTCTTTTTGGCACCATAATTGCATGTGCTGTACTGGTTGTTGAAAGAAAGGGTCCCCTCTACTTATCATGCAACCAATGTGGGATAAGTGGGTAGCAGTGATCATGCAACAGGCCCAAAATGAGGAACCACAACTGTGCAGGAATCTTGGAAGAGATCATGGGCTGGCCAGAAGGTACAGATTTCAGAGCATCATCTTAGGAAGTTACTCATACCAAAGAGGCTCCACTGTATAATAAATTACCAGAAAATTAAAAGCCATGTGGTCTGTTGACCAACAGGTCCTGTTATGTTTTGGGAAAATGTTGCAAGTGGAAAGTTGCTGCATGGAGTCCCACACAACAAGTTGCAGAAACTTGCAGGAAAAGGAGCATTGGGGGAAAGGTGAATCGAATTATTTTGCGGAAGTGAAAGCCATCCATCTGGATCTAGATACTGCTGGACAAGAAAAGCAGTCAGTACTCTGTGTCTATACTGACCTATGGATGGTGAAAAATGCCCTGTGGGATGGCTACAGCAGTGGAGACCCACTAGTGATGAAGAGGCAAACTGATACGGGTTGCTGCACTGTGGCAAGACATAGCTGCCTGGGTAGAAAACATTCCTGTAAAGGTACATCATGCAGATGCTTATATACCCAAGAGCCACACCACTAAAGAATGTTGAAACAACAAGCAGGTAGAAACAGGCTGCTAGAACTGAAGTGATTCAGGCGGACCTGAACTGGGAAGATAGGGGAAATCTATTAATAGCTTGGTGGGCCCATGAAACATCAGGACATATAGGAAGAGATGAAATGCACAGACAGGGTCATGATCAAGGGATAGACTTCACCATCAACACTATTACATGGGTTATCCATGGATGTGAAACATGCCCCGTGAGCAAGCTAAGGGATAAAGCCTCTCTGGAATGAAGGATGGTGGCTGGGATACCAATATGGGGAGGTCTGGAAGACTGTTTATATCACATTACTACAAACACATCAAGGAAAACACCATGTATTTATCATGGTGAAGACGACTATCAGATGGTTGGAAACAAAGTCTGCCACCCATACCCCTAATTGAAACATTACCCTGGACCATGAAAAACAAGTTCTGTGGCAACATGACACAAAAATGGAAACAGACAACAGGACTCATTTCCAAAACAACCTCATAGACACTTGGGCCAAGGAACATGGCATTGATTGGATATACCTCATCCTGTATCATGCACCAGCTTCTGGGAAGATTGAACAATAAACACTGTTAAAGACTACACTGCTGGGAGATCCAAGCACTGGGGTGCAAATTTAACAGAAGGCACTTGCCAGGTTAACATTTGATTATCTGCTAATGAGCCTGGTTCTGCCCAACTGAACTACTAGCATTGCCATCAAAGATTTTAAGAAACTGGTCTTTATTCTCACAGAAAGATGTTTAATAGTAGACAGTTGTTTAATTTACGAGCCCAAGGTACAGTTGCTAGAAGATGCAGTCAGCAAAGTACAAAATGGAGAAAAGTAAAGTTTTCTGTGTGCTAGACTGATTACCAGAAGATGTAGTAGACATTGTGCATTTGCAGTATCTTGGAGTCTTTAAACAGAGGTTGGATTTTTGTACTGAAAGGAAAACAATTTTGCTTTAACAGTTTCTATTAGTGTCTTGGGACTGTGTACAAATATTGCTAAATGAGATTTTATGACTTTTTTTATGCAAATGACCAGATACAAAGACCTTAATTATCCAAAGGAGAAAATGAAAATGAGAAAGAAGCAAAAAAATATTTTTTCATAAAAATATAAATACATAACTTTGCTTTTCATCACCAGGTTACTGAGAAGATATCTTTCTCTTCCAACAACTGGTCAGCAGAACTCCAACAGGACAGACTGGGGATATGTGAAGGTGACAGTGGAGAAACTCCGGGAACTCCAGGAACACAGAAGATACAGGCTAAAGTCATAATTCTGTGCCTAGCAGAACGAAGAGGAAGTTTCTCAGGCAAGACTTATAAGTGATATGTTATGTTCCATGTGCTGTAATTTTCTCACCTTTTTCTCACCTGTCTTTTAACTATAAAAGCTACCTTAAATAGAGCCAAAGAAGCCTCCTAGATATTTTTTTTTTTTATGAAAACAAATACATCTGCACACCTAAACTGGCTGTGAGGTGACTGACCACTTCCAATGTGATACACAGGAGGGTCATTGTTTTCCTACCTTGCCTTTTTGTTTTTCCATCTTTAGGTGAACGATCACGAAAAGACACAAAGTCTGCAACTCACTTGTCTAAGCTAAGATGCCTAGTATCATCCGATATATTCTAGGGTATATTACTTAGTTTCTCATTGCCAGAGGGCACTGGTCACCTCTGCCAGACATCCACATACCATTGCTGTTTGGATATTTGAACTGTCTCCAAAAAGCAGGACATGAACTGATATGGTAACAAGGTTTCAAATGGTCAATACTATTTCTGTTCCTTTCTTTCATGCTTTAAAAAGAACCTTTTGCAAACAGATTGTATATGTGAAGAAAAAAGAGGTGAGAAAATAAGCATGAGAATGCTTAAGTTTTGGGGAAGGATGTTGTTTTCAAAGTCATATTCTTTGATTTTCCTCTTGGATTTTTGTTTCTTTTTTCTTGCTAGTGCACATTTGTTTTTTTAATCATCTGTGATTTGTTGCCTTTTTTTCCCTTCTTCTTACCTGCAATTTCAAATAGAATTTTTTTTATTAAAATGTTTTTATTTGTTTTAATATATGTTAATATTCCATAATTCTAGTGCTGGAAAAGTATTTATGATTTGTTACAATATATTGTTTATAAGATATAAACAAGTAGAATTTGCTCACTGTGTACAATTCAAGTTCAAAATATTTTAACTCTAGAAATTCAATGCCAATAATAAAACTAATACTATACCTTTTTTAAATAAACTCCTTGTGGATGTTAGAAGCAAAATTAGCAGGAAATTAAATGTCTGTTTTCAGAAAGAACACCAATAACTATGTTATTTCTGAGAAGCCAGTTTATTCACTATGGTCTAACAATAAAATCAGGTATAAATAAAAATTAGCAGTTAAAGCAAAGCAACAAAAGGCTTATTTCTCACCTAACTGAATCGGGCTGAGTCCTCAAGTGCAGAAGGAACAGATAGAGTTTTTGTATACTTTTTTTTTTCTTTGCTGAGTCTCGTTTTCTTCCAGCTGCCTGCAATCTCAGAAGCTAAACACTGTTGAGTAGGTTAGTCTTATTTCTGAGAGGTGTGGTATTTGCCTCAGCTGCTGACCGTAGCTCACCTCCAGGTCTGAACTTTTGGTCTTCCTAGTCAGTCATATCGATCTTTTCAGAGAAGGTAAGTCTTTCTGTTCTTGTCAAACACCAGATCAATCTGGACTATGTGTTATTTCTCAGTGCTACTTCTACAACTAGCTATTCTTTCAAACACACTCCTAACATGTAGTCTAATAACACCCATGAGGGTATCGCCTTGTCTTAGTCACACTGAAGAGTACTATCCCCCAAGAATCTCATTGGTCTATTAGCAGTTATAGTAACAAGATCTGAATGACACAATCTTGAAAGCTAAAGGCTGAGAATGGTAGTTTTGAAAATAAACTGATATATCTGCCAAACTGAGTTATGGGTTAGGGATGTAACTTTGTTTTTATATCAAGGAAGAACAGGAAGTAAATCTCTGTCTAACAAGCCGCTGAGATTTTTTTCATTTTATACAGAGTCTGCAGTTTCATGTGACATAATTTCTGAATTCAGAAATATCCTGCATATTTCATATGCTTCACTGAGTGTAATTGCTCGCATTTAAATGCTTATGACACTAGCTAAGCATCTGAGCATCTTCCTCTAGCCCCTTTATTGTATGTCCCCCCCACACACCCAAATCATTGGCACAACGTGTACCTTATTCTGTTGCTGATAAAAGAACTGACAGAATTTGGAGAATGTAATACACTTTCTAATTCAATTAGCAGCTGACGTGTTTCCATGGTGTATTATAGTAGACATTGTGCATAGTACTTCCTGCAGTCCAATTAAGATAATTCGTTCTTGCTATAGGACAAAAATAGGTGTACGTCATTATCTTTTCTGAATGAGTCAGTTTTGCTTGTAGTAGTAAAAAAAAATCTGCTTGAGAAACCATGTTCAAAACTAGATTATTTTTTGATTGGGAAGTAAATCACTTGTACTGGGTATGGCTGGTATGGACCTAACTTTGGTAGCGGTGAATGATTGCCTTTGCATCACCTGTTTTTTATCTCTTTTCTTCACATATTACACTGCCTTTATGTTGACCCATAAGCTTTCAGCTTTTGCTCCTCTTCTCTCCACCACCCTGCTTGGAAGGAGAGTGGTAGCCATTGTGGGGGTGCTTAGGTGCTAGATTTGATCAACCCATCACATCACTTTACAAAAATGTCAAAGTCATTCTTGATAACACAAGCCTATGAAATCTTGTTTTGTTTTGTTGCAGATTTAACCACTGAAATATGTAACTGGAATTTTTTATTTAGTATCAATCTTTCTATGTTATAAAATCTGTAATTTATAGCAAAATATTTTTTAAAACATAAAAATAACTAGGGTCCTAACTGTAATAGAAGTAAAAATAATATTTTTCAGAGAATACTGTAAATAGGAAAGACACTGGAGACTGGATTTTCTTGAACAGATTTTTATCTGTTATGTACAGTCTACACTCTCTATTGTTAAAAAAGAAAAATAGGCAACAACTAAATGGTTTACCTCACACTTACATAGACATCTAAAATAAGTCTTGGTGGTTTACCTTGTTTTCATGTGTCTGAGTGCCTTTCACAGAGACATTTTGAAAAAAATAAGCTTCAATATTTAGGAAATTGAAGTTTTATCCTTTTTTTCCAATGCTCTGGTCAAAGAAACAGTTCTGGGCCAAAAGCATTGACCATTCTGTGTTGCTTATGTCTATGCTGGTTACTGTAGCTGTTGATATATAATTTGTGGGATGTTATGTCTTGGTAAAGGGCTCTGTGTAAATGGAGTCTGCATACTTTGCCTTTAGGGTTGTATCAGCTGAAACCATCAGAAAGATCTATAGATTTCTCCTCCCTCACAAGCAACTGCATATGCTGTTACAGGAATATGTGCGATGTAATGTGGGACAGGCAAGGAGGAAATGATGTAGGAGGAAGGGATGCCTCTGCACACAACGGGACTGAAAAGTCATTAAGAAGAACAAGGTCAGATGACAAAGATGACAAAGTAAAAACTTTCCCTGAGGAACCAGTAAAAGGTGCTAAATGGTACTGAATTTAGCATTGACAGATGTACCCTAACAGACCGGCAAGGACACAGTGGACAGAAAAAGATTTTTTTCAAATCTTTCAATTTTAATATTTTATACAACACACCTGAATTTTCTCTACTTAAGGATTTTCCCTCTTTTACTTTAATTCTGATGAAATCTAGCTGTAAATGTTGACAATCTTTACATGCTTTTCTTCTCTTTTTAAGGAATGTGTCCATTTCATGCTGGCCAAAGTTCTGGTGTCATCCATTAAGAGTTTAACCTCACAAAGTTTTCTGACTACTGTGATGATAAGATTATTCAACTCACGAAGGAGCTACCCTGTTGGCAGACAAGCTGTCTGTAGGGAAACCTAAAGTAAAACTCTCATAAATTAATCTCAGGATGGTGCGCATTTGGGAGGCTGTGGAGGAGTTTGGATATAGTGTTCAGTGAAAAAAAATACCGTAAGTCAGGCCAGGAGGCCAAATAAGAGTGGGTCTGACTCCCCACAGCTTTAGACAAAGTACTTAGTTTGGAGAAGTCAGAGCTACAGTTCCTCTGAGCTGACCATTCATTTTCCATTAGACAGTAGTGCACGTATAATTCTGTGGGCAGTTTCTAGTACTCATGAATATTAATGTCCCTCATACAGTCAAGGACCATCATTAATTCTGGATATAGTTTAGCTGTTTTTATTTTCTTGTTTTGTTACAAAAATAGCCTTTGTTACTGGGAATTTTATTGATCTGAATGTTGTTAGAGGCTGACCTGACTTTTTGTTTAAGAAGTTGAGAGTTGTAAGTCATAAGCCTGTTTCCTCCACCCAGTTTGCACATAAGTTTTTTATTGTGAAATATAGCAAAAGATGTTGAGCAATTGAACAACAAAATACAAGGAATCAGATCTCATAAGAATAGTTGAAGATGATGGAAAAAACGTCAAGGTTTGGGAAAACTGGAAACGAGTACTGTGCTGTCAGCATTAGCAAACTTGTTGGTAGTGAGACGTTCTTTTTGTTATTGTTATTGTGTATATCTACGTATCATATTTTTGTGTAGAATTTTCATTTCTTTAGCATCTTTTACATGAACTGTAATATTTTCTGTAACATATTTTTCTGTGAAAATAATGTATTTCTTCAATAATTAGATGTGTCAAGTATAAACACAGAACTGCAGAAAAGAAAAAAAGAAAAGGAAAATAAACCCAGAATGTGTCTGTTCTGTGTTAGAAACAAGACTTGGCAAGGCAAAGCCTAAACTAAGAAGAGCACAGAGTATAGATTCATTGGCTCCTGTGCATAGTCTGACTTCACGTATTCAGCCCATGCATAGAAATGAAGCAACACAGCTGGGAGCCACTGCCTGGAAATAGCCTGTTATCAGAAACTTGGCATAAGTGATGGAATGTCGCAAGCAAGGAATATGTGTTGTCCATTTTAATGACAACAACTTGTGTAGTAGTAAGAGCATCTGGTGCCTGAGAATATGGCTTTGCTTATGCCTCAGTATGTGTGCTTTGTCTCGTTGCTTACTCAGGTGATTCGGTACAACATTAACGTGGGCAAAATTTGAGTGGACTGGAAAAAAATCGTTAAAGTATTTCAGAAGTAAAAAAAAGATATCTTACAGATTTCACTCTCAGTGTTGAAAATACTGTTATGCTACACTGTATTTCAGACCCTTGTATTTGGTCCTCTGTTGCAATTAAAATTGGGTAAGCCAACACCCTTTCAGATATCAAAAAGATACATATTTTTGTCTGTTGAAATTATATTTTTAAAAGCTACAGTATACTAATATGTCATACAGTGTTATATTCAGCTCCTTTACCTCATAAACAAACACAGCTTGATTCTCATCAGAAATTATTGTTTTCTTAGCAAGGAAAGACCTCAAGGAGACAGGTAAAGGAGGTAAGTTATAGTTTAAATAGGAAATCCTCATAGTAATTATTTGACTAATGAGAACCTGGTAATACTGCTGCTTCTGACAGCTTTTAATCAAATTTAGTTGAAGCAGTCAAACAAAACAACTTTTTATATATGTCTGTGACCTCTAGGTTACATAAGTAAAGGTTTTTTTCTACCAATATGAAGAAGTGCAGAGGAGCTATGGCAGGTGGGGGAACCCTAATAACCCAGTCAGATCTACAAACCCCTGACCCAGTACTCCCAGGGCTGTCCCTGGAGAGGCTCACCCCATGGGCTAGGGGGGAAACCCATCCTCTTGAGTCAACAGGGGAGGGTCTGCAGGGCACCTTAAAGACTGATGGAAGGTTTACTTATTTGCAATGTTTAGGTGAGGAATGAGGCAGGGAAAGTGTGGGAAAGTAGAGGGCCAAGAAGTGAAAAAAGACCAGTCTATTAGAAGCCCTCAGGTGTTTATTCTTAAAATTATTTGCATACTTGCACAATTGTCAAATTTTTTGAAGATTTCTGGGGACTTAGATATATCCACAAAGCGTATTAACTGAAGACTGACACTCCCTATGTTCCATCTTGCATCCAACTTGGACATAATAACCTAAAAAAAGAGAATGCTTTAATTCATGGGAAAAAAATAGCGTTCTTTTCTAGTGTTTTGAGAAGGAAGAATTATCTCAAAGTATTAATGATACAGGAACATGTTATTAAACTGAACAGAATTTTCCTAACCGAAGCAGGACCACAAGGAAGCATGGTAATAGTTGGGAATGCAAGAATCTATTCAGTGGGTAATGAAACTTGGAGGGAGATAGGAAAAGAGGAACGACACTTCGAAATACTGAAATGACACCGAGGTGTCAAGTATCAGTTCAGTTGTGTGTTGCTCTCTGCCACACAGGTAAATAATTACAATGGGAAAGGGTTTTCAGTTTTTTAAGTTGTTTCCTGCTTTTTGTTGTTTTTTAAGATCTTGAGATAAACTGACATTATCTACAGTTTCGTCATGGTCAAAGATTTAAAAACTGAAGCTGGTGTAGTAAATTTTAGTTAAATCAGCTATTTGTGAATAAAGGTCTCAGGAGACATCCTGTATCTCTGGTTGTGTATGACAGAGCTCTACAGAATAAAATATTTTATAATATTAAGAAGCAAGTTGAATTGAAAAAAAAACAGATACTTGTTAAAGTTCCAATAAAAAATCTAATGTAATACAACTAAAACTTCTTGTGCTGCTGAACTAGCTCTTTCTGCTATGCTTTTTTACATTTTTGCAGAAGAATTTAGTTACAGAGCTTTTCATAAGTATTATGTTATCTTTACCATTCTAGCCAGAAACACGTGGTCATTTACGCAAATTAGTTGATTGTCTATCATAAAAAAATAAATTCAGTTTACAGACCCTCCTTAGTTTTTTGGAATTTCTTCTCTTCAGTCATTTGTGAATCTTTATATATGTTATAGAGTTGCAGGACTGACACAACAATAACATATTCTTAACCTTCATGTAACAACCATGGCTAAGATAATGTAACCAGTCACATATCTTTTAACACCACAAACATGGTACCCATCAGAAAAACAGAAAGGTAACATTTCCTGAAAGTATATAGACAGCTGTGCTTAGAAAGACCATTCTTTATTTTTATCACTTACTACATGAAGGATCTGAAATAAAAATCAATCAATATAGAATTTTTACCAGTATGTGGAGAAGAGACTCTTTAGACACCAAATATGCAGGTAAAAAACTGTAATTCTTATGAAAAAATGCAGTACACTATCCTTTCCTGTCCATTCCCCCAGCCCCCGTCCTCTCTAAATGTTAAATTTATTTACAGGATGATACTAGAATACTGTCCAAATAATTAATGCTTTGAATTGCATAACAGCATTTTCCATTTCTGGGGAGGTGTCAAGGTAACGGCTAGATGCTAACTTCTTGATGAAAGAGGTGGATGTGGCTAAATATATTTCATGTTACACATTGAATAATTTAGCTTAACAATTACTTTTGTTTGTGTGACTAACCTCATAACTGATTGATTACATTCTTTGTTAAGTGATGGACAAATTAATCTCCTACATCAAATGAGTTGTTTTTTCAGGTACTGCAATGGCTTAAAACATTCTCCATGTGGTCAAAATAAAAGACCCAGCATAAATGCATATTTATATTTTATGCACTTAGAAAGTCATCCAGAATCAAGCCAGAAAACAATACTTGAAAAACAAAGCAAGCAAGCAAACAAACAAAAAGCACAACACCCCTCTCACAGTTCATGTATACATTTTTCACATGTTCCTTTTTTTCTGAGGCAGGTCCTAGAAGATAGGATAGAAGGAAGCACAGAAACAAATGCAATAGGCCTGAAGAACTGGTCCTGTGAATCTCTACTGTNGTTCATGTATACATTTTTCACATGTTCCTTTTTTTCTGAGGCAGCTCCTAGAAGATAGGATAAAAGGAAGCACAGAAACAAATGCAATAGGCCTGAAGAACTGGTTCTGTGAATCTCTACTGCTTAGTCATTCCTATATTTTGCCTAGAACTCTCAAACAGATTTATAAATATAATCAAAATCTGTTAATCACGAATTCCTTCACTCTAAATGTAAACAATTAGCCCCTGTTAAATTTTATATAGATTTGTCTTGTACACTCAAACTGCTTGTCTCCCCTTTAGTACCAGTTTTTAAAGTAATTCAGTGATAGGAATCCATTCCTGAGATTCTTTAGGAAACATGTGGCTTCAAAAGAGAAAACCTTTTCAACAAGGACTCAGAGTTCACTGAGCTCACACAAAAGAAGAGTATAAGAATTTTCTTTTTTCAACTTCAGCCTGACAAGGGAAAGAAAGAAATGAAGAGAATGGAAAGAAACAAAGACCTAAGAAGAGGCTATAAGAACATAACTTAATTGCCCTCTCCACATACAGTTGGCTCTTTTAATGAGAAATGGCATTATCCTACAATAAAAGAAATGGGAGTGGCAGGAGGAGGAATCTATTGAATATGTACAATGAACAGAATCTTTCTAATGTCACCTCTCCTAGATCTTGTGAAGACAGTTTCAGCTGCCCCAGGCAATCAAAGACTCTACCTGTCTCTGTTCTACTCTTAGAGAAGTATTTTAAGCAAGTTGACAGTAAGGTAGTAGCACGTCTTCCTGCTCTGCTTCAATGTATTACATTACTATATTTGTCAGCAGATTCACTTTTGCTTTAGGATTTTACATATGAATTTTGATAAATTCAACTTTTTTAGTGACTGACAGTAAAAATTGAATTAAACTAGATGTTACGTTAATGTAGGAAACTTCACATGAACTTATATCAATTCAAACTTCTTAACAACTACTGTTGGGGCTAGGGTTGCAGATGACATGACAGGCTCTGTGCTTGGATTTCTCTCTTTTTTATTTGACTGCTTGTTTCTTTTGGAGACACTAAGTGCATTATGCTAAACCTGCTTCCTAGTCTTGTTCTGTAGNTCAATTCAAACTTCTTAACAACTACTGTTGGGGCTAGGGTTGCAGATGACATGACAGGCTCTGCGCTTGGATTTTTCTCTTTTTTATTTGATTGCTTGTTTCTTTTGGAGAGACTATGCATTATGCTAAACCTGCTTCCTAGTCTTGTTCTGTAGGACCAGCTAAGCTATGTATCAGAGTGGTAATGGAGAAAATTCTACTGTATACACATAGATATAAGTCGGAAATTATTTGGTTTGTATTGGTAATGACAAAGTCTGGATACTTATAACAAGAAAGTGGAATCAGTGTGCTTAAAACTGAAGGAGGGGGAATAAAGCATCATTTTCTACAGCAAACTCTATTACTAAAGAACAGAAGATAAATATATCTTGCAAAACTATTCAGAAGCAAACCAGTTGAAGGGATTCAAAGATGAAAAACTAAAATAGTAAATGCCTGAAGTTTTTTACTTCCCAGATTAACACTTGCAAGATGCAAGATGATTCAGAGAACAGAATTTGTAAAATTGTAAAAGTCAAAACATGTTATGAAAGACATTTATTTTGCAGATCACTGGCCAACATATAAATTGCTGACTGCAGGCCATATTCAGATGAAAGTTCTGTAAGTTGAACAGAAAGTGGAGCTGCACATAAAACTAAGTAACATCACAAAGCCTAGGAATAACACATATCATTTCCTGTTCAGTTTTAGAAGGACAAAAAAATGAGTGATTAGAATTTCAGGAACAAAAGTAAGAGTGTAGAAACTAAATTTCCAGAAAAGAAAAGAGATCTTAAACAATTACAGTCTATTAATTATACACCAATATACACTAATACAAAATTTATCATACACTCTCAGAAGCTCATATGATGACGTGTTAAAACTAGAGAAAACAAGCTGTGAATAAGAAGACAACAACGAGGTCAAAAGCTTTTTCAGAAAAAAGCACACGTTCTTTTCTTTCTGCATATGGTTAACGAGTAAGAGAGGGTTTGAATCCTGAACATATCTTAAATGTAACCAAAAAACAAATAGTAAATTATAAAATAAAGCAACTGAACATCCAATTACTGCTTCAGGAATGTGACAAATGCCCCAGCAAGCAATATATTCAAGTGCAGAAAAAGATTCAGCTTTTCAGTGAAGTCTTCTTTTCTCAGAGAATAAGTAATCCAAATGGAATGATTTTTTCTTGACTGAAACTTCTTTTTCAATGTGTTCAAATAAATTTTCACACTCAACAAATAAAAACCTTCTGTTGTTGTTATTGTTGTCATTGCTGGGATTCCTCTTTTTTTATTTTTTTTTCTTTTTTTTGTATGAAAGAAATGACTGAGAAAAAGTAACTTCTTCAGTTTTTGGGAGGTAGAGGGGGCCAGAGGCCTGGAAGTTTTTCTTTCAGAGGTTTTTAAGATCAGATACTGTTTTCCTGTTCAGCATATCAAGAAACATTTGATAATAGTGGTACTATCTAATTATAAAACAACTAAATTAAATTTTATATTCAGATACTTTGATGACATATCTTCATAATGAAATATCTTTTCTATTCTTACAACCAACATTTTATGTCTAATGTTTTAATTACGAAACTGAAAAGAAGACCCCCAAGAGACAGCCTGTGTCTTCATCAGAAAGAATATTCACATCTATACTTTTTTGGCTTAATATCTTTCTCAGTGGTCTGAAATCTTTGTTATTTATTCTATTATCTATTTTTTCCCCACTATTGTAAACAATTTTACTAATTTTAATAGTAACAGTAGTTAAGAAAGCTTTACATTAACATCATCACACAAGGAGAATAGTATTTATTTTCTTTGTTTGATTGATATTTGGTATAATCACCACATTCTTTCTTGAAGACTCCTATCTGGAAATCACTGTAGTCCCTTAGAATAGGAAATACTGTCAGAAAAGAGAAATTAGCATGTCAATGCTCTACTTTTACTGCTTTTTACTTTTTTTGCTTTTTACCTCCTCTGAGTAATTTGTTCTATTTCTCCTTCTGTTCCTAGGAAGATAGGGCCAGTAAGCTGTCCATCATAATGATGGGCAGCATCATGACATCTAAATGTCATTCCATAGAATGATTTTATAATATTCACTTAAGTATCTGGTTTTATACTTGATGTCCTGCCCTCTCGATATAGGTCAAGTGCAATTCTTTTTCCAAATTTTTATTGATGATAGTGGAATTGAACCANGTGAAGGAAGATTTAAATTTCAGTCACTACAGATTCTCATACTGTTGCAAATTTAACTGTTTCACTTCTGATTAATTATATATTTCACTTTTTAATTTGTCGTACTCACCTCTTTCCATCTACTATGGGATACTAAGCCCTCCAAGAAAATCAGTAAGTATTACAAATGACAGATTAAATCTTCTCTTGAAGCCATGACTGTATAAGCTAAGTTCAAAAAGCTTCCAAGAAATTCGATACATACATATGACACACTGGCAAAGCTCTTTGTTGGATTTGAAACACTGACAACGTATGACTTATCACGTGTACTTGGTAGTTCATCTGTACTCAATACTCAGATTTATAGCATGAACTGTTGGAGAATGCAGCTGAAGATTTGGTAAAGTTCTCTTTGTTGAACTGGTGACATCCCCCAACTCTATCCATTGGGGAATGAAATAAAACAATTTGCATGTTATTTTTAACGAATTGTTAAATTATTTGTAGAGTAACATTCCTCTTCTATCTACCAGTGAGTTGCACTAAATTTCACCTTATCTATGAGAATCACTCCATTTTGGCAGTAGCCTCCCAGACATACTAGTAGGTTCAATTTGGATAGTAACAACAACAACAAACTGAACAAATTGGATCTAAATCTCTGCTACTAACTAAAATATTTACGTGTTCTTGAGTGGTTTTAAAGTTTTCTTCCACAAAATTACTTGCTCAACTTATGTTTTACAATAAAATAAAAGTGGAAACAGTAGCAACTCACGACGTTCACTAGCTGAGTGTCAGGGTATGTGGAAGAAGAGTGTCAGCTTCTTTAGGGGTATCTGGCCAAAGGATGTACAACCCAGAACATACAATTCTGACCAACACGTATGGGATGTAGTGATAAGAACAAACTTGCTCAGTGGAATGAATTGGTAAGGATATGTGGTGTGTGAGAAAGAATGTTTATTTTCATGGGTTCGATTCCTCGATTATTTTTATGTTTCGCGTAATGTTATCACTGGAGGAAACAAACAAAACCCTAGCAAATCAAAAGAAACTGGAAAAAAAAAACAAACCAACAATCAAAGATAAAAGACCAGAGAGCAGAATTCCTGGTATCTCATTCCTTACTTTTGTACCCTGCAATGAGGACTTACCCTTCCCATTTATATGGCTTCAGAATATTGTTAATTCTGGTTCCCCAGGGCCTTTAACAAGTGCATTAAAAGTATTCTTCCTCTTATCAACCTTTAATCTTTCAAAAAGTAACTTTTGTAGGGTGCGAAAGCTATGGATTGCAAATAAGTGAGAGAACTCAGTTCTCTTACTTAATAAGCAACAGGTCTTATCATTAAGCTGTGTTGCAAAGGGTGTGCACAGCTCTCATTGTTGCAGTCTGAGCACTTTTATCTAAGTTCCTCTTGGACCTAGGAGCTACACGTGCTCGGTGTCAAATGGTGTTATGCAGAAGATGACTGCCTTGGGAATAAGATTAGGAAAGACAGGAGTGCAGTTGCCAATTGAACATCCCCAATAACATAGCTGTTAGGCTCCCAAAAAGGAGGGGGTTGGTTTGTTTGGTTTTGTTTGTTTGATTGATTGCTTTTTCCCCCTTGGGATAATGTTTATGTCCTATAAAAGCTACATTGGGCTTTTCTAAATTACTTTCTTGAGATTAGGCTTCTACATGTAGTAGTGCCTGCATCATTGTTAAATACTTACTTGCTTGTTCATGAGATAAGAAGTATTACAGAATAATCAATCCTTCCTATATTTTTCTTGCAACGGGGTGAATTCTATTAGTTTGTAGATACTTGAAATTAGATATGAACACCACTGAAATGTCATTCAGGAGCAATGTATCTCATGGAAAGTACACAGATTTGCATCAGTTATTTTCCAGTAATACATGACAAACTTCATGATTGACCACCGGATGACTGGCTGGAAAACAGCTTTGCATAAAAGGACCTGGGGGTCCTGGTAGACACCAAGTTGCACATGAGGTAACAATGTGCCCTAGTTGCAAAAAAAGGTGAATGGTATCCTGGGCAGTGTTAGGCAAAGTATTGCCAAGAGGTCAAGAGAGGTGATTCTTCTCCTTAATTCAGCACTGGTGGGGCCATACCTGGAGTGCAGTGGCCAGTTCTGGGCTCCCCAATACAAGAGAGACATGGACATACTGAAGAGAGTCCAGCAAAGGACTACTGAGGTGAGAAATGGACTGGAGCATCTCTCATATGAGGAAAAGTTAGATGGGACTGTTCAGCCTGGAGAAAAGAAGCCTTGGGAGGGATCTCATCAACATATATTTGTTGTGGTTTAACCCCAGACGGAAACTAAACACCACACAGCTGCTTGCTCACTCCCCCGCCCGGTGGGATGGAGGAGCGAATCAGAAGAGTAAAAGTGAGAAAACTCATAGGCTGAGATAAAGACAGCTTAACAAGTAAAGCAAAAGACGTGCACAGAAGCAGAGCAAAACAAGGAATTCATTCACTATTTCCCATTGGCAGGCCAGTGTTCAGCCATCTCCAGGAAAGCAGGGCTCCATCAAGCATGACAGTTACTTGGGAAGACAAATGCCAAAACTCCGAATATCCCCACCTTCCTTCTTCTTCCCCCAGTTTTTAATTGCTGAGCATGATGTCATATGGTATGGGATATCCGTTTGGTCAGATGGGGTCATCTGTCCCAGCTATGTCCCCTCCCAACTTCTTGTGTACCCCCAGTCTACTCACTGGTGGGGTGGTGTGTGAAGCAGAAAAGTCCTTGACTCTGTGTAAGCACTCCTCAGCAATAACAAAAACATCCCTGAATTATCAATACTGTTTTCAGCACAAATCCAAAGCATAGCCCCATACTAGCAACTGTGAAGAACATTAACTCTATCCCACCCAAAACCAGCACAATACCTGAAGGGAAAGTGCAAAGAAAACAGAGCCAGGCTCTTTCCAGTGGTGCCCAGTGAAAAGACAAGAGCCAATGGGTACAAACTGAAACATGGGAGGTTCCATCAGGAAATACTTTTCTATTGTGAGGGTGACTGAACACTGGCACGAGTTGTCCAGAACGTTTGTGGAGTCTCCATCCCTAGAGATATTCAAAAACCATCTGGACATGGTGCTGGACATCATATTCTAGGTGGCCCTGCCTGAGCAGGTGTGGTGGCCAAGTTGATCTCCAGAGGTCCCTTCCAACCTCAGTCATTCCATTCTTTGATTTTGTGACCAGCAGCTGATCAGCCTAAACTACATTTGCAACCATACTTGTGTCAAATAATCTCATAGTGTAATACAAAATAGAACCACATGTGTTTTTAGAAAAGGAGATGAACTGTTTCTGCCTCTATTTTGGGCAATGGACAGTCCAGTCAAGTTTACACATGTGAAAAAGGCAGGTAAGACCTCTGAGGAACCAATCAGGCTGTGATGTTGTCCTTGGTAGCCCATACCTAGGTGGGCTGGACAAGTAAGAAAGATCGTTTTTCTAATAAAAATGTCCCTGACATATTAAGGAAGAGCCAAGGTCATAAATCAGAAATTGTCAATAATTAGATTTCTTATAAAAGTATCTATAACCTTTAAAGTCCCAGCTCTGTGTAATTTTTTTTAAGATGACAGAATATGATTGGTGGTGCAAATATGTAAGATCAGGTACTTTTATGTATTGGTCTTGAGGCTGCAGCAGGTGTCACCATTATTAAAGTCTCTCAAGGTATTAAATTTGTGCTTCTAGTGGTACTGAATATACTTACTCTGGAGCTCCCCTGACTGATTCTGCATCTAAGTAATATGCAGGAGTCACTCTACCACCCTATCTAATTCATTCTTGATGGATAGCTCAGAATTATTTCCACAATCTTTTAGTTGAGATATTTGCTAAACTACCAGTGGTAAATGAATTCACTAGTGCCAGTGTTTCAGAAATGTGAATACTTTGGAAAATTATTATAAATCATAATTTGCAATCCTGATTGTGAATAGTTTGTAAGAGAGCCTACAATCTGAGAACAAATCCTGGGTTGAACGCAACCTGATATATTACTTCCTGCATGCTTGATGATAGAAATTGTGAATATTACATTATCATGATCAGTCTTTGGGATAGAAATTTGCAGAGATTCAAAAGACATTGTTGTTCTTGTTCATCCCTTTGCCAGTCATTTATAGAGAATTGCAACATCCACACTGCTTAGGGACGATAAAGCCCCCTTTGTGAGTGTACACTCAGTACAGGAAAAAAAAGAAGCAAGCTAAATACAGGTATGGTGAGCATGAATTCAAATTACACATAATGATTTTTGCAATGAAAATTTTAATATACAAGACTGTCATCTATTTTTCATACATTTAAGAAGTGGTTTTGAGGTAAAACAAGCTTTATTACCCTGTTCCACTAATTGCTATGTTTAGTGGGATACTAAGCCCAAAACTAATAAACTCACCCAGAACTTAAAAGTAGAACTGTGTCATTTAAAAGGTGTAACAATTTTCTGACCCTTCTTCCCTTAGCTTTTCATTAAAGCAATTACAAAATCCTTTAAAGAATCAAGTTACGATCTTCTCTATGCTTTCTTCAGTCACGGCTTCTCACATCTAAAGTGACTCTGAAGTTTTCTCTGATTCGGAATAAACTCACTTTCTGAAAAATATTTATATAGTTATTGAGACAATGAAAAGGAACTTAAGTATTCAACTTATGACTTACCTTGGCGTAAGGCAGCTTTGCTCAAGGCCTTGTTCTTCTCTTTCTAAAACTGTCGAAGTTAAGCAATGTTAACAAAAGAAACTGAATTCTAACACCACCGCCCCACCTCCAGCTCCCTTCCTCTTGTCCTGATGCCTTATAATTTAGTTTTAACAAACATCTCTGGGATGATATCTATGGTTTAAATCCCTTCAGAAAGAGAGGAGAACTAAACCAGGAAATGAGGTTCCTTGATTGGCCTGGTACAGTCTATCTGCCTTGTTTTTCTTTTTCTTTTTCTTTTTCTTTTTCTTTTTCTTTTTCTTTTTCTTTTTCTTTTTCTTTTTCTTTTTCCTAAATGAAGATTAATGTAGCCAAACATCAAAGAGTAACCCTTGGTTACCTTCCATGACAGATAAATCTGTATAATTGGAAAAGTTTTAGCTACTTATATAATTCATCTTCCAGTGGAAGATGTCAGTCGGCATCCAGCTCAACCAGGGAAGAGCTGTGATACCTCTCTAAACCAGAACTATTTTTCTGGATTCCAAAAGTAAAGTAAATAAAAAGTAACATAAATTTAGCAATCTTGGCTATTGTTTCTCTTTCTGCAAGTAGGAATTTCTGCAATATTACATCACAATTCTGCCAGGATTTGACTGGCAGAAGGAAGGGTTAGGCTAAAAGTTAAAGCAACTCTCACCAAAAAATATGGGAAAATTGAATTAAACTTCCTGACACTCAGTGAGCCAATTTGCACCACTCACAAGTATGAATTGTTTTGATTCACAGAACATGTTTTTATTAAAGGGAGAAAAATATACTAAAAAGGTGAAGAAATACGGTAACATACCATGTCCAATTTCTAAATAAAATACAGGGAGTATAACCATTTTACAGCCCTTTCTTCCAGTGAAATAAATGTTTAGACCAGCTAGTTTCCTTCCCTTTCCTTGAAGTACACTCATCTTACAGCTTCTGATTAAGTACTTCTGGAGAGTAAAACCCAGTTTAAGCAGATGCTGAATGTTTGGTGTGACTGGCTTCCTTCAGCCTCTCACACTGTGAATTCCTCGCTTAGCTGTATGCTCCTTGTCTGTCTAGCCATGTTTTACTATTTCTTGTTCTGTTTCCCACTCTGCTGCTCTGCATTATCTGTCTCCCACTTTGCTAGCTCTTCCCTCTAGCTACTTCTTGCTGTTTCTCCCACTTGGTTGCCTGCTGCTTGCTCTTCCTTGGAAATATAGCTAGACTCAATGGCTTTGCTAAGAGTCTCTGTTAGTTCAGCTCTTAGCAAGACCATAGATATGCACAGTCCATAATAAAAAAAATTTCTCAGTTTTTCAGAATACAAGAAAAAAGTCTGAAATGTCTTACATATTTTCTCAAGTGACAATAATTTCTTACCACTTAGCAGAAGATTCTTGCATACGGTTTTCTTTTCTTACTAGCTTTCTAACTCTGGTACGCTACACTAGAAGCTATTGCCCTCATTTAGAGTGAGCTTACTGTGCCTGGAGTAAGTAAGCGCAAACATCTGTACATTGTTTATTCACCAGCTTTTAATCAAATGCTCCTCCTTTTTGGGCCCCTTTTTCCCTGTGGCACTCTTTGGAGGTAAGTTATACTCGCTGTTTGCTTTGGTTTTATGAGATTAAAGACTACAAGATTTAGTTCATCAAGTCTCACTCTTATCTGGGTGCAACACTGACTAAAAAAAACCCATATCCAAACAGTCATGGAGGCCTTATCCCTGGAAGTGTTCAAGGCCAGGTTGGATGGGGCTTTGAACAGCCAGATCTAGTGGGGGATGTCCTTTCCCATGGCAGGGGGGTTGGAACTAGATAATCTTTAAGGTCCCTTCCAACCTAAACCATTCTACGATTCTGTGATTCTATGATATAAGTGTCACTACCTGGGAAACAATTGTAATCATGTGAGGCAACTCTGTAATTGAAAATGATCTTGATAAATTGAAGAAATAATCCAAATCAATAAGTGGAAATTCTGTAAAGTACAAAGAAATCTATTTAGGAATGAGGGAAAAAAAAAAAAAAAAAAAAACATAAAATTCCTCATTACCAGCTGGGAAACACTATTTCAGGAAAAGATCTGATGCTACAAATCACAAATGAGGCAATAAAGTAAAATAAATTTACAAATTTAACACAGAGGAGAGCAAGAAGAATGGTAACGAAAGAGCCGAAGGAACTGAGCTTGTTTAGTCTAGAAAAGAAATGATTGAGAGGAAATAACAGTATTCAAATATATGAAACTGTAAAAAGTAGACAGTGATGCATTGCTTTCCATATCCTCTGAGGGCAGAACAAGAAATATTCAATATATTATGCAGTAAATAAAGTTCAGGTTTTGTACTAGAAAACGTAATTGCAAAAATAGTTAGCACTGAACTTGTCAAGGAAGGTAGTGGACTTTCTTCGGAAATCTTGAAGACATCTCGGCTGGTATACTTTGTTTTGCTTAAACGCAATGGCATGTGTTCATTCAGAGATGTGCTCTCATTCCTAAAACATGTGCATCTTAGAAAAAATTATGTATCTCAGTCTAGAGCTCTGTTAGATGTGAACATTGTTGTGGAAGGAAATGAGACAACCAAAACTATGATTAAAAAAATCATCCTAGAATCTAACAACATCCCAGGATCAGCCAAAGACCTAGCAAGTCATCCAAATACTGTTCTATTGACATCTGAAGTCCTTGTCACAGCTCCTTTTTTGTGGTTCTTAGTCATAAAAATATTCTGATAGACAGTTTTTTCAGATTATTTTTAGGTTTTTTCAATGATTTCAAATCAATTATGTTATAAATCAGTAAGGTAGTGAAATGGAGTGATGAAATAAGACTAGTGAGCATGGAATTTGTTTTGTATTCAATTACTGACTAAACGTTGCCTCCAGGCTACATTTTGAACGTGATTTTTATGAAAAAAAAAATAAAAAAAATTATTCATTAGGAACATATTAAAATCTGGTTGACATCAGTATTTGAATGAGTACTGCAAAGTAGGTTGGATTAGCGTACTAGGATCATCTAGAAAGTATGGAATTTATGACAGCGGCTAAAAGAATGAGGAAAAGAAATATTTAATTTGCTGGGTTTGTTTGGTTGTTTTTTCCTTCCTAAATTCTTTTCTGAATTGTGGCAACAGGCCACATTCCTCACGTTTCTGAATTTCAGTTTCCATAATTACACCTCAGAAGGACCCTTTTTTATACATATACAATTTACAGTGGCTGCATGAATTTGCGTTTTCTGATTCCAGCAAAAAATACATGCCATCCGTCCATCCTCCCTCACACCCCCAAACCAGATGCTGTTTGTCTGGGTTTGCAAGGCTCTTGCATTCAACTAGATTCTACTTCTTCATCTGAATGTGATATTAAAGCTGCTGAATGCACCGAAAAGACTCCAGAATTTTAAAGAACTTTAAAGCATCATTAGTCACACATATAATTATCTGGGTGAAAAAAAAATTATGGAAATTACACAAACAACAGGTACATCAATCACTTCTGAATGTGGCTGACAAACTATTCTGGGGCATTATCTAACTCTGTCAGTACATCAAGTACTGGTTGGCCAGTTCAGTCTATGAAGCTGTGCTTTGAGATCAGAAGAGAAGCAGGTGAGAAAGACACTAGGAACAGTCCTCAAACTCAGTTTCCTACTAGGACTGGAGATCAGATATAAAGTCATAAAAGTTCATTAATACATCTAGATATCATTCTTTCTGTTTTGTTTTTGGTTTTACTTCTGTATGTGCATAGCGTAGATTTTTAAAACTTATTTTCTCTTTTTCTCCGGAGTTCAGTTACATTCCAGCTGGAACCAGAAAATAAGCACCTACCAGTGCAGCATCTGACTCAAGTTATAGCTACATATTGGAATCTAGAGATCTTAATCCAGAGTTATAAATATCAAACATAAAATTTGAATATATTTGGATCAACTCTCTTGTTTTGATTTTCAAAGGTTACTGATCAAAAATTACTCTGCTGGTTTACCATATATTTAGGAAGAGAAGTTTCTTTTTGTCAACAAAAGTGAACTTTCTGTGTTATTCTGGTCTGCATAATATGATGGAGTGTTGCCCTATAGCTGAATAGAAACAGATGTATACGGAGAAAATAACAAAAACAGACACAGATGGTGTATCACATGTATAACTTCTTAATTTATCCCTCTTTGTGTGATACAATTATCCCAGCAAGTAGGCTGTATTCATTCCCTTTTCACAGATTCTGCCAGTTCCTGCAGGGACACTTTTCTGCATCATGCTGTAAACTGCCAGGGCAGCACACAAGGATTCCTCACTCTCTCATTGCACCCTCTCCAGGTCCCTTCCCTGTCCATTTTGCCTTTTGTTTGTTTATTTGTTTCTTTTTGAGTAGCTGTGATTACAATGAAAGTAAGATTGTTTCAGTTAATTGTTTCATCAGAATATTGATGTGGTTTTCCTCTTCAGGCAAAAATCCCAAAACAACTCATCCCATTTCCTGTGTTATTTGCAGCTACAGGATCCTCTTTTCCACAGGAGATGTGTTATTTTAACTTTATGATCGAATTCACATTTACCTCACAAAATTTGTATAAACTACCTAATCTCATCAATGTTTGGTTTACTCTGAATTTTGCATCATGAATTTGAAATCAGGACTTTGGTTTGAATAGCAAGGTGCTCAATGTTTCCCCATTGATTTGTAAAGACAATTTCCTGTCATAGCCTTAAAGATGTCTTTAAGCTTGTAGAAATAGTAAGTATGGAAATAATTATTCATGTAAGAAATGAAATAAAAAATAGTCATAAGTGTATTAATTCAACTCCTGTGGCAGGTGTCTATAATAAAGCAATGATGTATCACCAAAGTAGGTACTGGAGAGGAGGATACATTGTGAAATAAGGCACATTGGTTGTTTCTTCTCTGCTGTGTTTTTGTTTGGTTGGTTGGTTGTTGTTTTTTTTTTTTTTCTTTTTTTTCTTATAACAAGGATCAGAAAAGGTTTAATCCATTGCCACATACTTGACAGTTGCCTAGTTCCATTAACAGTACAGAGCTATATACTGGACTGTGTTACTTTGGGTCAGATTTGCATAAGTCTGTGGCTTTATGTCACTTTCTACCCAGTAAAGAACTCACACACAGATCAGGCAGAAAACACAGAATTAAAGTTCATTTTGAGCAAGCAGACAAGCATCAACACCGGAACAGGTTGTCCAAGGAGGTGGTAGGTGCCCCATCCCTGGAAACCTTCGAGGTCAGGTTGGATGGGACTCTGAGAAACCTGATATAGTTGAAGACGTCCCTGCTCATTGCTGGGGGGGTTGGACTAGATGACCTTTAAAAGTGCCTTCCAAACCAAACCATTCTATGATTCTGTGATTTTAACGAATGTGTAAATATGTTGTTCATATTTAGTATTTTTAACAGAGAAAATAATTTGTTTCTATTTAACCATTTTCTTAAATTTTGTAGCTCTATATTCTTTCACAACAAACTGTATCACTAGGTATGTTTTCAAACAACAAAAAAACATATTGAACAGAGATGAAGCTAAGATACGGCCCATATTCATAACAGTGTAGAATAAAAAGGCCATATACATTGGATGAAATCTGATGAAGAAATCTTTGAAAAAGTCTCATTGTCAAAGATCAAATAAAGGAACAAACATTAGTATAAACATAATCATAAGAAAACAATCCAATTTACATTAACTCTGACACTTGGTTTTTTTTTCTCCATGGTCACAGTGCTATACATAAGCAGGAGCATCCCCAAAACTTAAATGGAAGGAGAGCACCAGACTGTATTCTTGTCTGGTTTTGAACTTGCTCTAGATCAGTTATTCCACAGAGTTTGCTATCTGCTGCTTCTGCTTCCCCAAAGCTCTCCCACAGCTAGATTTTTCTGGCCAGCTCTTTTTCCTCTGGCTCTGTTGAAGACAATGACAAAGCTCCATAACAAATCCTTTGCTCTCTGTTTTTAAGTCTCACTCTCCAGTAAATCTTCTTTCCCTCTATCCTGATCTAAAATTGGCCATCAAGAACAGACAGGTGAAGTAAGCATCCACATATTTTCTTATATGAGACTGGCCTGCTTCACTGACTACATGAAATTCTTTCTAAATGTCTTCTTTTATTAAATTTTAGACAGTTCTGGTGTTTTTGGATGGAGGAAACAAGGTCCATATTTGTGTTTGGACTACAGAAAATTAAATAATGTAATTGACTGAATGTACTAGAAAACTGCATATTTTTGTATCAAACCAAGATTTCTTCTGTGACTATTAAGATATCAAATAGCAGAAATGTAATGATCTTTTTTTTTCTTTTTTCTTCTTTTTGTTTATTGAAAAGCTCCAGGATTTTTTTATTATGAATTTGTTAATTATTGGGCTTGTTTTATTTTCATTCCCTTTTTCTGTTACAATGAAAAAAAAGACATATAATATGATATTTGCCTTTTTCAGTCCAAAGAAAACACTGTAGAAAAAATACGGATTTTGTGAACCATATTGAGAAGCGTTCTGATTTCTGGTAGTGACAAATCCTAAGGCAGATAGCTGTTAGCTCCTGATGACTTGTCACAAATCCTTTTAGCTAGTAATATACGTGTTTTGTACTTGTTAAATAATAAGTGGAAGTACTCTCATAGGAGAAACTATGTTTAGCTGTTATTACTGTTGAGAAACGTTGGGAGAAATCTGCTCAAGTATCCAACTTAAACTGGTCAATTAAAATTCCACAGCTGAATAAGTCAGTAGCTAGGCTCCTTTTTTGATGTCAATGTGTCTTACAGTCTATTTCACAGATGTAAAATCCAAGAGCTGGAAAAGAAAATGGTTAGGTATTTGATCTCATGTCTGTTAGCAGAAGTTGTTTTGAGTACTGGAGCCGTGATATGTATGTTAAGTGCATCTTAGCATCAGTGGAAAGAAAATAAAGTTGTGCTCTAATGAATTTCTGTCCTCAGAAACTGGAGAACCAGCACTCAAGGCCTGGGCATACCACACTTTCCTTCACAATTTAGTCTGGACAAAGTATTAGATTATTGAGGCATGATATCTCTGACAGCTATTTCTTACAATAGTGGCAGCATTTTTTCCCTAGACATTTTCCAAATCACGTTTTCTGTATGTTACTTCTCTGTTCAGTGAATGAGGGCATTACTTCAACAAGGGACTAAAGAAGTTCAGATTTTCTTCTCCTGTTCTTGCAGTCCTTCGAACCTTCTTCTGTGCGGCTGTTTTCATTGAAACATAGAATTTCCTTTCCTATCACTAAACTAGATTATGTCTCAAGATCTCACTTTAAAATATTCGCATTATAAACTATTTAGTTTTGGTTCATCTTATTGAAGCATCACTTTTTTATTCTGCCCTTGAGTTAAGCACTTTACTAGAATATATACTTGTGTTTCTCGTGTTATAGGATGTTTTAAGCAATTTATCTTTTCTGAAGTATTTTTCTCACAGTATATGAACTTCTACACAATAGAGTATTATGTATTTCCTTCTATAATATCATGCAATAATTGCATGATGGACGCAACAAAAAAAAATATTTTATTAATTTCTTTGCTTCAACTTCCTTTCTATATATTTTGAATTAGTCTATTTCAGTCTAAGAGGACATATAATCATACTTGTTCATACATAAAATTTTACTTATTAAGCAACAGCGTTTTTTTTTCTGCATAGAGACACATTTTATTCTCATAATGAAGAGAAAACAGTAATTTTTGTATTGATCAACTTTGATGTTGCCTTTATAAAGATTTGAAACATAAAATTCTACTGATATATATGTAAATTTGGAGAAAAATATTAAAAACAATTGTTAATACAACAAAATCCAAATGAAAATTGTTATGTGTTGTTTTTTATCCTAAATAAAATCTGCTAATTTTAATGAATGCCTTCTCAATTTCACTTGTTATTTATTTAATAAATTGAAAATGCATATGTCTACTTCAGCTGCAAAGAATAATCCTTAGAAATAATGTCTCCAGCAGGGGCATCATTTTGTAGCCTGGTCGGATCTGAACTGTGGTCATTTACTGGTTGTGGTCACATATAGCTTTCATTGGTTGAGGGTGTTTGTTATTTTTCCTCAGAGATTTGAAACAGTGACCTGTTTTTATTGCACTAAGAGTGAGCATTGCAAAATGATCTGGTCATTCATGAATCATTTGGCTGTACGCTGTAAAAAAAAAAAAACCAAAACTGTCTGCATCATAAAACAAATGTCTTCTACAGAGATTTTTGTGCATGTATATATACCTGACTCCATAGTCTCATCACCTCAGACAAAACCCATGGGCTAGCAATGTGTGTTTTCCAGTTTAATGAGCCTCTATCTCATGTGTCCTGGTGGACAACAAGTTGAACAAGAGTCAGCAGTGCATCCTTGCATCAAAAAAGCCAAATACATCCTAGTCTGTACTAGTGAGAGTATCACCAGCAGGACCGGGGTTATAACACTTCCCCTCTGTTCAGTACATCTGGAGTGTTATGTCCAGCTTTGGGCTCCCCAATAACAAAAGGATTTTTACTTGCTCAAACAAGTCAAGTGGAGGTCATCAGGACAGTAGGGTTGGAGCACATTCTACAATAAGAAGCTAAGGGGTCAGCCCAGAGAAAAGAGGCCTCTGGAAGCCTTGTCACTATCTACAACTACCTGATTGGAAGACACAGAGAAGATGGAGCCAGCTCTGGAAAAGAGCTGAATTTCTTGTTCTACAGTTTGTTTTGAACAATCCTGCATGCCAACATTTATGGAAAATACAGGAAGCAAAACATGCAAAGGGCCACCATTCTCCTTTTATGAAAGAATGGTGAGATGTTAAGATTCAGCTTCACAATCAATTTACTGCAGCTTAACAAGTCATCACACATCTATGTACAAGATTTTTGGTTGTGGCAAATTATAGGGATACTCAATTCAGATTAGTATGCAGACAGAAATAGTGAGAAAAAAAGAGGTAGCTGAACAGCTTTCACAAAAGAATTGTAAAGGCTTTGTTTTTCATTATAGAACTTTTTAGGTTGTTCAAAAATGAAATTATCATCATCATGCAGTTCCACTATTTAGCTGTACAAAACTATGAATAAAACAAGTTTTCATATTTCTTATCTTTCATAGGATATAAAGTAAAGGAAAAAACAGAGCTCTGAACTCCAAGTAGGAAATTCAAGACTAAATCTTGAAATCTATGCAAAAGGTATTATAGTTCTGCAGAAATTTAGTAAACCACACCAAAGTCTGCTATGTTTCTTTTTTAACTCATATGAAAATTACAGGCTTTTTTTCCTTATTTTGATTTTCATCCTGTCCTAAGGAAAAGAAAATTCTTACTGGAGTTGATTCTGTAGGTGGGTCAGTCTTACTGGTATGATGTCTGTAGATTGTTTGGCATGAAATAACCAGGTATAGAATTATCTATATTTATTATTCCGTTCAGTCTGACAATGGCAGGTAAGTCTTCCACATCTTGTTGAAGAAACTGTTACTTGCATTGGTATCTTGATTCCCAATTCTGTGACTTTTCCTGAGTCTAGTTTAGTGCAGCTACTATTTAAATGCTTTCTGTCTTAAAATTTTACAGTAGTTCATCGTAGAACTCTTGTGTCATGTTACATTTCATTACATCATTTATGTGATGTGACACAGTTAAATGAAGTGTGAGGTGATATAAAGTAATGACTCATCAAGCTTAGAGACAGAAATATAAAAATAGAAACACTAAGTCAAAGCTGTAAGAGAAAACCTAGCAGCTAATACCCTTGCTTAGAGAACTTGTGATAGTGTTTTCTAAAATATTTGTGGGTAATATGAAAAGCAATAGCAACTATATGATTCCTGTAATTGATAAAATTTCTACTGTAAAATAGAATGCGTAAATATAACATTATTCTATTGGATGGAAATACCTGTTCCTGTCAAGCCTAGTGTTAAAATTATTGTGCAAAATATGTAACTAAAATTCCATTACTAACAGAACTGTATAAACATTATAACATTTTATTTATGGAACTCTTTGGGACATGAGCATTGCAGCTTCCTTTAAAAGGAACTTCTGCATAGAGTAGATTTTTACCAAGGAAGATCTGATCCCCAAATTTTGAGTTTTTTCCAAACATTATCTGAGCCTGTCAAATGGTCTGGGGACTGACAGATAATCTACCAGTCTTATGTCATACTCAGATTGGGAAATAAGGATAACATCATCTAATTTGTTCTCAGCTGCTTTCAGCTGTGATTTGTTCCAGATTTTTTTCCTGTGGTAAAGTAATTGGTCATGTTTATCTGTGCAGATAATATGAGCTTCATTACTGCAATATCAGAACAGCTCTCATCAATCACTGCTTCACATTCTGCAGTTCCCTGTCCACAGTACTAACTAATCTTTTGGCAAAACTATGGAGTAATTAATTTCAAGTGATCCCTTTGATTTTAATAAGATTGAATGAAAGGTACGAGTGCCACATGATGAACACTGAACCTGATGTTTCATATATAGACATGCACGGTGAAATTGGATAACATATTTGCTGATAGTGTAAAAGAAGTTGCTGATAGGTGTTGGAGAGCATTGGTGTGTATTTATCTAAGATGGAGTTTGGCCCAAAGTTCATAACGTAAGTAAAAATCACCAGATTTCTAAGGTTTCTGTTACTAGTAGGAATTATTGTAAAGAAAAATGTATTGTCTAAACTGCGATAAATTTTCTTAACTTTCACACTTAACTTCCACTGTTTTCAAATAAAATGTACAGATACATATATTAATCATATTTAAAACACCATAGTTCTATTTACCTCTTTGGGGGGACTCTGACAACATCTATAAAGTTAAAATCAGGACTCAGACTGGAGATACACAGCATTTTATGCAAAAATATGCTTGTCTCTGGGAGGCTGGTTTTTTTTATCAATTGCAGAATTCTTAAATTTTAGTATGACTATTATACTTCAGTGTAATAAAAAAACCCCAAAGAATTATATCATAAGCAGGGAATTAGACTTATGTAAAAGAAATATAAAAATCTGTCATCTGAGAAGTATGATGTTTGCAGCCCAATTAAGCAAAGGATTTTTTTTTGTATTCAATAACATTTCAATTTAAAAAAAAAAAAAAAGGACTTTTAGGGTTATGGCCTTACATAATTTAACTGCATAAGACGACCCCTGCCATTAGTCATTGTCTATGTCTTTTCTGTATCTCAGAAAGTCATTCTGCTGCATATACTTGGAAAATTGTTTCATGCTCTAGTTCTTGGAAATTACATATTTTTTTTAAATTGTTTTTCAGACATTTTGAGGAGAAAAATGGGAAAAGAAATACTGAAGAAGAATTAAAGGGATATTACTCTAAAGAAACTGGAAACCTGCAAGTAGTAGTGAATAGCTTTAGAATACTACAAATTAAAGTGAATTTATATGATTTGTTGAGATGTATGCTGTGTACCAAGAAGTACATCACCAAATTCCATGTCTAAAATAAAGGTGATGTGTTATTTTCTGCTACCTCTTTTGATCACTCTATTGGGATCTCATTAGTCCAGTGGTTTGATCTTTAGCTGCAGCTGACCAATCTGCCCAAAAACAAGAAGTAAGAGAGAAGAAAGGGAAAACATTCATTAAAAGAATGAAATTTTGATATAGCTGGACGTTTACAAATTCCCTAAGACATATTTCAGTATCTTGGCTTTGTCTGTAGTTTATTCATGTACTCCATAAACCTATAATAGATGTTATTGAGGGCTGGGGACGTTGTTGATTAGAAAGATATAGTGTTTGCTTTATATCATCTAAGATTTCCTTTAACCCAAGAAAACTCTCCACCAAAGACATGCTTTGTCTTCACATCACCAAAATAGCAGTTTCACTGTGACCTACTAGTTAAGTGAAAAGATAATAGCTTGTGTAAAGTAATCGTTTCATGTGCTGCACTCAGCTTAAGGAATAAAAGAACCATCACAAAAAACCATTCAGGGGTGCTTTAATAGAGTTTGACCTTTTAGGAAAAGATACAATCCACTTCCCAGCTGGACGCTGGGCTTGGTGACACAGAAGATACCTGCCAGGCTTCATAGTTTCCTTAGATTCAATATAGCAAATGAAAGATACTGTGAAAATAGAGCATCCTTAAGATAGATATCAAATATAGAGCTAATGAACTAAGCTAACACTTGCAAAGTCCTGGTATACTTTATCAAGAAACCAGTATTTTATTGCTTTCATTTCATACCATACGTAGATTAAGAAAGTGCTTTATTTATTAACTTTCTGCATACAACATTGTAGAAGCCCTTTGTAATAGAATTTTTTAGTCCAGAGGCAATAAAATCAGATTCTGATCCCACCTGTCTCAATGTAAATATGAAATAATAGTATCGAGTTATTAAAATTAAAATTACAGTTAAATATGTCCCATTAATTTGGAGTTATCTACTTTTATTTACCTATTTAAAAGTTTAAGTTATATCTGGAAATCATAAAAGATTAAATCTTTTTCGTGTCTTTAATTTAGACAAACAATACAATGAAAGTATTGGTAGAAAGCAATACTACAGTTTTGGAGTGCAGTGAGTTGATCGCAGTTAACATGCAAACACTCACACAGCTGCTCACTCTCTCCCCTTTCCCATCAAACAGGGACAGAATGGAAGGAAGATGAGAAGTCTCGTGGATTAGATCAACTTTCCCAGTTGCTCCCCTCCCAACTTCTTGCCCACCCCAGCCTGCTTGCTGGGGAGGTGCAGAGCAGAAAAAAGAGAAAGCCTCAACACTGTGCAAGAACTGCTCAGGAACAGCCAAAAGACCAGTGTGTTATCAACACTGTTCTAGCCATAAATAGAAAACATACCATCCTACAAGTTGCTATGAAGAAAATCAACTCCATCACAACCAAAGCTAGTACATGGAGTGATAGCCTTGCATGCCTGTGTGACTAAAATATGAAAGGCAAACTGTGTAAATGGGAGAACCTATTTTGTTGATTTTAAAATGTTTTTCTGCTCCTGATGTGTTCAAATGTCATTAATCAGATAAGATCAGAAAAGAAAACTTTCTCACTGAACATTTACATTTTTTCCTGCCTAGTAGATGGGATTCTGGAGAAGAGGGTATACAAGGTGGAAGCAATGGCACAGGGGAGGACCAAAAAACAAACGGGCTGAAAAATGACATGAGCAGGATGGACAAAGATGAACAAAGGCCAAAAAAGGTACCAGGAAAGATTCTATAGGCATGCTAGTTGCTAAAGAAAGTTCAGAGAAGAACTGGGTCTGATGAAGTATGGCAAAACAACCTGATGACATAGAAAGATTAGGAAAACACCCAAGTACTCAACACAACATATTTTGGCACTGGTCTTCATAGGCCAAACCTGCTCTCAGACTTCTGCCTGTACCATATGGTATGGGAGAGAGTGGCCACCCGCAGTGGAAGAGTGAAAAGTTAGGGAGGGAGTAAGGCAAAACAAATATCACACACAGGAGGAGCACAGCCAACAGACTGAAAGAAATTATTATTCCTCTCTATTCAGGACTGGTGATGACACCTCTGGAATACTGCATAGAGTTTTTGGGTCCCTAATTCAAGAAGGATTTCAGATATGGGAGAGGTCCAGCAGAGGGCTATGCAGATTGTCAAGAGTCTAGATCACATGTCCTACATGAGACAGGGTGAGGGAGCTTGGGTTGATTAGTCTGGTGAAGAGGAGGCTAAGGGGTAATTTCATAGCAACCTACAATAACTTGAAGGGAAGTCACAAAGATGAAAAAGGCCAGATGGTACAGCAAAGGTCTATGGCTGCAAATGGTGGCTTGAGAGGTAGGTGCTAGGCATTAGGCAAATATTTGTAACTAAAACGGTAGTGCAATACTGGAATGGGTTGTCCTGAACAGTCACGGGCTCTGCACCTGCAGAGATCTATGAGACTCAGCCAGACAAAGTCACAGCCAACCAGAACTCACGTTGGGAACAGGTCTACTTTGAGTGAAAAGTTAACAAAATAGTCTTCATAAATCTCTTTTAAACTACACTCTTTTATAATTCTATGGCTATACATTCCTTGTTTTTATATTACAAACGTCAGGGATTATTCATAGCTGTTGACAGCAGCTCAGAATCCATTTGCCTAAAGTTTACTTTTAAAATAAACTACCAGTTTTTAAAGAGTAGGGCCTCAAACCAAACATATATTTAAAGCTTTCAAAGTGTAGCCCTAAATATTTCCACTAATTATAGTCAAGAACTGGAAATTTTATGTACTATTTCAGTTTCAGAATGCATCAATGTGTTAAAGACAAGATATGCTGCCAGGACAGCACAGTATCACCAATGCTGTCTGAACAGTTTGTGTTATCTGTTTTGTCAGTACAAAAACCATTTCAGTTCCTGGGGCTCTTGATACAGGACCTTCCAGAAGCATAAGTTTAGTTANTTAAAAAAAAAAAAAAAAAGGAAAGGTTATACAATGTCAAGGTTGTCAGTGGGTTCCAGCCTAAACCTGATTTATATTGTTTCATTAACAACAAGATCAAACAAGACGCTAATTCTCCATGTGGTTTCAAATGGAATCCTTGAACTAGAACTTCAGCTGAGATAAACAAAAACCTATGAGCAATTTGTTGGATCCTGGTATTTTAATTAGTTTATTTAAACAGACTGACGATCCTTGATCAAAGCTTTTTTCAAAATAATGTA
Source organism: Himantopus leucocephalus (assembly GCA_003993805.1). NCBI lineage: Eukaryota > Metazoa > Chordata > Aves > Charadriiformes > Recurvirostridae > Himantopus > Himantopus leucocephalus. Next base: position 173,460,681 of record RSEF01000001.1, on the reverse strand, counting down.
ACATATTTCTTCAAGAACGCATAGTTTGTTTATAAAGCATTTCTAAACAGCACTGAGGCCCTAAGATAAGAAATCAAATATGCCACTGTTGCAATATTTTTCTCACCTTAAAGATTTATTAAGCTGTATCTTACTGTGGAAAATTGTGAGGTTTACGATAAAAAAGCGAAAAAAAGAACCAACATGCAATGTCTAGAGAGCAAAAAATATCCAAAATGCTTCAAGCATTTTTCTGATTCACATCACTTACTTTTGATTACCATGCATGGATGAAACGTAGCCCTAAAGAGCAGAAGTCTTCTAGCTGTATAAGCACAAAGCCCCCCAGAGTTTTAGTAGTGATCTTTTTCCACCATAAAAATTAACATTTCCTCTTTTCAAGCTATGTTTACAAGATAAAACCCAAATTCCTTCAAAAGACAGAGTTTTGATCTTCAAATATACAGCCTAATAAGAAATTTTTTCATCATTCTGTTTAGTAGAGCTCCATTGATTTGTTACCTAACATTGTCTAATTGTTTTTTAACATGCTAATAACTCAGTTTAACATCTATTTAGTTTTGGAAATCATTGTATGGTAAAAACCATTCTTTTTTTCCTCTTTTTTTAAAGTTTCTTTCTTCAAGTTTCAATTGATATAGCAAACTTCTGTGTAATAATAAATAACTGAGTCTTATTTGCATCAATTCACATTGTTCACATTTTACATGATTTTATAAATGTTATTGTTTTCCTACTCAGAACTATTATTTCAAAATCGAGAAAAGTTATTTAATCTTTTAAATTTTTTTTTTAAATAAATCTGAGTTTACTAGCTGTCTTTCCCTTTATGCGCTTCATAGCTTTCTCTCTATCTGAGAATAGGGGAGAAAGGAGAAGTTGAGACATGGATGCGAGCACAATTAAAAACTATATTCAAGATTTGAGAACACTGTAACTATGGCCTGTGGCTTAATAACATTTTTCTGCTTTCTACTTTATCTTTTTCTTTCCTTGGCTAATTCTTCTTAACATAATATTTTAGCTTTTCTGCTTCTGCTTAGGTTTTCACATGGTATTTTTAGAGTCAAATATCATATGATATTTTTCTCTATGAAAATTGCAGGTGCAATATTAAAACTACATCACAGATACGTCACCTCATGATGAGAGTAATTAAGGGAATGATACTTCATGTATTACACCTTTCATGGACCATTGGATCATTAAATTGCCCAAAATGAACGAGTCTCCCTAAATTAGTATTTATCCAATTTAAAAATAAAAGAAAAATGTTAAGATGTTTTCCAAAAGTCACAATAAGCATTGGGATGAAAGCTTGTTAAAAATCATTATGTATGTATCTTTTTAAATATATGTATACGTGTATATATATCAACAATGCAAAAGAGTTGACACTACTATTCTACCTGAAAACAATGCCTCACAAAATTATTAGAGCTCTTTGAGAGTGCTGACAAGCTGATCTAGTTAATAAAGCATGGTAGCCTTTTTAGAAAGCTTTTACATGGTGCCTCAGCAAAGACTCTGTAAGAATTATATCTGCTGTGTGGCAACGGGGAAGACAGTCTTGTGGATTAAAAACTGGATAAAAGGTATGAAATTAAAGAGTTGAACACTCTTTTATGCTATAGAAGGTGGTTACTAGTGAAATCCCACAGAAATTTGTGTAGTGGTTTGTGTCTTTCAGTGTGCTTGTGAAAGATTTAGAAAAGAAGTTAGTTAGTGAAGATTCAAAATTGAGGCCTAGCAGAGAATTATTTGGGTTGGTAAAAACATAAACTGACATAACAAAATGCAGAAAAATGACTAGAAGATGAGAAAAATTTATGCAAGGAATAACAATCTTAATCATACAAATGATGGACTGGTGTTCAACCTGTTCTGATGGCAACACTGCTGTTATGTCAGAAGCCAAGTTAACAGATTGACAGAGCATTTTGACCACGCTAATTACTCAAGCCAAGAAGTAGCACACATCAGCATGAACAAACCTCTATTCTTATATGGCAATCCAAATCGTCTGAATAGCTACCTCTCTTCCCACCGGTGTAGCCGGAGCTGTAACATTTAACACTTCTCAGAATTAGGAAAACATTTTAGAATCCATATCCTTTATCTATAAGCAATATTCCTGTTTGTTAACCAAAAAAACTATAGAATTGCTATTTTGAAAGCTATGTTGCAGCTTCTTATATTTTGGGGAAAAAAACAACTTCAAAACCAAATCCCAAAACAAACCACCAAAACTCACAGAAACTGGTTTCTAGTATCTCACATAAATATTTTGTGTTGCCTGAGCATGAATGCTTCATTATTTAGCAGATGAGTTTCTATCAGGGTCTCAGCATAGACATAGTGATTTCCTGTGTATTCTATTTTTACACTAGAAAAGTTATTTACATTATTAAAATTACCAATTAAACTTTTAAATTGGAAGTTAATGTACTGTGCATGTTGTGATTTCCATTGATGTTTTAGGAGCCTGACTACATATGATTGTTTCAGATCACCAGCTTGAAACTGCTCTTTGAGAATGAACAATCATTGTCAAGGGATGTTTTTTATGTTAATTTGTTTCTGAGTGTCTTCATATCTTGAGTTTCTTCACTCTGTTTCTATTTTCTCATTCTCAACTTTGCTGATCAGAAAGATTAAACCACGTAAGACATGTCTTTATGAACCTCAGTATTTAAAGGTTCACATTCCTGCTATTTTAACATATCAGAAGATGCTCCTTAAATAATACATCTGGGGATAGCAGAGACCCCAGAGAGAGTGCATTTTTCTTACTTGTTAGCTGACAGTACACTGAAATGCCAGTAGATTTTAAATTACTGCTTAGTAGAGTTTTGCTTCAAACAAAATTAACTTCAGAGTGTTACAACATCAAAGTAAGCGTAGTTACACTTCATTGATTATTGGTAGCAATAGATTTATTTATGAATATATCTTTTCTCATTTGAAATGTTGTAAAGGAAAACAAAACAAAACAAAAAAAAAACCCACAAATTCAATTACTTTTAGACAAATAAATTAATGCCTAAACATTTTTTTCAGACAGAAAGAAGTGTGTGTTCCTGGCAATAGATATAATGCCCCAGTTATGCAAGCTGGTTAAGAAATAGTTCGTGTCTCCCTCTTCAAATTTTTCTTGCTCGTATCCTCAGACTGTCATAGCAGAAATAATAACTAACAATAAGTATTGTCCTTAGTACTTGGGAAACAAATACTTATCTTACAACAAGATACTGTTGAAATATCAGTATGAAAAGTGAGAGGAGACTGGGCAACAAAATGAATCAATTATGTAAACCTAGTAATATATTCTAAAGACGTCTACAGAAAATTGCTGGCAGCAAGCAAGTCTTCAGGTAGTAGCTAGTGCTATATTTTTGGGACAATGTGAATACACATTTCCAGAACAAAGATTTAATCTCATGATGGAATTTACTACTTAATAATATTTTTCATGGATTATTGTAATAGACTTCCAGGGAATGACTGAATTGCTTATCATATGTGACATCCTTACCGGTATTTAAGACACACTGGAGGTCTTGTCTATCTCAAAGAAAAGTTAAGTGTGATTTGAACCACCTGGAACAAGAGCGGGGAGAGGGGAGGGATGCTCTGCACATCACAGGAAACAGTATTAGATGCCTAAATCTGGACAACATAAACCAAGTCCTATCCTTTTATATTACTTCATATACTGCTCGGGGGTTTTTTGAGAAACAAGTATTACAACGGTGATTCAGCTTCAGATTACGAAAGATATATTGATCTACTGAGAACTTCCTATACCACATTGACTGTGTTGACTAGACCTCCACTGCTATTAGAGCTCAAACACATGCCTCCCATTAAGATAACTTCATTGTATATAACACAATTTAGGCCTTAAGACACAAAGAAAGACCAAATGCAGTCATTTTTTGAAGCCATTTAAAGAAAATAAGCTCTTCAAGTGTATGAGTAGTCTAATCCTAATAAGACATCTAAAGCACAAGTCATTTAACCACAGCTATTGAAATTCATTGAGGCACCCCTTTTGCATCCAACTGCTGATTCGCAAGAGAACTGTTTCTCCTCAAATCCGTCCTCAGACCTGCAGGCCACATGTGGATATCTCAAGCCTATGGAGTCTTAGATGTCACTTATTGCCTTTGTTTAGGCAAATCCATTGCACTTCTAAAACAGGGGAGATCTGAAGCTCCTGAAAACTCTTATTTCTCCCCAGTGGCGTGAAACCAGACTAAGTGGTAGGTCAGATGTAATTGTGAAGAATCAAATGTAGATGTCTGATATTTGCGAGGTAACTGCTATCTTGAATGCAAAGGACAAGACCAGAAAAAAAGTGCTACCTTTTTTTTTTCTTAATCATTGCTTGATTTTTTAATTGATTTTTTAATTGTGACTTGATTCATGCTGCACGTAAATGTGCCGAATACATTTCAAATTTCAAAAATGTCACATGACTATTCAAGAGGAAAAATACATAAATAAGACTAATATTAATAAATTTTATTACATTTAAAAGTGTTACGCATCATTCTTTTGTGTTACTCTTGTTATTTATTCCTTACTTTACATTTGTATAACATCTAATAGATTTCTTGGAGATCAATCAATGTATGGTTGTACAAACTGCATTTGACGATACTGGCAGGACCATGCTTTTTGCCTTTAAAAAATAGCTATTGTTCTTTCAGAACAAGTAACACTATACAGAATATGAACGACAAAATGCTGTGGAAATATAGAGAGACTGCAGACACTGATAGAGAAGACAGGTGGCTCACCAAGTCTCTCAGTGAATGGCTTAAGTAATATGTATATGGAATTAAAAAATTACTCATTATCAGTACTTGTAAGAAGAAAGCATAATTAATGAACCTTTGATACAATACATTCTTCGTAGTGAAAAGGCTCTCATCATACTTCAAAAACTACTGCATTTAAAAATATATTACATTCTAAGCTGAGATGGGACAGTAATTTGAAGTCTTACTTCAAAGTGCATGTAAGTCAATAAAGGTATGTCTATTAAAAAGCAGAAGTAATTTGATTAATTCTTAGCTTAAAAAAGCACAAAAAAAATGGATGCAGAGAAAGCTGTAGGCATAAGTCTTTTTTCTTACCAAAGTTAGAAAGATAGCAGGCATGATATGACAAATAGATTTTTTGAATGCTTAAAAACAAAATCTGAATGAAAGATAGGGGCTGGTTTTGGTTTTGTTTTGTTTTGTTTTGTTTTTTTAAAATGGTAAATAAGGTCTTCGCGCTGGGTATTCAAAGACGGGGTTCATCCATACCATGGTAATAAATTTGAATGATATAATATGGATGCAGTTTCTAGTCAGCCTTGAAAAACTATACATCTCTAAAGAAAAGCAATATTTTTGTAACACCAGTTTTATTACAGATGGTGCTGCTGCATTTTGTTAAAGTAATTATTCAAAAAAAAGTATGTCTTATGTAGAGGAATTCTGAGTCCAACACACACTAAAAACATCATTTGAGGTTTTCTGTGATGGAGAGAGTTTGTGTGTTCTGAGTATAAAAATAGTTTCAGAGAAAATGTGTAGTTGTAAATGCTGGCATCTGAAAGGATGAGAAATTACAATACAACTTATTTGGGAAAGTACAGTTGGTTTTGGAACCTTAAAACATAACTGGCCCAAATAATAATCCTCATTTGCAAATGTTATGCAGAGGAAAAAATAGTCCACAAGATTATCTCCACAATCCAATTATCTCCTTTAGTGAGAGGGACATGATCACGATCTACCAGTCTAATGTAATATTGTCCAAAATTAAGAATACCTATACTGGCACTTTGCCAGAACATAAGTATCTGTTCTCCAAGTACAATATAAAACATTCGCTCTCATTTGTCACTCAGTTTTAAATATACCTAAATTCAATGGATATTGTTATTGACCCTAAAGCTAAACACAGCTATCCTTCCATCTTGCAATGAACATTTATGTGAATAAGACCTGTCATGACTCAACTGAGTATAAAGAAGGTCCCCCACTCTGTCCAAATCTGTCATTCATTTATAAATTTCAGATCACTCCAAGCCCACACACCAAATGTTGAAAAAAAGCCCCACTAAACAGATCACAGAAGCCAACAGCATGGGTTATAGTTGCTAGTCTCTGGACTTGAAAAAGAAGAAGCAATAGGAAGAAGAGTGAGTGGTGCTAAAAGTGTAATGTCCATGGTATTCACATCCTGGGTGTTTTCCTTCTGGGCTAGCCTCTAGTCTACAAACAGTGTACCCATAGGCAGTTAAGTGCATTCAGTGTGCTCCTGGACCACACTTTTTAATTTAGTTTCATCCTAAAATAATTCCATTTTGATGCTCCAAGACTGCTCTATCCAAATGAAGAGGCAAGGGCAATCAGGATATTCATTACACAAAGTGTGCTTCTGCCTGAAGTTGAAGACTGTGTAATGTAGAGTCATCTCTTGGTTCCATCTATACTGCTAAGATGTGCTATCAGCTGGATCACTGGAGATCTAGCTGGAGCAGTCCAAAACTAAGCCAGATGAAAATTAAGCATGGATGAAGTGTGATGTGGATGAAGTGCGATGTGGATGAAGTGCCTGGCCGTCTTATGCAGCAGAATTAATATAGTCAGGTTTATTTATTTTTTTAATTGTGCACTGCACAAGAGGGTTTTCAAGACAGTAGTAGAGAAAAGACAATGAGACAATCTGTTGTTTTGGGAGGACATAATAGCTTAGTTCTCCCTCAAGTTAAGCATTAACTGAGAACCAAAGTCTTCCATGTTATGGGTAATTAATCTAATAAACTGACTGCTATATAGAAGGTGCAAGCTTTGTTTCTGTTTAGCCTTTGTTCTCCAACAAATGTGAGGTCTTCTGAATCCCAGGTGGATGCAGATGGCTAACATGGAGGGGGAGGGTTTGGGAGTGGAGAGGATTGAGCCAGATGCTTATCACCAGTGAGAGCTGAGGGAACCCAGCTTTTGTCCTGCTACCACTCTTTTATATTTACCAGCTATAATCATTCATCTGTTTGCATACAGAAAGTTGAATGGCTGTGTGAGATATGTTGGCTCCCTATAATGAGGAAAGAGAGCCCTGAATCAGGTACTCTCAGTCACTCTTTAAATGGTGTGGGATACCTAGATGTCCATGTTCAGTGTTCTGAATTGCCCAGTAATTACAATGTTTAAATTCAGCACCAATATTTGAACCTGGCCTTTAGTCACTGATCTTTTGATCTCATTCTGGTGGCATGTTGGCAATTGCAAAACTGTGTAAACTGTGAAGATGCCAAACCCGAAAAAATGATGCAGTTACCCCTTCCTAGAATTAGAGCATTTGAATGTTCAGGAACAGGATTTTTAAAAAGTGTCATAATAATAATTCTGGGAATTTAGACTAGTGCAGCTGCTGCTGTTGTTAGTGAGGAAAAGAACATGAAATGCAAAAGAGGAGGTTGACTTAGTTACACTGACAGAGCATTCAAGCTGATTTCCAGTTGTTCTGCACTGAATAAATGTACTTATACTGCAGTAAAGACTTTAGAATGATTTCCATGTCTCACACTTGGCTTTGTCACCCATGCACATCAGCTGAATGCTGGAAATAAAACTAATTAAAATCCTGCCCTTCTTCACAGTAAGAAAAGGCTTCAAACAACCATCAAATCTTAAGCCAAGATAATTATAAAATGCAAATCTGTATCAGATATATTGGTATCTTGTAGTCATTAATGTTTATAGCAAATAGAAACTTAATTTCAAAACCACAGCTTCTTTTATATTAGTTGTACTTTTCAAAAAGAATATCTTTCATATGGAAGTCCTAGCTTTCAAACTTCTCAAGCCTTACAACCCTGACATTATCATGCTTCCTGCAGATTTCTGCTTCTATTGTAGTAACATAGGGATGAAATGGACCTTATGGGTTACCAAGTCTTGTCTCCTGCTGTGTATATAATCCTGAGCCCATTGAAGTCACTGGGAGTTTTAGCTTGTGCTTCAACGGTAGAATGATTAGGTCCAGAATATCTCAGAAATATTCAAATTAAAGTTGTTTTTTACACATTTTCCTAATGACTTGTTAAAGATAACATTCAAATGTCTTCAATTACAAATGTAATTGCTCGGTGTAGTTGCAATTTATTTTTAAATTCCTGGTTCTATGATAAAAAGGTAAAAATAACATTAAAGAAATTATTCTTGTCTATGTCTAGTCATGAAAGGTCAAAACACACTGAACTTAGGACAAAGCACACTGAGCTCGAGCAAAGGACAGGCTAGAGGCAAATGGACACAGCCTTTCAACTAATTTAACTCCTTGTGTTCCCAAGAAAAATTCTCCAGGGAAAGCAGGTATTTCAGTAACAACAATTGCAGATGACATTCATAGGGAAGATAAATGTCTACTGCCCCTGAAGATCTGTATTTATCGTGATCTGTTTTCTTAATTAGGTCAAAGACGAAAGATTAATCAACTGGATTAATCTTCCAGATTGACATCTTCACATAGTGTAAAGTTGATATATTTCAGGTACTCTCTAACATCTTCTAGCGGTATTATGAAAGAAGGACAGCAAGGTGGAGTGAAAAGACATGTTAATTTATGAAACATGCAGAAAGAGTTATTACTGCCGAGTTTATTTAACTTTGTAAAAGGTATTTGAGCAAACTTCAGTTATCTGAAGTTACTTATCTGGTCAAAGGCAGTGAAGTTTGCTTTATGATCAACAGACAGAAATGGAGCACCTCCAGCGTGCAATTCAGTCTGGTTATCTAAACATCTGACTTAGACTGGAATGATTCAACCTATAAGAGGAAAGAAAAATATTAACATCAGATTTCAATCATATTTTTAATAGTGCTTTTTTTTCTTTAGAATGTAAAATAATGGAACTGTTGAAACATATTAATGTATTACTTTATCTTAACTATGATTTTAAACTATACCAGTGGTACATGTTATAGGATATCAACACCTTTAGAGAATTCCCAAAGAAGCTGGTATAAATTTCAAGCAAATGTGTGCCATTATTCTACAAAATAGAAAATAAAATCACACAATTATGGGCATTTGAGATGTCTTTCATACTAGAACAGCTGTAAATTAGCTACCACTAACAATATCTTAAAGCCAGCATGAGAGCTAATTTACTACAGTTAGTAAATCAGTAGTTTCGGGAAAGTAGACTGTATCAGTGGTAAATTAGAAGCAGTCTTCAAAGAAGTGCTACTAGGATTTAACAAACAAAGGGTTGTGTTTTTTTGTTAATACACAGTTGAATTCTTCTAGACTCAGTAAAAAATGATGCTTGAATTATGTAATTAGGTTCAGCAAATCAAATGTAATGAGAGTGTCTGCATTACTGTGTTCATGTGTAAAACAATAATTTGAGTTTACTTCAAAACATACAATGCAATTGTTATTATAGTCATATGTTCCAATAGATATTCTTCAGCTTTCTAATCATTATGCTATCCTGCTAGGTCCTTGTAAATATTCTCTTAAAAATCAATCAAGCATAGCTGTCCTTTTCTGTTTAGAATCTGCAAACTCATCATGTATTTCCTTATTCTATTTCCTTAACCTCTTTCCTAGTAGGAATAGAAAGGCATGTTCAAGGGTTTCAGGATTTGTTCCTGAAAATGAATCTTTTCTCTGTGAATCATATGAGTCTAAAACTTAGTGACACTCGGCCCTAACTAATCAACAATACAAAATAAATTATTACCTGTATATAAGCATATTTATGTTATATTTAAAAATATTTAAAAAATCTAACAATACATGTCAAAGCAACCCCATTTCTATAGCAATACCTTTAAATTGAAAACACAGCATGTCATAGATATGGTGATGGAGGTGATCCTGCCCCTCTGCTCTGGTAAGACCCCACCTGGAGTACTCCATCCAGCTCACCCTTAGTACCTATCTCATCTGTGTCATTCTCACTCTCTCACTACCCCCATGGACTGTTAGCCAGTAGTGCCAGTTCTCTCCCAGCAAGGGCTGAGATTTCCAGCTTGTCCTGAAGCGCTTTGCTGGGTAGACTGATGTTGATTGTGTCTCCTCGTACTCCTCTCCTTTCTCTTAGAATTCACCTAGAGATTGTTTTTTGATGTTTTCTAACAGTTTACAGTTTCTTCATTGCTTTGCAACTCCATGTAGCATCTGAACTTATGATATGTGGTGTATTTTATGTGTGCTACATACTCACTCTTTGTTACCCCAAGCCCAGTTGTATCTGAATTCTGGCCTGCATTCTTCAGATGACCACTGGGAAGTTGTTTATGGTTGGGGTGCCGGTGCCAAGCCTACTCCTCACTTGTGATCATCTTAGTCTGTGTCCGTCTACACCACATCCTATGTCTCCACCTCTCAAAGCCTCTGCCATCATAACAGGTTGACTTTATATACACTATATAATTGTGCAAGAGTTGTAAATATCTACACAGAGTAACTACATCTTGACACTATTAATACAAAAGCTACAGTCATACCATACCAAGACTAGCAAAAGTAATACAAATTAGGCATAACCAAAGATCTTTAGAAAAACTGATGTTACAACAAACCAACTAAAAAAGCTCCAGGCAGGTCAAGACAAGTTCAGGCAAAGTAAACCTGACAAACCTCAGTCCTAAGGCCTTGCCAATTCAGTGCAAAACCTGTGTACCATTAGTAGCAATGGCAAAACTGTATTTAAGTGAGCTACAGGGCTGCATATCTGTTGGATTTTTCAGGAACATTTAGCAGAAATTTGTGAAGTATTTGTTATAACACCCAGCGAGTGATTCTCACCTTTGGGATTTAAAAGATGTAATTTTAAAAGGGATTCCCTTTCTAAAAAAAAATGGAAGATAGGCTATGATGCCTGGACAGGTGTACTCTTCACTGGGTAAAAAACTGGCTGGA